>OX244274.1:21107983-21707983 GCA_945867215.1 Epinotia demarniana | reverse complement strand
CGGAGAAAGTGTATTTGGAGTTAAATCGAGTTGACTGGTTAATTAATGATATAGACGCCCCTATAATCAGCGTTCCTCATAGATCAATATTAATTTTGTTACTCGTTAAATTATTTGAAGTAAATAAATCGTGATTGATATCGATAGTACTTTTACAGTAGGTTGGTTCCTAATGCGTGGTGAAACTGTGTCGCATCACAAAATTATAATTGTTTTAGTTTCTATGTTTGCTATCGAAATAATCTTCTATTATGGAAATGATTCTTTTTTGCCTTAGTGAAATTTTATTTCGTAATAAGATTACAGGATAATAATATGATGTGATAATAAAAAAATACGAAAGCCGGAATATCAGAATTAAGTTTATACGTGGTTTATACTAAACAGTTCATATCATAATGGAAAAATGACAGTGAAACTGTCCTAATGCGCGAATGAAACGTTACGTGGCGTGCTGGTTACCCCTCTGGGCCGGTGAAGCCCGTAATCATCGTAACGCCAGAAATAAATATCACATAAAATGAAATCAAAGCTTGTTAAATGATTAGCACTTTGCCAGTAAATACAGGGTGTCAGCGGATGGTGAACAAAACAGCCAATTATGATTATAATGACGGATGATCTACGGTTATGTATGGACAGCAACTAATTACAAGTCACCGATGCATTTATCTCAAGGTAATATACAATGATAAGAATAGACGAACCTACAAGGCAATGCCGGTAAAGTATAGTCTGACTACATTGTTGCTAATTGTTCGTAAGCAACTATAGTAAAATGTAAATATAAGTCTTGCTTTCCTTCCTTCTTCTGTATTTAGAAAAATCATTGGAAGCTTATTGAAAAGAGAAATAGGTAGGTAGCAATAAAAATGCTAGGTCAAGTTTATTGCATCATTCTACTTAAGTCTTCTGCACGTCCTAATTTGCACAAAGTCTCATTTCTATACAATAATGACGTAGGTACCCACAGAAAAATAGTAAAGATAAGGAAAAAAAATAGTACGTCACATCTACGAGTATAAAGTGGCAATTAACGGCCAGAGCGCATAAAGAAAATCACTCTTTCCATGCTATGCAGAGACGAAACATGTTGTAATCACCACGGGAGGTAATAAAAAAGTCTCTAATCGCATATTAAATTTATCGCCGTGCTCTTCTCGGGTATCAAATACCTGGGAGCTGTTATTGTTTTGTTTTCATACTGCTCAATATAAGTGAGTATTCCACCATTAAATTCATTTCAGGTGCAGAACTACGAACAAGAAAAAACCGGCCAAGTGCGAGCCGGACTCGCACACGAAGAGTTCGGTACCATAATCTATAAAAACGGCAAAAAAAATCACGTTTGTTGTATGGGAGGCCGCCTTAAATATTAAATTTATTTATTTTTAGTATTTGTTGTTATAGCGGCAACAGAAATACATAATTTGTGAAAATGTCAACTTAGCTATCGCGGTTCTTTAGATACAGCCTGGTGACAGACAGACGGACAGACGGACGGACAGACAGCGAAGTCTTTGTAATAGGGTCCCGTTTTACCCTTTGGGTACGGAACCCTAAAAATGGGTGCAAATTAGTTTACTGGTGTGAATTATAGAAAGCGTTTCCAGAGCACTTTCAAGCAACAATTTAGCGTGGATGTTGTCTAATTGAATTACCAGAAAGCATCTTAAAATTAGGATTAAAAAGTTTCTTATGGAGTTACAAATTTCAAATGCATAACCGGACACTTCAATTAGAATGTTATTACACTTTATCTTATGGAATAAATCTGGACGTTCACAGCAAACTTAACATATAATCACTATTTTTTTTATAAATATCACTTTTACTTATTTTTTTTGCAATAATTGGTCTGGTCTTGGTTGGTTTAAACAAATAACGTTAGTTAGTAGTTTTTTAGGATACCAAAGGGTAAAAACGGAACCCTATTAGGTACTAAGACTTCGCTGTCCGTCCGTCCGTCCGTCTGTCACCAGGCTGTATCTCACGAACCGTGGTAGATAGACAGTTGAAATTTTCACAGATGATGAATTTCTGTTGCCGCTATAACTACAAATACTAAAAAACCGGCCAAATGCGAGTCGGAGTGGAGCTCCCATACAACAGACATGATTACTTCGCCGTTTTTATAGATAATGGTACCTACGGAACCCATCGTGCGCGAGTCCGACTCGCACTTGGCCGGTTTTTTTGTGTGGAAACGGGGTGCCTTGAAATCACCGCTTTGGCTTGCTATGATTCGTTGCATCACGGGCATCCAATTTGATGCTTTGCCGTTATTTTTGGACGTTTATGTTCATGTACCTAAGTACCATTTATTCTACATCAAATAAATCTGTCGTTCAATAAAAAATATTTTTCACTTCCTAATGTGATTGAGAATATGAGAGATAGGTATTTAAGGAATGACGCAATCGACTCCCACCCCGTATAACTATTTACTTACATTTAGGTACAGCTACACGTATGGTTGATTCCTTTCGCGTTCTAAATTGCGATATCAGTAATTAGTGGCATTAGTCCGTATATTTGTCCGTGTCCGTTGTCCGACAAGGGATTGTGTAACCAGGGCTGTTACTCTTAACACACTTATGCGCCTCACCCCACCCGTCAACGCCTAACGAAAGTAGACCTCTACCTACGCTTAGTTACTACAAATCGCGGGGTCAAGATATGTTTGTTGGGGAGGGTCGAGGAGAGCGTAAAAAGTTATTGAATAGCGAGGCTTGGCGAGTAATAATGTGGGGGTAAATATTGTTATTTGCTCTGATGTCACTGATTGGGATGAGGAAATGTGTTTCCTGTCTAATAAAATAAAAATAAAATGATTTATTTCTACAACATAGGTAAGCAACTAAGCACATAAGGATCTTAAATAATAGTTTTTAGAATCACTATGCTGGATTTTTTTAAATGGATTACGTGTGCCGCTATTTTATCAACTATATATTTTTTCGTCTTCCTTCAGGAGTTCGATTAATAAATTCTAATCGAACTTCTAAAGGAAGACGAAAGGAGGAGCTTTGTTGGGCACATCCCGGTCGCCGCACAGACTCTCACGCGTGTCTATACTTTTTAGCCAAGATATAGAATTTGTAGAGCGTGGCTGGTAGTGGTAGAGTTACTATGTGTAGCATAGGAAGCTTGGCGCTACTTATGATCTGATATCTTTTTAACGCTGAAAGCTATATATGAGCTAGGGAGTCTTGGCAATCACTTTACATGTAATGTTTTTGGTGGGCTCTCACTCCTCTTTGTAAGGTAATTATTTATAACAAGGAGTCCCTATATAAATTTTCAGACCCCTAGCATCATAATTTGCGGAAGTCTCATACTAAGTTCCATCCCCTACTTTAAGGGGTTGGGGGGTAGAAGTTCCAATTTCTTGAATTATTTTGTTTTTTGTAAACTAATACTAGCTTACATACCAAATTTCAGCTTTCTAGGACATCAGGAAGTACCCTAGAGGTTTTGATGATCAACATCAGTCAGTGAGTCAGTGACGAAATCGGCGTTTTTTAGATATAAATAAAATCTTAAGTGTAAGAGCTATGTTACTGAAACTTTATTTTAATAAGTCCACTATTGACATCCCGAGAATTTTGTTTATCTGGTATAATCCAAACCCAAGTTACGAGGGTACAAAAAAAACGACGAACCGCTTCGAGAAAAGGTAGGTAGTGCCCTTGCGTTGCGCTTCGCCTGGCTCGCCTTGGTGGGGGCATTGCCGTGCCCCCAGATGTGGCCGACTTTTTATAAAACTGACATTGGAATATGAATCTACTACTTCCGCCGTTAGAGTTGCTTTTTGAATGGACTATTTTGATGCAATGCGGCCAACTCAAATAATCTCAATATACCAGGAATATATAAACTATTTGATAGATGCGTTTGTTTTCTAGAGTAAGAATTACAACTCAATATAATGAACTCTATACAAAGTCCATCTCATCAACCTCCTAGCGTGTTGTTCCCAGTTATGCCCCTAAAGGAGCTCGGGGTCCGCTTTGACACCTAATCCAAAAATTTGGCATAGGCACTAGTTTTACGAAAGCGATTACCATCTGACCTTCCAATCCGGAGGGAAAACTAAAGCTTATTGGGATATTAGACCGGTTTCCTCACGGTGTTTTCCGTCACCGAAAACATTGCGTACGTAAGTTTCGAAAAACTCATTGGTACGAGCCGGGATTCGAAACCCCAACCGCCGCTTGACAGCCGCATGCCTGAACCACTGGGCTACCGTAACTTCTGTATACAAGTCTATCTAATTTAAGTAGGTATATCGTCGTCGTCTGGTAATCATATTTAGTACAAGCTTTACTTACTTCGGGACTATAGGTACCTACCCTACTCCAGATAAAATTAGCGAATTATAAATTTTTAAATGAAACGAAAAATTTAAAAATTTAATGCTCCAAGCCGGATTCGAACCGGCGACCACAGGTATTCATGGCCCGTCGCTACTAACCAACTGAGCTATCGGAACAATCTGGTTCGGGGCACCAAATCCTTCAATCAGTTCCTTCAAATCATGCGCTCATTTGTTCAAGGAAAACAATTTTGAAACGCATAAACATTTAGTACTTATCGTTATGTTTGAAAAGCACTACAAATATTTCCATTTGATATCCAAGATAAGCGAAGAAACGTAGACGAATTTGTCAGTTAAAATTCTAATGTTATATGGAATGAGGATCTAGGTCGATGGTCTAAGATTGTCTCCCAATATTTATGCAGGATTGGAAAACCAACACCTTTTCTCAGTAGTCTTATTATGAAACCACATATCATGCTCGAGCCGTGAGAATTAGACGTAGCTAATCATACAGACCGCGTAATCATCTGCAATTATGGCTGTGCCGAGTTAGCCCTATCCTAGCCGATCTTGTGAAACGTGGTGCTTTCGCGAACACACCTTGTATGGAAATAATCATAAAAACTCCATGGTTATAGTTTTGGAGGTTGGTCGATTGCCATCTGGCTATTTTGTGTTCTGGTAACGTTGAGGAAAGGGCGCTACGTAGGTAATTCCGAATAG
Organism: Epinotia demarniana; assembly: GCA_945867215.1. Lineage (NCBI taxonomy): Eukaryota > Metazoa > Arthropoda > Insecta > Lepidoptera > Tortricidae > Epinotia > Epinotia demarniana. The sequence goes on along the minus strand of OX244274.1, from coordinate 21,702,936 downwards.
TCATTTGTCCGAAAGCATATTTTTGCCGAACTTCATAATTCTGAAAACGATGTTCCGCTGAGGGAATTTTTGATTTTTCAATAGGTAATAGTAATACTAACCTAACCTATTAATATATTCCATAAAATCATCGGCGTCCATATTTTAGCTTAGTGGAAAATGACGTCCAGAATTTTGAAATTTTGGGATTTGGCTTCGGACTTATGACGCCTCGGCATTTTTCTGTGTCTTCTTGAGGAAGACTTAGGCCACGTCCGTGGCGGGCGGAATCGGTGTGCGTTATCTGGTATTTTACTGTGAGCGTTACATTTGCGTTGTAGTGATATATTGTACAGACGCGGCGCGGCACGTACCTATGGAGCAGTATACGCTTACCATGAGTTTGACAATGACGGCTTACGCTAACGAGTATCGAGTTTTCTATCTGTGCATCTCTATTGCACTTTGACAGTACGAGCGGGATGCACAGATAGTAACTCGATACTCGTTAGCGTAAGCCGTCATTGTCAAACTCACGGTAAGCGTACAGCCTACCGCATTTGTAACGCCTGCTTTCGCACATCCCGCGCCAATTAGGAAGCACTCATTTAAATGTTGGCGTGCAGTAAAGAATCTGTACAACTTGACTGACAGTTGACACTGACAGTTTACTGATACCTGATCGACTAATGCGTTAGTTGTTTGGTTAGTGGCCTTCCATTGTCATAAACAGCAATCGATGACGTCTTCACTTGCTGTTTATGATTATGACAGTCGTTAAACGGAGCCATGATTCTTGGAATCTGAGTGGAATCCGGGCATTCCGAATTCAGCTTGTGAACTGGACGATGACAAGGCTTTGTTACTCGATTGGCGACGCATGCTATCAAGGGACTATGGAAACACTCACGCTTGTACTTAACAATCCTAAGCAATTCCATTATGGGCTGTTCATTCACACTTTGATTAGTGATTAGTGCGACTTTATATATTAATGTAGTGTGATTGTTAATGTAAAATGTTGACAAACGTTTTTGAATGCCTCATTTCATTTTAGTTTAAATTAACTTCTGTAGTGACAGTTATAGGTCATTAGTAATTTTTGTTTTTATTCAAGTTTTATTATTATTTGACGATTATAATATCAAGTCGCACAAATTGGCCTAGGGTAATTTATATCGTATTTTCACATTATTAAATAAAGAAATCAAATCTAATCGTTTGCTGCAAGTGCGAGTAGCTTTTGTATGGACTCGCACTTATCACTAATCAAAAAATAAATAAGATTGAATTGTTTATTTCTTGAATTTGTTTCATTATGACAGACATTGTTTGTAAACAGGCCCTTAGAATGAGCGAACGAACGAAGCAGCTTCGGCCAAAATTCTTTCGTAGATTTTTGTGAACAGGTTGAATAATTAAGTATATATAATTTTACCGTCCATTAAGGCTGGAAACAGTGCTCGACCGACGGTCAGCGCTGACGCTCGTTCCTGACCGTCAGCGCTGACCGTCGGTTGTGAAAATGCGTTCAGTGCTACGCTGATGGCGAACTGCGACGCATGTGTACAGTTCACAAGAAAAATGAATCATTTTGCTGTAAATGCCCTAGTTTAATGCTCTAATTAAATGCACTTATTTTACCATAACGGTCTTTATAAAACACAGACGATAGATCCCAAATTGCCGGACGAAGCCGCACTTCAGTAATAAAAGGCGCTCTGTATCGAAATTCATTTTTGCTTTAAGTGTACGTACGCGCGTACGGTCGGTCGCTCCGTCAGCGAAGCACTGATCGTGTTCCTACAAGCTCATAGCTCGTCGGTCGACTGACGCACGCGCAACCGACGAGCCGGACCGACGGCTCGACCGACCGTACGCGCGTACCAAATCACGCGCGTACCGTCAGCGTAGCTGTGTGCGCGTTCATAGACTTGCATAGATATAGCTACGTCGACCGGCGGTCAGCGCTGACTGTCGGTCGAGCACTGTTTCAAGCCTAAATATTTCAATATTCAAATAAAACGCCGGTGTATCTGTGCCATTATAGCAAACGGATGAACTAATTTGAGTGCGGTAATTTTAAATCGGAAGTCTTGGCTGTCGAGTTGGTTCTTATCGCTATGTTTATTGTGTTGGGGGAGTTGTTAAATGTTTACGAGCCTTGTCAATTAGTGTAACACTACTACTTGTTCTGTAGTAGTGTTGTGTTCCTGGAGGTGAGCAAGGTCGCCAAAGCTCCAGAGGATGCGTTGTGTTGCGAGCGAGGGCACTTGTTCCTTCAGCTGTCAACACGGCGAATCCTCAAACATGTCAAGGGTCGGCAACGCCCAGTTACTCATTTGGAGTTGCATGCGTCTATAGGTTGCGGTGTCCGCTTACCATCAGGCGAGCCGTACGCTAGTTTGCCACCATCGTTGTATATAAAAAAACTATGTGCGGTACAAATCTGATTGAGCTGAAATTTGGTATGGTTAACTATGTAAGTTCGGTGGCAACGCTATATTATGCCACCACTGAGCTGATGTGATGGTGGAGATGGTGGCCATAGCAACTCCTAGACTACACGAGAAGAATCCGTTGTATTTGGGATCATTGAAACTTCTTAACAAGTTGTTGATGTGCAAATAAACTCGGCAGCAAAAGCTTGAACCAAAACTTTCAATGTCAACACGGTAAGTTGTTATTTGGCCGAAGATCGTTTACGTGTCTGTCTGGTGTCTATCCCGCTGTTTTCCTTTACAAGTTGCTTTCTCAATCGATTATTGTTGAAGATCGTGAGCAGGTTCGTTACTAAAATCGATTTTTTAAACGTTGCGCATTTTTGAAATAGACTCGCTAGTTCTGTAGCTCACAGATTACTATTTAGTAGTTCTAGTTATATGGTCATTGTATTGGTATGTTAAAACGAAATGAATGTTAAAATAAATTAATTATTATTGTATGTCACTAGACAAACTGGTGACCGAAGAACTGGCGGCTTTCTCGCGCAACGCATCAGCATTGCAATTCAGCGAGGAAATGCCGCCAGCATCCTCGGTACAATGCCTCGAGGGCCTTTTTTTAGATTTAACTTAGCTTTAATTTAATTTAGTAAATGTTATAGTTATCATCCTGTTAATTTGAGATTGAACTTAATATGGAATTAATGTGGTAATACATGATTTAGCATTCAGCATGCAGATAAAATATTTTTTTTCTTATAGTTCTATAGATCAGCCCCTAGTGCAGTTATTAAGTAACACCTAAACTAGTCTAGCTGCAGTTGCTCTAATCGTTCATCTCAACCCCACAGATTACTAGTTATGCACTAGCTACAAACCCCACTAGTTACACTTACGCAACACGTGCTAAGTAACTACTTAGTCAGTGTTACGGTTACTGGATTACCAGCGATCTGTTATGACATACGATATGAAAGCAAGAAGTGTTTGACATAAAAAGACTCATGATCTTAAAATAAATTGGATGGGTTACTTCGGATCATAACAATTCAGACAGACGATTCTTTAATGAATTACGAGGCAGCACATTTCGATCTGATCACTAATTTGGTAATTTAATTTGATTCTTAAGTCTTTTGTCGTAAACCATTTTAATTAACCCCCGACGCATAGAGAGGGGTTTTATAAGTTTAACATGTCTGTCTGTTTATCTGTCTGTGGTATCTTAGCTCCCAAACGAATGGACCGCTTTGAATGCGGTTTTTTTGTGCGTCATAAATTTTATCCCGAGGGCCATGTTTCATGAAAATCTGTTCAGCCTGTTGATATTGGACTTTGAAATGAAAATGTCCGCACTTTCTTAACTTTCCTAAGTTGTAGTTAAGTATTATACTTAGTTGTAGGTATAGTTACTATTTAATTAGCCTGTAATGACCCGCCACACCTCAGGTAGAATCGTCGTACATACGCTTTGCGACTGCACAAGAATTAAATGCGCATTGCCGACCCTTTACCGATTTGAGGATTCTTTGTGCTGACAGTTAGAAACAAATTCAATTACCTCACTCTCGACACAGCGCTTCAGTCTTGGGAGCTCTGGCGACCTTACCACCAGCCCCCCTATTCTGTAACTTGTTTTAAGCTCACCTCAACGCTCACCCACAAATATATCTTGACACCTCAATGCGTACTAACTAAATGTAGGTAGAGGTCTAGTTTCGTGACGGGTGATCGGCGGTGTGAGCCGCTTTAGCGCGTAGCGAATAACAGCCCAGGATCACAACACCAAATACCTACACAGCAAGTCGTGGTGTATATTGTTTAAAAGCAGCATCGATATATTAATGTGGTGTGGATAATCCCTAAGTAAAAGGACCATAAGAAAGGGGCGCATTAATACAAGAAATTAGGACAGAAATAGCTTTGCCAAGGAGGGATCTTTCCTAAAATAGAAATTCCAAAAATAAACTTATCTGTAAAGTGGCGGTTTCTACAAAGACAAAGTACCATCTCGATAAAGTTGAAGAGTGTTATGGTTAGACAGGGTGTTGCAAATAAAGGGGCAAGATAGTTTATAGTAAAAGGCAACCTCAAAGAGGAAGAAATCGTACATACGAATGTACGATTCCTACCGAACGGGCGGTCCACGTCCGCGAGGCGCCGAACGGCCGCAAATCCATTCCAACACGAAATGTAACGTAAGTCTAGTATTAAAGCTTCAAATTCCTTAGCAACTTGTAAAATGCGCTCAGGCGCGCTCCGGCCCGGCCCGTGGGAATAGTTCATTACGATACGTTGGGTCAAACAGACTGCAGAACACGGGTTTTTGCGTACATTGCGTGTTTCCCGGAAGTTTGCAATTTGCGGACGTCTATAGCCCCATGGTTAGTCGACGTAATTATTGCTCAGTACCTATGTGAGCGCGGTTGGTTGTAAAGACATTAAGAGTCACAATTTATAGGGAATATACACTTTCCTTTTTAACGACATCGACGGTAGACGTAATGAATAAGATTGGTACTAGTTTTTATTGGACGGCGAAATCAAGCAAGCTTATATAGCGATGCAATATTAGTCCGGAAACTAAAGGACATTCTATTGGAAATGGCTTGCTATACCATTGACGAGTTTTTCGATGGCCACAGGGCTCAGTCGCGCACCTAATTTATTACAGCCCTTTATTAAAATGTTATTGTGTATAAAAAAATATTAACACAATCAGTTAATTAAATAATGATATGAAATTGACATGTAATGTTAAACTTTTTTGAATGTTAATGACTTCTACTTGACAATATTTACCAATAAATAATACAATACAATACTATACGACCGGTTAGCCTAGTGGGTAGTGACGCTGCCAACGAAGCTGAAGGTCCTGGGTTCGAATCCCGGTAAGGGCAAATATTTATCAGCGAGTATATGAGTCAGATTCGTAGGCACTAGGCAGGCTAAAGCAATGGATAGAAGGAAGCCCATTGTCACCCACGTGCAGATTATCCTTCAGTTACCTAGCTGACCAAACTCCCTGTTCTCACCTCAGGCAACAACAATTATTTAAATTATTGACGCTATTGCTGACGACCACGCAATTAAGAATTGCATCAGGCCTTTTATTACCGATGACAATGAAAATAATACACTTTATGGCCTTTTCGCAAGAAAATAGAAGCTGCCTCTCAATTTTTGGAGCCGTAATGCTTAATGTAGATTCATCGTCTCATGGTTTAGTACAATCATAAAAGTTCTAATTTATCTTTGTGCTACACTTGGACTTTTTGTTATTAAAGCGGCAATTACACTTCGTCGTTCACCTAATGCGGTCTCCGAATTCATTTTAAACTACTTAGGCCAACAAACGCCGTCTTTACACTAGTCTGTCCGCCTACTACGGCGACTGGGCAGCTGTCGATCGCCGAATGCGGCCGACTAACGTGTTCTTTACACTTTTGCGGTCGCCGCATGCAGCATGCGGCGATCGACGAAGTGTAATTGTCACTTAAGTATCAAAACTTCATAGATTTAATTATAACTTACAATTAAAATATCTGTATCAAGCATCTTTATAAAACCTAGTTGGAAAAATAATTTGCTGTTCAATAGAAAACTTCGAGAACTCAAAAGGCAAAATACTGCGTTTATTTTCGTGGTTGGCCCATAAGTACAGTATGGCCAAATAATGATGGTAATTAAATGCCATATCTGTATAGATAGAATTTTTAAGTTAAGAATCTCATTTAATCAACCATAAAACAACGACAACCTTCGTGGAAAAGTACGTAAGTACTAGAAAACTTTTCAGGCGACCTCGTTTACCTAACTGGTATGTATTAGGGACAGGTAAGTTTGCATACAAATTAGAGGTAATTGGTGGCTATATTAATTATTCAAGAAATACTATTGAAATGAACCGTGTGAGCATCTATAAAAGCCAAGTTTATTTTTGCGAGTCATATAAAATCGGTCCATATTCCGAATATGACGATACTGACACGGCGAGGAGGACTACCTTTACATATTAAAGAAATCTGGTGTAATGCATAGTTTGTAAGATAAGTACTAGCGTTTACCCGTGACACTGTCCGCGAGGACTCCTTCATCGCCTTAAAGGATGTTTGCTATTAAATTCCCACTCCCGTAGAAACTTCCACCTACCCCTCACCCTAACAAGTATCCTATATCAATTCTCAGATCTCAAACTATCAACATGCCAAATTCCATCACAATCGCTTCAACTGTTTAACGTGAAAAGGTTAGACAATAGTTATATTCGCATTCATGTTGATCTGTGATAGTCTGATAGGATGGATAATCTCTTTTTATTATTTACGATGTCTGGTGAGCAATAAAGAATATTTGTATTGTATTGTATTGTATAATCTACCACTCCCGTCCACTACCGTTAGCCAATAAAGTGGTGGACCACTCTAAAACGTTGCACATTAACGCACAATTAATAGAGTCAAAACTGACCTCTTTCTTAGCTGACTGTGCCCTTCATTTAAAACATCAATGGCAAGCGTCCTCACACACTTATCTAATCGGTCCTTCCGCCAATTAAAAAACCAATATGGTTTGCCCTACTCCCACATACAGCTCCCTAGTTACAGCAGTTCTATATACATTGGTCGCTGAACAATATGTTCAGTATATCTTGGACTGAAAATAACAAAGTTTTAGTAAGAAAGTCGAGCTCAATTTAAACTGGATGGGAAACGAGAGTGCAATATGCAGTTGACTTGTATTGATTGAGGGCGCACATTTTTATATGTGGTATTTTTTTAATGCGAGCGTAAAACTTCTCATTACACAAACACCTAGAACTCCTAGAAACTCCTAGATCTCCATTTTTTATGCCACGACGATGGAAAATAAGCATACTGCTGAATGGTCAGCAGACACCGTAAACCACGCATGCATCGGGATTGTGTCAATCATAAGCTTTTTTTTCTTTTTTTTAAATATTTATAATGGTATCATATGCTTATGTTGACTAGTTATCCTGAAAGGTTGACGGTTTCCGCTGATATCGACTTAGCCCTAAATGCTGATAGAGAAGGTGAAGAAGCTGCCAACTACTACCAACATTGAAAAATATTAATCAATAATAAAAAAAGCCATGGTGTTGAAATAATAAGATACATAGTATTTTTTCAGCTCAGAAATATGAATTAATTCTGTTAATGGCATGGCAGCGTACGGAAAAGAATGAGATCCTGTTTACCGTTCACATCTTCTTTTTTGGCTAACATTAATTGATTAATCGTTAAGTTTTTAGCAACATCACTTCTTCAACCATGTGTGTTAATTTTGATTGCTCTTGACTATTTTAAGCAAAAGTTACCTTACCTAATTGGAGGAAACACAGTGGATTGAAATTATAGGTACTTATTTTGTGTAAGTAAGTCGTTAGATTCCACCGTAATGTGTTTTTAATACAGACCAAAGTTAGCAACAATTATGCACTTCAGGTCATTCCAGACGTCAGCATGATTTCAAAAACAAGATATTGTATTCAGCATCGCGATTTACGTAAAATTTGATACAAGATCCGCCAAATCGTTCTTTGATGTGTTTATAAATGCATAATTCCACTTCAAAATATCCTTGGTTTCGCCATTGTTAACGTTGAAACCCGGATTTAAAAGCACAGCAGTCTACTCTTTCATTTGGCTCAATAAAATACATATATATTCCTTAAATTGAATTATCTTTACCAATATTACAATGTAAGTTTGTATGTTTTAGGTACTTAAACTCCTCTAAATTGTTTCACCTGCTTGTAGTATCGATTTTCTAGATGATAAAATATAGCCTATATTTTGTCTGCTTCAAAAACTAATATTCTGCATTACTACTCCTTCGCCTCGAAATTTATGTCTTTCACCGCCATTTCTCACGTAATCTCGCACACATCATTTTGCTAAGAGTTAAAACCCGAGGGCCGAGAGTTGGTAAACCTTACTTGAAATTATGGACTTTTCTTTGACAGTGTACTTTGTGTGTGCTTTGAGTATGTAAGACAGGTTTAGTTTTAGGCGTTCCTGGCATTAAGATCGTTAAAAGGACATCATTACAGTTAAGTTCATTACGTGTAATTGTTTAGTAGGGAAGTATTTACTTGAAGTATTTGTAAGTACTAACCGTTTGTGAAGTATTGATTTGAACTAAGTTTTATAGCATTTAGTAATCAAATCGGCGCCAAACACAAATGGACTCACAAGATAATCAACTTTGACCGTACGACGATGAGTTAATCTATTATTGTATTTTAATGAACCTTGTGACGAAACATTTGGGCGTAGACTGAGAAACCTTTTGTTGGAACCCTCTGTACTCTGTTCACGAGTTCATGGAAATAATGTTTTATGTAATTATTTGATTTATTGATACCTTATCTGATACTATCTCTTGTGTAACATTTATATTGTATTTCTACTGTGAAATTGTAATACGTATATTGACATTGTTTATTTTTACCCGACTGCGCGACGCAAAGGAGGGTAATGTGTTTATCAGCCTATATATGTATGTATGTATGTATGTATGTATGTATGTATGTTTGTTCCTATGTGGCACTCCAGAGACCAAACGCGTGAACCGATTTTGATAATTCTTACGTCAATCGAACCGTCTTACTCTTGCGTGTGTCACTAAAGACATGACAGAAATCAAAATTCAATATGGCGACAACCAGACGCCAAAATTGAAAAAAAAAAGAAAAAAAAGTGAACGAAATATGTCGAGTGGGGTATCACTGAATAGGTATTTAAAAATCAGTTATAGGTTTCTTTTACAGTTTTTCATTTAGAGTGACCATTTATATTCTATAACGTTATAAAGTTATAGTAATTCTGTTCAGTATTAAAACTGCTCTGCGCGACGCAAAGGAGGGCCAATATGTGACTAATTAAATCTGATTAGAATAGGCACCTAAGAAAAATTAAATAAGCTTCGTGAAGTTATATAAGAATAAAATAAGAAAAAGTAAACGCGGTAGGTAGGGGAGACCGAGGTAAGTTGACACAAAGGTAAGTTGACACAACGTCAAAATCTCAAAAACTATAAGCAGTAGAAATCTGGCATCAACGTAGTTCTAACCGCGCCTTCCCGTTGACCAACTCGTCAGTACACGCCGAGGCCACTAGGCGAATGGTTGTGGAGCCACAGCATCAGTGCTCAAAATTTCACGAAAAGTAGGTTTTTTATGTTTTTTTCTACGCTGTTATATTACTTGTGGCGCGCATTGATCATTTTTAAAGCATATGTAGTTAATTAGGTTTTTTGTTTAAAATTGATTATCCACTAGTTATTAAATGACAATCCGTAATCGGAGATATTATTTCCACTTGTATTTGACATTTTGAATATTATTCAATTTTATTTTCTCATTATTATTGTAGACGATCGTGATAAGGATTCTTATAATTTTGACATTGTATGCGAATCTATATTGTAATTTTTACCTTGAAATATTTAAATCTAACTCTAATGACTTATTCATAAAGTCAAAGTTATTTATTCTTATAACATACACCTATGAATGTCGATAATCTACCACCGATTCGGGAAGTAACCTCTGCCTAGATATACATAAACGTCCATAACATTTTAGCTAAAATGCCGGTAAAACTTTGGAAATTGAAGACTAAAAAGACACACTTCAATCCTATTGCAATGTTCGACTCATACCACACACACGGAAAGAAAGGCGCGGTGATATTCTAAACCGTCACCAAGTGGCATTAGCACGGCATTTTATGAAATTTATCAAAATCACCATAAATTGCATTTGCAGAAAAAACAAAACAACTGCAGGAGTTTATATCAAACGTCTACAGAATTCCAGACAGCTTGAATTGAAATGAGAATAGTGTTGTCGTACAGCGACTTCAACGGCTTCAATTCAATCTAGCATAATAATATTAATAATGCTAGATTGAATTGAAGCCATCAAGCAGTCACCACCGTCCATCGAGGCTTTGGCCTTTCGCCACACAACTCGTAATAATACCTCTCGCAGCGTATTGTTAACCCCCGACGCAAAGAGAGGGGTGTTATAATAAAAGTTTAACGTGTCTGTGTATCTGTGTATCTCTGTATCGGGCTGTGGTATCGTAACTCTTTTCTTTGTGTCATAGATAATTTTATTCCGACCCATGTTTTATGAAAATCTAGCCGTTTTTGAGATATTGGACTTTGTATTGAAAATGTCGGGGGTTTTTCGACTTTTCTAATATTTAACAAAAGCAAGTCTATAAAACTCTCGCACGTTTTCACTATTACACCTCTATTCTTATTATAAAAGAGAAATGGCCTCGAGGGCCTTTGCTAGAGTCAGTGAGCGTATAAATCAACTACGAAACGAGTTAAAAATAATAATAAAAACAAATGAAACGTGACTCTCGCCAAGATGGCGACAATCCTTTTCTTCACCTCTAGGTATAGCACCTTACCTAAACAAATATGTGTACTGTCTATACAGTGTAATGAAATTCATGTTGAGGGCTTAGGTACTCGAGCCAAGCCGACATCGCATTAGTAATATTCGCATGTTCGATTATCGAAGCAGGTAGGACTGGAATTCGTTTCCCGCGCACTTTCTCATGACCTGCATTTTCTGCCCAAGTCCATATCGGGGCCGATTTGTGGCGTGGAACGAACGTACCGAAAAGGTTGCGTGAGACAATATCGTCGTTCGATGATGTTTTACCCAAGGTGGAAGAAAACAAAAGTTATCACCGACGATCTATCATGCCTAAGGCACACAAATTTTATTATGTTGAAATACATCATATAGTACAAAGAAAAAGCTGTTTCTCCAAAGAAAGTTATGACGACACTTCTTGCTATTTGCCCACAGACTTCAGCAACTGTTGCTGAAGTGACTATCCTCAGACGATTCTCAAGCATCCGAAGAATAAAATCAAATACACGCTGTTTCGTTGTTTTATCTAATGATAACATTGATAACTCTATAAGTTCTTGCACCCGATACGAATATGAATAGACAAACCACTTTTCAATCTACGCAGACTCCAAAAGCAAGCAAGAATAGTATCGCATTCTGAGAGAGTCCCTGCCTTTACAAGGACAATTCTAGATCGTCATTTGTTCCCTTCTTTGGACGTCAGCATTTTCGTTGCTAGAGAGGGAATACGAAACGAGAAAACGGGTATTTTTAGCCTGGCTTTTGGTATTTTATTGGTTCAGCCTGATTGGAAACCGCACATTACAGGGACCATTGTGATAAACAAAATGAAACTATATAGGTTTTGCAGTAATTTTGAATGATATTTGCCGTACCGTCTAATTTGGCAAAATGTCGCAATTCTCCCAGAGCCATTGTTAATCAAGACAGGGTTTAATGCTTTGTTTGATATGGTCATTGTATGGCTAACACAATTTCATTTTTACGGTCGTCAAAACCAGATTGCGTGTATACACAGATCGGCGCTAACTGCCTACTCGTTTTTTTTACTAGTTTATGTTACGTTCTGTTTTGGGTGGATTTGCATGTTCTTTGTTATAAGTCTTTTGTAAATACGAAATGTCGCAACGGTAATTTGTGACATTTTCATACCGTCTTGTTATTGCGTGGTTTCGGAAGATATGAACTACGGAATGTACTCGAAATTATACAGTAATTTTATGAATGTGAATTATTAACCTAAACGCCTTTCATCGTTCTAACATGTACAAAGTATGTTGTGTAGGTATGTATGTACAAGTATTCAATCCTCAACCACATCGAAGACAGTTAAAATTTCGTAGTCCTGGATATTGCTTACTGCTTACCATTTCGTGAAAGAGAACCAGCAGTATATAGATATCGGTCGGCCGGTTCATTACTCCTTGCCTGCGGGGCGCGCGGGTGCAAGGATATGACGTTGACGGACGCGCGCGGCGTACGGGCGAGGACTGAGTGAGAACCGGTCGACCTATATGCTGCTGGTTCTCTTGCTAAGGCTTCTTGGCTTCGCCTCCTAAGGTGGTAAACCTTTACAGTCTCGTGTCAGGCTAAACTGACTCTGAGCGGAGCGTCCACTCAAGCCTCACAGGCCTACACTTAGAGTATTTAAATTTAGAATGGTTGCCGTCTGTGTCACATGCGGGAACAAAAACTTGGGTTCATTATTGAAATCACTGTCGTCACGACAGGACGCTGTTAATTTTAGCTTTAATATTGTAGCAAAATTGATCAACCATTTTCATTAAACACCGCATCTCCAATTCTTCACGCTAGCTATTGGATTGTTAATGATTAAGGAATTATTTACTTTAAAATTAGGTAATATCTTATACCACTCATTCCAGTCATTCCCTTATCTGAGCGAGGGCCCTTCGAATGCACTTCGACCTTTTGTGCAATACTCGCCTCTCCCACAATCAAGATGAATTTGAACATGTAGTTAAATCCTTTTGGGCCCCGGAGAAACTCGAAATATAAACATTTTATCTTGACGGACATAGTAGATGTGCATTTAGGCGTAATTGTTTTGTGTCTTGTCTGTCCCTCAACGTGTTAAACATTATAAAACACTTGAAAAACATTACTCCCACTTTTGGAAGTAAGGCTCTGATCGATACGACACGACACAACACCGCTTATCATGTCTTATTATTGCGCCGTCAAGATCAGCGATAATGCTGGCGTTTGTCAACTGGCAGACGGTGACGCAACGTATTGTTCTTGCTTCCACTGGCATGCGAAGAAGGATGCTTAAAGAGGTCTTAAATGTTTTAATTTCGCCGGTAACGGTTTTTCTTATAGCTACAGGGCACCGACTTGCCATTGAACGCGCTGTGCTGATATTCGGGCGTAAATCTGTAGGTACGTGTCGTATACTTAGATCTCGAATGTACTCCAGAGTAATCACGTAACTTTTCGAACGAGCGTCTCTTCAGTCTTCCTATGCAAAAAGTGACATTTAGATGACGCACGGCTTGAGAGTGAGTATTATATTCTTTGGGCGTGAGTTACAAATTTGTGGATGCTGAAAGTCGTGCAAACCCAGTTTAAACGTGTTTTATTTAATATGTAATGTTTTGGATGCAAAAACCATAATTATATCCTTTTCTGTGAGCACAATGGACAATGGGATTCGTATCAAAATATATATTTTCTAGTTTAATGTCTGCTATAATTATGAAGTTCAAGGTGCTTAACGGAGCGAGTCGGCACTTCGATGTAAGTAATTCACTATGTTCGGTGTCATTGTTGGGCCACTAAATGTTTAACTTTGGACTTGCATTTGTTTGAAATCGGAGCTATGAATATACTGGAGAACTTAATGATCCTCTATTATTAAATCTTGCGCATCCATATACATATCTGGGATGGAGGAAAAGGAAAAGGTATATTAAATTTTTCTCTTCGAGTACTTTTATCAAACCAGGATTGACACAAACTAAAGTACTTTGATACTGTTAACTCTCGCATTGCCGACTCCTAACAGATATTTCACACAGTACGTTATCAAGAAAATACGACATTCATTTAATTTCAACCGTTAATATTACCTGCTACTGCTACTACAAAACAAAAGCATATCTACCGTGTTGGCAATATTCTCGTGAGAGAGTACATCACCCAAGGCACACCTGTATTTGTTTTATTATCATAATATAATGCAGTTATTGAAGATAAAATAAAAACAATTTAAATTTATGCATTTTATGCGAAAAATATTTCCATTACCCACAGACGTACCTAATTAAAAGATAAATATTAGCGCTGTTAATATGCGAAAACACAATACAAATGAAAATATTTAACCTACACAAAGGTTAAGTTGAAAACAACTGTCACATACCTACTTATTCATATTCATGCAACGAAAGTAGGCCATACAAACTTCAAGTCAAGAAAACTAACTTGTTGGTTCCACATTTTTTTTACCACTTTCAAATACGAAACTATAGGTATTGTTAAAAGAAAGCGTGTTAAAGTACAATCGGCTACAAAAATATTTACGCTGAGAATGAATCTTATCTTTGCACTGACTCAACAGCCCTTTTTCATATGAAGAGTCATTGTCAAGGTATTTTTGTGCTGATGACAGTAGCTAATTTGACCTGGCTATAACTAATCATTAATTAGCCGCCTTATAAGAGAAGTGTACGAAAAGGATAAATTATTAAAAAAAAATCAAGATGTGACGCCGCTTCTTTAAATAGCTTTTCATTTGTTTCCTATTAAAATACGCAATTGATGATTTGTTCAAAATGTATCAGGTTTTATCATCAAAAAAATCATAATTTAAACTTCTATTTTAGACGTAGATGTAAATTTTTCAACGATTTGCAACTTTTGTACATTTTGTGTATAAATTCTGATTTGATTATCAGATATTAATTGTATTCTACCCATATTTTAGAACAAACAAAAAGCTGTGGAAGTTTTCTGATAAAATCTCCGACTTGTGTATCTTATATTATTATCAGTATTATCAGTTAGTAAATGAACCAAAAGAAAAGTAAATGAACCACTTCCTTAAATAAATAAACTATTGTCCCAAGCATTTAACGAATATCGTACATATGTGTGTGTTTTTTATACTACCACGGTGGCAACACCACGGTCTTTCTGTTCATAATTTGACACCGCAGCTCATGGACACTTGGAACTTGCTTGTCATGAGTGTGTAGCCGACCCTTTATTGGGTTACAACTAAGTATAACTACTTTATATGTAATTGTTTTAGTCCAAAACCGAATACTTTTCATGGTGCCATTTTCTACCCAGTAAAGAGGATTAAATGTCTATATGATTCCAAGCTGACCGCAACACAATGCAATTAATGAGAGTCAAAAGCATATATCGCTAGCGTCGCAAAAACGCCTCATAATAATACTAATCAACTCATAATTATGTCGTCCCTAATTCCTATTCGGATTCCTACGAACCGTTTTCTGGAAAATAATGAGATGACCGTTTTGTTCGTAAAATACTGCGTTTGTAGTAGGTATTACTAACAAAATACTGTACAATAATGTTAAGTAAAAAATACTTTCTTAATCGGCGAAATATAATCTATAATAATCTTTTTTATTATTTAAGTCCAAAAAACTAGTCTAATACAAAAATAATTAAATGTTATTATCACAGAAACGCGAAACACTTTAAGCGGTAATTATTTAAAAAATAAACCAATTAAATACCGCTAAAAACTTTCAAACATCACAACCTATAAAAACCGTGTTTTTGCGATTCGCGCCTCAAAACGAAAGCAAGAGAAACTAAACAGGTTTACTACGCTATTATTTTCCACAATTAAGTTACAAAAACAAAACAATTTTAAATTTCGAACAGCACTGCAAAAACATAAAACTATTTTCGAACTCAAAACTCGAAAAAACACAGCCTTTGAATAAACAAAATCCGTCTGGCTCTGGCCTTGTCATTTAATATCTCCAAAAAACAAGTTACAAAACTTTCGCTGGCACATCACTTACTTCCAACTAGTTTCCACTGTGGCCGCCATTTTGAACGAGCGTGTTGAACGCTGCGCGGCACTGACTATACTGAGTAGACTATACTGACTTCGGAGACTTGCTCCACTGATTCAGGAATGGTAGAGAGTTGATACAACCAGCAAGGGCTATTGTAATTCTTAAGTAATCTATGAACTAAATTCATTATTTATTTGATAACGTGGTCAACGCACAAAGATACTTTTTAGTTGCGATAATTATTTATCGCTAGTATAATAACTAGTTTGAAAAAAAAAATGAAATGAAATAAATGTTTAATCTCTTTTTCTTACATACTTAAAGCTAAATACAAATACA
The DNA here is from genome assembly GCA_945867215.1 of Epinotia demarniana. NCBI lineage: Eukaryota > Metazoa > Arthropoda > Insecta > Lepidoptera > Tortricidae > Epinotia > Epinotia demarniana. The sequence goes on along the minus strand of OX244274.1, from coordinate 21,686,719 downwards.
AATCCGCCAAACCACAATGCGGTTTTGCGGTTTTGGTTTAGTAGTGACTGTGAGCTGTAGAATTCTCGAGCCTCAGTTGAAAAATACATATTACATATTAATATACAATGTCATTATTAAACCTGCTGATCAAATTGCACGACACCACCCGGTGCCTGACCTGCACCGCCTCGCCTTGTAAATGTACTAACTACGGATTTGATGTAGTGGGCGCATGCCCGTACAAATCCATATACAGAATACTACCCGCTCGAGGCGAGGCGGTGCGGGTCCGACGCCACGTGACTCTAATGAGCTGTGACCTATAGAGACGAACAACTGGACAGACACGGGCCTGAAACAGAGAAATTCGTTCGTTTTGTTGAATAAACAGTACATATAAGCACGAATAATACTACCCTAACTATATGGATGAACTTGGTCATTAGCGATGGTGAAAATTGTTCCCGAGCTTTGCTAAGTCTCTTAGATATTTTGGTTAGGAACCAGGAACAAAACTAGGCGTCTTCTTCTAGACAATACAATAGTTAACGGTCATGTACATATATGTAAACGGTTATGGTATTGGATTACCGCCTTAAATTCCTGTAATTTAAATCTCATCGCAACTATTAGAGGCATTTTTGAGAACATACTCAAGTAAAGCAAATAATTCAACACGCATACAGTGCATGAGTTCTTATATGAGTATTGTGGTTCGGTCGAGATTGTTTAACTTGGTATCAGAACATATGTTAGAGCAAATCAGAGTAGCAATCTATGTATAAGTTTGCAGAACGTTCTGAATAAGGCCGGAAAATTCTGAGTATCACGAAACTTTCGAGAGAGCTGTAATAAAGTTTCCGTTATGGAAATTTCCTAAATGAACATTTAATTTTCTAGTGAGACTTTTGTGAGATATAAAGTTTCAAAATTTTCATTTTTTCGTCGTTGCATTGCTAAACAAGAGACAAATATATACCTGAGTCCTATTCTAAATGATCACGGACTGTACAAATATTGCTCGTTTAATAGTCATACTACTCACACTAAAATGTACCAAAGTCACACAATCACCGCTCTATACACCCAGCGACAGTCAACACCGTGAGAAGACGCGCTGTTTGCTAATACGGCCACGATACTGTTTACGCTATTTTGCTGCATTTTGCATTGAAATCTTCAGAAGAACCTTGCTGGGAACCACGTTAATAACCGACTAAACCTGGTATACCTACGAAGTGTATAAACACATCGGTGTCTTGAGTTTACTTTGCTTGGTCGCTTAATGCTGTTCAATACAGAACGGTACTAATACTAATACTAGTACTAATCAAAAACATAAAAATTCTTGAAAGGAAATTTCAGCCTACTCCAACCTTTTGTATTTATTCACGACCTCTGCTTAGCTGCCTACGCTGTCGAAGGTCCCGGGTTCGAATCCCGGTAAGGGCATTTATTTGTGAGGCGGAGGTATTAGGTACCTATGTTAGCATGAAGATTTGTTCCTGAGTCAGCGATGTTTTCTATGTATTTAAGTATTTATCCTACTAATATTATAAATGCGAAAGTTTAGATGTTTGGATGTTTGTTACTCAATCACGCTTAAACGGCTTAACCGATTTTGATGAAATTTTGCACGAAGATAGTTTATAGCCTGGATTAAAATATAGGATAGTTTTTATCCTGGGTCCACGCAGACGAAGTCGCGGGCGGAAGCTAGTTTATGTATATCGTCGTCTAGTTTGTGCAGCTTTGCTTAGTTCGGAACTAGGTCGATTTCTGTAAGACTGTCCCGGTATATTTATTTGATTTTTGTATTATTATTTGTTACACAAAATAAAATGTATGTAAGGTGAACTTAACGCCTTAAGGCGTTTTCTAACAGCCATTTTGACGATCTCTCCGTCGGCCGACTCACGCATAATGCACCTACAGCCAGATATATAGGAAGAACTCATCAGTGACCGAGCGTTAGTAAAACACAACTGTCATTTTCCAATACAAAAAAAATACATTTAGATGCACCTGACGTAAGTACCTACGCGTTACGCAATCGACGCAGATACAAGGAACTCATTAAGTGCTTTGAAACGCCGTTCTGACTAGATTAAGAAACAATAAGGTCTGATTTTCAGATATATGATTCTTGACTATATGATTGTTTATATGATTTGATCGATACATGATTGCTTAAAATTTTCCTCGATAGAAAAAAAAACAAACTCTGGTCTTTATTTTCCGTTTTTTGCTCAGCCTACTCAAACGATACATTATTTTACGACACAATCAAGTCACTACCTACAATCGTATTTTATCTCATCTAAAATCTAATTTGATGAAATTTAAATAAACTTCACTAAGTTAGGTACCTATTTATCGAAACTTGTCCAAAAAAGCTTTTGCCGAAGAGTGTTACATCTCTTTTTCTCGTGCGTGGAAGGCATAAGCGTGTCTCTGTTTAGGGGGGCGTGATCGACTCAAATCAAGGCATCCCCTTAACCGAGCGCCAGCCGGCGTCCGGGCCGGACTTGGCACAGTGTACTGTCCACTGTCCTTTATGTGTTGAAAATAAACGTATTTAGATGCACTAATATCCTGTGGGGCAAGTTGATAGCGTTTATCAAAGTAGATAATGACGTCCGGTGTGGCGTGTGTCGTGTGACAAACATGTGTGTTGACCATGCTTTCCTTTATTATTTGTGTATAATAACTACAACAACTCAGAAAAGTTGCAAAACCCCCGACATTTTCATTTCAAAGTCCAATATCTCAAAAACGGCTAAACAGATTTTCATAAAACATGGCTAAGAACACTCGGGATAAAATTATCTATGACACAAAACGCATTCAAATCAGCTCATCCGTTTGGGAGCTACGATACCACAGACAGATACAAAGATACACAGACGGATGTGTAAGCATGTGTAACACATGCATATACAGAAGGAAGCGGCAGCGACGGCAATACGCCCAAAAAGCCTCAACCTATTGACGAAACTTAACGCACCACACACTAAAATCCATAACAGACTGATCACAAGCCTCCCCATGATGGAGGCTTCAATCGATAAAATACCAAGAACTCCAGTCTTCAGGAAAGACTATGACATATCACTAACAGAAGACTCGAAAGAGGGGCTAAACCAAACGGACCTCAGAATATTTACAGATGGCTCAAAAACGAACACGGGAACGGGATGTGGTGTGTTCTCAGAGGATTTAAACATACACATATCCAAACCACTAGGTAAACATAACACGGTATTCCAGGCCGAATGCGTAGGGATAACTGAAGCCTGGAATGCCATAAAAAGATATATACTATAGATATATATGGATACTCTCAGACAGTAAATCGGTACTACAGGCACTGAGCAGTGATAACATCACATCTACCCTGCTATACGAATGCCACCAAAGCCTCACAGAGGTGTGCGCAGATAAAAACAACGTTACTATACAATGGATCAAGGGGCACAGTGGCTCAAGAGGAAACGATGCAGCGGATGAACTGGCCAGGAAAGGCTCAGAAACAACGGCATACGGACCGGAGCCAATCTTACCCCTGCCACAAAGCTACATATATAATCAACTGGAGCTATACACCAAAGACCAACACCAAAGATACTGGGAGGACATAGACACATGCAGACAAACTAAAGAGATTTTGTCGAAACGCGACAACAAACTCACTACCGCACTACTGAGGACACAGAGAAGCCAACTACGCAAGATAGTTGGAATAATAACAGGACACAACACTCTGAACAGACACCTCTACAACTTAGGTATCACAGACAGCCCCATGTGCAGAGCGTGCATGGAAGCAGAAGAAACAACCAAACATATTCCACTGGACTGTAAGCAGGTAGAAGTATACAGGAAAAAACACCTAGGGTCTCCGGACATACTAAAGGACGCAGTCAGCAATACCAAGGCACTCACAAACTTTCTGGAGGAACTGGGGTGGTTAGAGTAGCGCTACCCCACCGATTCACGCAAAATAGGCACACTGGATGTCGACTTGCGGAAAACGCCCAGTAAAACTAACTAACTACACAGACGGATACGTTAAACTTATAACACCCCTCTCTTTGCGTCGGGGGTTAAAAAAGAACTCTCCCGAATTAATTTCTTGGTTAACATTATTTACCTCGGCAGGTAGTAAGTTTTATTTAAGGACACAAATTTAAATTTCGCTAGTGGCTCCATCAGCTGTAGAAGTCGCGAACCTGTCTATCTAAAAATTTTATGAAATTTTGTTACAGTGTATCCACCAAAAAATTCTACATACTTAATTAAGAGGAAACACAAGGGCCGTTTTTCCATAGAAACGTAGTCCCCTGTTTTCTCCCTAGATAATGGCAGTAGAGCAATATTTTATGTCCATAAATCTATGGCTACTATTGAAATGTTTCTATATTTTCTTATTTTTCATACATTTATTCTTGACATTTAACCTTCAAGAACCTAAAAAAATGACAGATTTTCCGCTGTGTTCAAAGATCCAGAAAACAATTTTGACTACATTATTAAAAAAAGGAAAGCATAGGAACACGGCCAAAGCCTTTGATTTTTATTTTTAATAAAATCTCATCTCAAATCTAACTTATTGAATCATCAATAAAACTTTACTAATTTAAGTATTTAACGAAAGTTCAAAAAAGCCATTCCCGATGAGTGTTGCATCTCTTTTTCTCGTGTCGTAAGCATGTCTCCGTCAAAGGGGCGTGGTCGACTCACATCAAGGCATCCCGTTGATATTCGGGGATAATATTACAAAAACATCGAACTTGCCCCATAGTAAGCTCAATAAGCATCTTGTGTATAGACACCAGACGACGAAACAGACATATATTAGATACGTACATAGAAAAAAGTCACCCAAAAGGCCATGGAGAGGGCTATGGGCTCTTTGATTTTTAATAAAAAAAACTATTTAAATAGATCAAGTTTTGGAGAAGAAATCAGCACGGCTATCACGAGACGGCGGGCGAGCTCTCTCGATTTTTATCGCACTATCCGTCACTTTCTTATTAGACCACTTAGAACAAGAGGTATACCTAGTGCGAGAAAAATCGAGAGTATGTCGCGGCCGTCGCGTGATAGCCGTGCAGGGGACTACGAAACGTGATTTTATGTACTTTTAATAGGTATTTTCGGTCCAAGCTACAGTTGTCTCTAGCGCGCACTGTGCGGTGAGGCTTGACTTGAGGTTGGCGCGACAGCAATACCTTTTACAAATACATATTTCTCAATTATCTCGCACTTAGTGTTTCCTCTTAACAACTGCTCTCAGAATATCACGAAAACCGGCTGAGAAAAGCAATACTGATAGAGAGAGGTAGAGAGATGATATACTGAAGAAGGGAACAGACGCCGGAGATACGAAAGATTTTTTCCCCAAGCTGAAACGCATAGCTTCGTTCCATTCACTCAATGTACGATTCTCACCGAACGGGCCGGGCCGAAGCGCATTCTATTACATGCAAAGGAGTTTGAACCGTATTAACAGTAGTTACATTTCATATTTGAATGCATCGTGCATCCAATGCGAGGCGGCACCTACCACGGAATACATAAATACATGTTCTGTGGCACCCACCGACGCGGTAGGTGGGGATTTTAATCAAATATGAATATCAAATTCCTTTGAATGCGCTCCGGCCGGTGAGAATCGTAGAAAGGGTGCAGTGATTTGGGTGATTCATCTAGTGGGTGATCTGCGGGACCTTTGGCTTACTTTACCTGCCACGATAGATGAACGCCATCTAGATAATAATAGATAATACCAATTGGTGCGTTTTGTCATAAGATCATCATCCTCCTAGCGTTAGTCCCGTGTAGTGCCCCTAAAGGAGCCCGGGGTCCGCTTTGACACCTAATCCCAAGATTTAGCATAGGCACTAGTTTCACGAAAGCGACTGCCATCTGACCTTCCAACCCAGAGGGAAAACTAGACCTTATTGGGATTAGACCGGGCGTTTTATCATAAGATAAAAAACGATAATCCTGTTGATATCGCTTGAAACAGTGCCTTTCATGTAGAGTACAAGGAATACATGTAAATTGAGATATATTTGGCGCGAAAGGTTAACAGTTCAGTTGATAAGAGTTCCATGTTCATTGTCTGTTTGGCTAAGGACCTAAGACGTCGTGATAAGGACTTGACCAGTAACTAGTAGGTAGATAAGTAATGTATGTATTTCATTTGGTATTATCATATTATATCTATATTGTACTTGAATAAATGAACTTGAACAGCAAAAACTCCTAGCATATGGGCAATCAGATTCTTGTAATGGGTAAGGTGGTTTTTTATACGCACCTCTCAGATCTGAATCACGAAATTGTATTCATCTCGTTCTGTCCGCTCTCCTTTCGAGTAGAGCAAAAGAGACAGGTTTAAACTGTTGATCACTGTTTCAAATAGTCAGTGTCACATAACGAATCCCGTGCAAGTTTTAAATTTGCGTGAATTGATATGATTTTGCAACAAGCATTATTTGTAAAGGATATGATTAAGACATTTTTTTATGATAGTGTTTAATTGTTTTATTTACCTTTGTCTTTTAATTCATTATAATCATTATTACGTCGGTCTTTTAACCAAAGTGTGGTCTTAGATTATTATATTACTAAACCACGCAGTAAATACCCTAGCGTCAATATGTATTTATAGGGTCTACTAACTTTTGGCATACCATTTTTTTAAGTCAAAATCCAATAATTATTTAATGTATAATATTATTTCACTTCTGAAATAGTATTATACATTTACAGTCTGCTTAGGTATATCGATAGCCTTTGACCATATGACTTTATCGTCTTAAGTATTCGCTGAGTTAATGCTCTTTTTTCCGAAATGATTAATTTCGCCAACGTTTTATTTCCTTACCCATACTATCTCATATATTTTCTTCAACCGTTGTATTTCACGATTGTTATAAAACAAATGAAACGTGGTTTCATAGTTTGGGCAATCAAATCACAAATACAAGTCACACACGTATCTCACTTGCATTGTGATAATACTGATAATTAGAAAGAGAAGGGCAGATTATCTTGCTTCGCGTCGCGTCGTGTCGTCAGTTGTGGCCTCGCGAAGAATCCAGTTTCTCGGTAACACCTAGGTATTCTACTTAAATACTTCGCGTTACCCATTCAATCATAAGTATCATCACCTTGGCTCAAAATTACGATGGCGTGCTGTGATAAGTTTTTATTATCGTTATAGTCCAATCAACAAGGAAACTGGTTCGGGAGTTTTGTGAAACCGTGGTAAGAAATTATGATTATACTAGCTTCTGCCCGCGACTCCGTCCGCGTGGAACTCGTTAATATCGCAACTCCATACAAACTTTTACCCCCCAATTTCACCCCATTAGGGGATGATTTTGGGGCTAAAAACTATCCTATGTCACTCTCCATCCCTTCAACTATCTCCACTTAACAAATCACGTCAATTCGTCGCTCCGTTTTGCCATGAAAGACGGACAAACAAACAAACAAACAAACAAACAAACAAACACACGCATACACTTTCCCATTCATAATATTAGTATGGATATGGATTGATATCTACTTGTGTTGTGTGGCTTAAACTATCTAACATTTCAAACTCGGATAGCAAAATTTTGATAAAGATTAATCCTGGTTTTGTTGTGAGGGACCCGCGTTTGTCTCTAGCCATCAAGACAACGACTCCTCCAATCATTTATAGCGACCATAGGCTACAGTGCCTGCTTACCATATCCCTTTGCAGACCGTATCCTTGTTTGCCAGTAGAAGTGAAAACTCGATGACAGTTTTTCGATCAGGTCACCTGTCCGTCTTACGAATGGTCAATCTGTCGAATCTTACGGTCACGTGACCTGTTGCGAGCTTAACATTTTTTCCCCATCACAAAAGTGCATAGCGCCGCTAAAGAAGTTTTCACTTCAAAATAGCGTATAAGTGAACTGGAGATAAAATATGGTATCTCGAGGCTTCCTTGATCAGAGTATTTAATAACCGGTAACCTGAGATCAATGATACTGCTGCTCATTAACAAACGATGACGTTCGGCTTTTTTGTTAGGTTCGGAGTAGGTAAACGAGCCACACGCCTTTTGATGAGTGAACTCTATAGGCGGGTTGCATCACCGCCGGGTCGCGGAAGAGTGCTTCGGCGTGCCCGTAACCCGGAACACCGTGGGGTTTTAGACGACATACCTGCCTTGGCGTAAGGGCATGTCCCCAAAAAAAAAAAGGCGTGTTGCATCAACCACACTTAGGCCGGTAAACGTTTTTTTTAAAGTTCACCTGACTTTTTCTTGCACAATTATGGATTTTGGGTTGTCGCTATGCAGAAAATTAAGCTTTCGAACCTGTGACATCTGTAGTGCCGGTACAGCGCTCTACCAACTGAACTACTCAGACTTGACCCGCGTATTGCGTATCTTTGCATCCCATTGCCGCTGCTACTACTAGCGACCTCTCTGTATTTTCTTGAAAGACCTCTAATGAGTGAGCTATGTGCTTGACCTGATATACATTCTCGTTTTATAAGAATTTGTCATATCGAGAAATCGGGGTTGCGCATCGTTCTAGCTGAATTATCGTCGCTCAGCACGTCTATCATGGGACGGCCGCGACATACTCTCGATTTTTCTCGCGTTATACCTCTTGTTCTAAGTGTTCTAATGAGAGGGAGATGGGTAGTGCGAGAAAAATCCAGAGAGCTCGCGCGCCGTCGCGTGATAGTCGTGCTGGTCGACATTCGTCAAAGATCCAGGGTTTCGGTTAGGGAGGGAACTGGGCCCCACAGCATGATATATCTTAATATATCATGCTGTAAGGCCCAGTTCCCTTAGCCAGAGACCTTAGTCTCTGATGTTTTAGTCTCTCAGCCCTGTTGCTAGTTGTCGACCTCAAAGATGTCGAACGAGCGAGCGGAGCGAACGAAGTTTTATGCTTCAGCTTGAGCCGAAAATCGTTCGTCCGGCGTCCAGTGTCCTGCTGTTCTGTACATTGTCGTGAAATTTGGCGAGCAAGTTCGGGAATTATAAAAAAAAAATCTAAGACAAGATCACGATTTGTATCTTAGCTGTATTACATTGCTATAAGGTGCCAAATAGTTAGTTTATCTTTGACGTAGATTGTACACAGTAGAATTGACACCTTTGCCGCTCGGTGTCAATTTTTAAACACTTATTTTATCAGGTAAGCAAGTACCGGATGCAACATGATTACGGATTACTGCCTCGTGAAAATACTGCGCTTATTACGTAACTACAACGCAATCGACGTTGTTAGTATTTGAATCTGTAATATCAAGGTCACGGGCGCGTTGTTGACACTATTTATTTTAGGATTTTTGTCTATTGGTAGAGCACAATAAGGGTCCTTCACACTCAACACAACACTTTTTCATATCTAGAGAGCAAGTGAAATTTAAAATGTAAAATTTTATAATATCACATTTGCATGCCTTATTCTCCAGTTGTGGTATGGGCAGGTCCACGAAAGTGAACAAAACTGCAGTTATTCAATACAAATCTACTTATCAGATATTATATAATCTACCTACATACATACATACATTCACGCCTTTATTCCCAAAAGGGGTAGGCAGAGCACATGAAACGTATGTTCCAGCGCCACTTTTAGCATAAATATGGGTATATCATATAATTTATTGATAAAGTAAGTAATGGTGTATAAAATACCTTGGAGAAAAAATATTTCGTATGTTCGCTGTTCTACGCTGCCTTATTGAGAGCTACGGTAGCCTAGTGGTTCAGGCATGCGGCTGTCAAACGGTAGTCGTGGGTTCGAATCCCGGCTCGTGCCAATGAGTTTTTCGGAACTTATGTACGAAATATTTACCGTTAGCTTTTCGGTGAAGGAAAACATCGTGAGGAAACCGGTCTAATCCCAATAAGGTATAGTTTTCCCTCTGGGTTGGAAAGTCAGATGGCAGTCGCTATCGTAAAACTAGTGCCTATGCCAAATCTAAGGATTAGGTGTCAAAGCGGACCCCGGGCTCCTTAAGGGGCATTACCGGGAATAACGCTAGGGGCATGATGGGTCGCTGTTCTCCTCTACAGATCGCATTCCTCAACCGATTCTAGTGAAATTTTATGAGCAGTTTCGATCATTATACAGATTTTTCTGTCAATTTGAGTTAAGGAAAAATTTAAAATAAAACGGACATCGAGCTCTACAGCTCATGGAGGCACATAGGTAATTATGGCTGCGGTCTTTTTGGCGGTGTAAGTTGCCCCAATTGGAAATATGAACGAGATGACACTTTGCTTTGCCTTTCAAATTTTCCCTTTAAACTTCCTCTCTGATGAAAGAGTATTTAGACGACTCCGTTTTTGTTCTATTCATTAGAAAACTATTTAACTAACGTAATAGAGATCCATCGGAATGTCACGGCAGTGTCAAGTAATACCGATAGCGATAGCAATTACCGTCGCGTAATAACCGCCAACCTCCACTGCGGCGTCACAAAATGACACAACGACACTGTGATGACACCAAACCACATAATCGCTGTCATCAGATTATTCGCAGGTTCAATGCTAAATGTTTCGAATTACGTTACGTGTTTCGTTTTGGAAGTGTGGTTTTGTCGATATCAATACGACATTATTTTTGGTTCGCTAACATGCTTTTGTTGGGGTACCTATCGCAATCACTAATTTTAATTTCCCAACTCAATTCAATTCAATCCAACATCTATTTATAAATCATTGTGGTGATCTGCATTTTCTTCGAAACTATACTGCCCAAACTTAGTCAGGAGTCCTTTGGTATACGTCGACCGCTTATCGATCCACTTTATTTATATCTGTAGGTAAAACAATACCCCAAAAAAGAACTAATAAAATGATAAAAAGTACGCGTACCTATATAGTAATTTGCCCCAAGTGAAGGTGGCGTCCTTGTAAATGATGAAATTCAGTCAGGTAGGTACCTTCATTGTCATAAAAACAAGTGAGCGGTTGCGCTTACCCACTTTATAAATAATGTTACATATTTACTAAATGAAACCTTATTCAATAGAACATTTGGTAAACATTATACCACGAAATGTATACCTATCAAAATAAACCATTCTAGTAGGTAGGTACTCTAAAAAAAACCTAACACAGTTGGTAACCCTCAGGTTAGGTTGGGCAATAAAACGAAATCTTTTGACAAGTTGACGCATGATCATTCGGGGAAATCAAATTATGTGTAAAATTAGTTGCGTAGTGATATTCGGCCAGAAAATTTTCCGCCATAATTTTGAGAACCTGTTATTGTGTTTGTTTGTACATACACTGAATAATATAAGTACTTCTCTGAAGCTAAATATGATTTTTTCAGGATATTTGTAACAGAAACCAAACCTAATCTAGTGGTTTCTACACGATAAGTATTTAAAAAGAATCACAGGCGATTTTCGAGAAAACTGAACCAACAGTTGGGAAATTAAAATGTATTATTGCGATGGCATCCTTTTGTCGGCTAATTTGGTTTTGCTGATTTCTTATACACAGTTGAAGTTACTAAAAAAGGTTTGTTAAACTTGTATGAATACTATGACAACCGACACAGCAATCCTGACGACAAATACGATGACGACCTCTTTAGTCTAGTTGGTAGTGACCCTGCCTAAGAAGCTGGAGATCCTGGGTTCGAATCCCGGTAAGGGCATTTTATTTGTATGATGATTACGAATGCTTGTTCCTGCTGAGTCATGGATATTTTCTATGTAGGTATATAAGTATTTATTTATCTATATAAGTATGTATATCGTCATCTAGTAGGTACTCATAGTAAAAGCTTTGCTTAGTTCGGGACTAGGTTGATTTGTAAAAAAATTGTTCCCACATTTGTTTAATTATTTTAAATGAAATTAATTATTCAGATATCTTTTGGCAAGGTGTTAATGTCATGATGTTCTCTCATTGTTCACTAATATACAGGATGAATTCACGATTTAGAATTCACCCTGTATAGCCGAACCGACGTAACCTATCAACATAAGTATTGGCAGACGACGATCAACGACAAGCCTATAGAATAATAATAAGTAGAAAAACCCCACGTAATTTTAATTTCAAAGTTCTATACCTCAAAACATTTGGTTGACACGTAGCTAAGGAACCATGTCAATCACGATGACGATCTCTCTAAATATGGAATTTTCTTAATCTTTGAGAATTCTTGGGAAATCTTCACAAAATTCGATAATATTGACTTCGAAAAGCTTAACTAGCATTTTTTTCAGAAATCACAATTTTTTATTTGTCAGAATACAGATATAAAAGGTTTTACAGTATAGAATGTCCTTGTATTCAACATGCAAGCATGTATACAAATACTTGATAAATTACGCTGGAATACAATATTGATAGATGACTAGCATTTATTTTCTACTACCACTTTTAACAGGTTAGTTAAAACTGACACTCTTAACTTTCTTTCGAGTGTCCCATCTCCTGACCATCCTCTATTCTCCCTTGTTCAATTCGCGAATATTTTTAGGGTTCCGTACCTCAAAAGGAAAAAACGGAACCCTTATAGGATCACTTTGTTGTCCGTCTGTCTGTCTGTCTGTCTGTCTGTCTGTCAAGACCCTTTTTCTCAGGAACGAGTAGAGGTATCAAGCTGAAATTTATATCAAATACTCAAGACTATTGTCTCTTGAAGCTGTGAAAAAATCAAACTTAAAAGCCAACGCAATCAAAAGATACAATCGTTTATGCTGCAAATTTTTGAGTTTTTTGACACTCGCAAAACCTACGGGGTACTTCCCGTGAACTCAGAAACTTGAAATTTGGCATGAAGCAACGTCATATATCACAGACAAAGGAAAAATTACGAAATGTAGACATTTTTAGTAAAATCATACAAAAAAATGCTTTTTTAAAATTTAAACTTAACACCTTTTTCCTCGTAAACGTGTGGAGGTATTGAACTGAAATTCATGTGAAATACTCAGAGCTATAGGACCTTTCAGATGTAGCAAAACCAAACTTTTATGTCAACGCAATCAAAAGAAATTGCAATTTAAGTCGCATATTTTGAAACTGAGTACTCACAACAAACTCAAAACCTACTTCCCGTTAACTCAGAAACTTGAAACTTGGCACGAAGAAACTTCATATAGCACAGACAAAGGAAAAATTACGAAAAGAAGATATTTGTATTAAAATCATACAAATATCATTTTTTGAAATTTTAGACTTACTTCCTTTTTCCTCGTAAATGCGTAGAGGTATTAAATTGAAATTCATGTCAAATACTCAGGGCTATAGGACCTTTCAGATGGAGCAAAACCAAACTTTTATGTCAACGCAATCAAAAGAAATTGCAATTTAAGTCGCATATTTTGAAACTGAGTACTCACAACAAACTCAAAACCTAAAGGGTACTTCCCGTTTACTCAGAAACTTGAAACTTGGCACGAAGAAACTTCATATAGCACAGACAAAGGAAAAATTACGAAAAGAAGACATTTGTATTAAAATCATACAAAAATCATTTTTTGAAATTTTAAACTTACTACCTTTTTCCTCGTAAATGCGTAGAGGTATTAAATTGAAATTCATGTCAAATACTCAGGGCTATAGGACCTTTCAGATGTAGCAAAACCAAACTTGTATGTCAACGCAATCAAAAGAAATAGAAATTTAAGTCGTATAGTTTGAAACGGAGTACCCGCAAGAAACTCAAAACCTAAAGGGTACTTCCCGTTTACACAGAAACTTGAAACTTGGCACGAAGAAACTCCATATAGCACAGACAAAGGAACAATTACGAAAAGTAGACGTTTTTAGTAAAATCATACAAAAAACATTTTTTGAAATTTTAAACTTACTACGGTTTTCCTCGTAAACACGTCTAGTGGTATTAAATTGAAATTCATATCAAATACTCATGTCTATAATACCTTTCAGCTGTAGCAAAACAAAAGTTTTACAAGTCCACGCAATCATAAGAAATAGCAATATAAGTCGCATAATTTAAAACTGAAAAAGGTGTATGTGAAGTCTCCAACCCGCACTGGCCCAAGTAGCAATGCCTTTACTGAACTAAGTCTTGTAGATATCTAGAAGTCAAAATCACGAATTTGAAGGCTTGTCTTGGCCAAGACCTCCTCGACCCTCTAGATATCCCTAAGATAGTCCTCAAGACAATGTTTAGTAAAAGTGGGCACAGGCGCTTACTTCAAGATTAAGTATCAGTTAAGACTAGTTTCTGAGGTGAACTTTAGTCAGACTTAAGAATACAGCATTTAAGAGTACTTTAATACTTCTTTCTAGATATCTTGTAGGTTCACTTCATACTATTTGAGGCTATCTTTAAGATGTCTACAATACTAAGTTAAAACTTCAATAAATGACAGTCTTCATTCTAACTTGATCTTAAGATGACTTAAACAAATAAAAGATAACCCATAATTTCCTTAACACAGTTTTTTTTAGATATAAATGGTGAACTTACCAGTTCAAAACATAAATCTCTAATGGATGATTAAAAAACACTGAACACAACACTATAACAACGATTTTGTTGATAACCTAGTGCTAAAATATTAAACGCACATCGGCCACTCGAATGAAATATCTTTAGATCACTATAAAACGAATGGGCCCCGTGAAATATAGCGAAAAGCGTATTTATTTCGATGTTAATTATTCACAAAAAAAAATCGCAAGGTAGAATACGGAAATATTTGATTGCTAAGTTCTTTATTTACTAATGTATGTTATTACTACATAACTTTTTCAACACTTTGATCTTTTACTTTGTCTATATTATCGGAAGAGGACCGGCGTAATGTATTTGTTTATTTTTATAAAAGTGCAAAATGGCGTTAAATCTGGTTTGTCTTCAAAAAAGCCAACTTTAGCTAATCTATACTTTTTTAAGGATTAGTTAAGAGAAGTAAATTCAAGTTTGCCTTAAAATGTTCATCTTTAAGACATACTTGTCTAAACTCGTACTTATCATTGAATTGATGTAGTATTACTTAAAACAAATTAGTGTGAACTTAGTATTTACTTTGATTTTCAGAATACCTAATTGCCTTGATATTTTCCTATGTTTATTCTTGTTTTGTTCGTGTCGGTGAACGGTTTACGCGAGAGTTAGCCAAATATTACATAAATTTTGCATTGTATTTTTTGCCAGTGAAATCAAAAACCAATATTTTTTAATAGCAGTGATGATTAACTTTCATGTATTTTTAGCCTAGTAAACATAATTATCAGTATCAGAAGAAGGTGCAATTCTAGTAAAATCTGTACAGTTAACTTCATAAATATACAATGCGTCCCAAGACCGTCCGTTTTTTTAGGATTAGAAATACGGTAAACAAAGAAGCAGCGTCGTCAACCTTTTCTGCTTGGGACAAATATTAGATGCTACCCGGAAATTCATTCTTGCTGCAAACACACAACAACTTGTAATAAATGTTCACCACTATATGTTTCTCATTTGTTTTTAATCTACTGTGTTTCTGTATTTATATTTATATATTCAAATACATTTAAACATTTTCAATTAATTACTTGCTTCGTCTGGGAATAGAACCGACTTAAATGTGAACTAAATCATCCAGTATTTTTATGATGCCAATTGAAAGAATGGACAAAAATATATAATTCTTCTTAAGTAACATACTACCTTAAAATGTAGGAATAACGTAAAATGTATCATTTTAATCAGATAAATAAAATACTTGACATTGTCGAAGTCAATTAAGTATTTTTTGTAAATTAATTAATTAAATACCTACTAAAATGCGATCCTTCTTATCTTATGCAAACCATCTATATTTTAACACGTTCGCTGCGTGTTGATTTTCCTATCATATGAAATAGAAATAGAAATAGAAAACGTTTATTCGTGACACATACAAAACAATAACAAAAGTGAACACAGAAACAAGAACAACAGGTATGCCACGAATAGGCCCCGACTCAGCATGGTGCAGGCCTCTTGGCCAGCGCTGGTCTTCCGTCGAAGCCTTTAAGTGAGTGGGTGGGAGGGCAACACAAACAGTATACATCGCAAACATGAAAACGGAAATAAAATATATATATATGTCGAATTGTGATAGCGGCGCCACCAGTTAGCAACGATGTTTATAATTTTAAAGTGGGTAATCTTATGTAAACAATCGGTTGTTGTTTGATCGCTGTCAACTGGTAGTGACTCCATTTGACAGTTAACGTAATTCATTCGATTTTATTTGCTGGTAACACCCTGCTAATAAATTGTGATTTAAATGGCAATGTTATGTTTAGAGTTAAGTTGGCCAACCTGTAGACTAATGTCCGGTGGTTCTTTATTCTGATTGGCTGTCGATTGTAATTTTATGTTGGTACACTGGAAACCCAAGCGTTGGGCTAATATCTTGACGCTGATTGGTTAAACAACTTTGTCCCTCGCTTGGACATGGCTCTTGGCGGGAATCGGTATCTAGCTGGCGGGAATAAACCGCCATTGCGGGACATTCTGTATTGAGCGCTTGTACGAATTAGACGTTCTCGCCAAGAGACTTGTCGGTTTCCGATCTAGTGCATACCTAGGTACCCTAGTACAATGTTAAGGTCTATGGCAAATAAATAGCTTACCGTTAATAGTCGTGTGAATCCGATTCGATATTTAGTTTAGTGTTACTATTAACTATCTTTTAACTATGTGAATGCGAATAAAGCATAAGTGGTATATTTCGTCTGATTTTTATTTGCAAACGTGATAGGAAGTCCGTCGCCATGCCCGATATCCCAGAAGAAGCCCAATTACCCGCTCCGGTCAACCTTTCTCCAACATATATATATATATGTGAATGCACAGTTTGTGAGTTTGATCATAGTAACATACAAATGGAATCAAATACAAGCTTAAAACTAATACATTATGTATGGCGTTAAACTATACGGCAACAAGCACAGCGGATGGGACATTACATGATGGTGAGTTAATTTCTCAGGCTACTAACATTTCTTGAGTGGCATTGACGAGTGTTTTTAAGCCTTTACACTAGAAATAATGTAATAATTAATTACTCCCTTACAGGTTCCTGACGCGGTGGACAATTTTATGACATACACACTATAACATAATACAATAGAAAAACGAGCACAGATGAACAATATATATAAGTGTTATTATATATACTATGCAAATATGCATGGCAATGCGGAAAGGACGAAAAACACGACAGTAAGTTTGTTAAGACCAATATGAGTTTGTTCAGAAATAAGCAATTGTAATATTAGGTAATTATAATGTAGTAGTCTAATTAAATTATATTGTATTCAAAATTTAGGAATGTATAATTAGGTAATAACCTGTAGCCAATAAGTAAGTAAGTAAGTAAATGAGTAGAAATTGCATGCTTCTTCAAGCAAAATGACCCCACTACATTTTTGCAAATAAATATTCTTATTCTTATTCTTAAGCATACAAACAGTTAATCCGCGGTCTTAAATATAACTGGTTTCTAGTATCAGAGCTTCCTCACTTTTTTGATGTTTCAGCATGAACATTTTGAGCTGAAATTTGAAACTATAAATGTTTTGCAGGTTCCTGACAGGAGGGGGGATGTTATTCCAGCATTTAGAGGCGACATAACGGAAGCTACCCCTAAATGCTGCACTAGCATGCCTTGGTGTTAACAGTTGAGTCGCACACCGCCGACCACCACGGGACCTGCTGACAGACAACTTCTCAAAGAGATATGCTGGAGCCTTATGGTTGATTACTCCAAAGAGTAATGAAGCTAAGTGAAGTTTACGTCTGTGGTGTATCTTCAGAATGTTGTGCTTATTAAGGAATGGGGTCACATGAGCACGCAGGGGTACATTAAAACAAAAACGTGCACACGCATTCTGAACACGCTGAATAAGTGTTTTAGTTTTAGCAAGGATACCAAGCCCATACACTACATCAACATAATTTAGCTTGGACAATACCAGCGCCTCCACTAATCTAATTCGTAACGTCTCATTAATGAATGGCCTAATTCTATACAGCACCTTAAGCTTGTAGAAACAACCCCGAACAGCATTGGCAACATGCTTCTCAAAGCGGAGCCCAACATCCATTATGAGACCTAAGTTCCGTGCCTCTGACACCTGTTCTATGGGCTCATCTGCTAGTGTAACCTTAATGGAGGGACTAATACTACCCAGACGTTGTTTGCTACCAAAAATTAGATATTTGGATTTACTTGGGTTAAGCAAAAGGCAGTTTTCTGCGGCCCAGGAAGCTATGCTATGAAGATCTGCATTAAGTTTTATTATAGCATCGTCAATCTCACATGGTTTACATGAAATGTAAACCTGTAGATCGTCCGCATAGATGTGGTACTTGCAATGGGTGATGCGTAACCCAATGTCAGCAGTGTAAAGGATGAACAGAATTGGACCAATAACTAATCCCTGTGGTACACCTCTGGATAGGCTTGGCTCTGAGCAGCAATAGGAACCATCACTGAGGCCGATCTTTACGTACTGACTTCGGTAATTAAGGTAACTGTCAAACCATTTTCGAGTATTGCTGTCAAATCCATAGAAAGCTAACTTAGAAATTAGGAGGTTAATATTTAGGCAATCGAAAGCCCTAGAAAAATCTAGGAGCACTAACAAGGTGCACATACCATTATCTTGAGACTGCAAGATGTTGTCGGTGACATCGAGCAGGGCAGTTGCAGTGCCTCTTCCTTTTCTGAAGCCTGACTGCACATCCGGCAAAATCCCATTCTTCTCAAGATAATTTGTAAGTTGGAAGCATACTGCTTTTTCAATTATCTTAGAGATGCATGGTAAGATGCTGATAGGTCTTAAGTCCTTAAGCTCAGTTGGGTTAGAGTTTTTTGGTAAGGGATGAACTATGGCCATCTTCCATTTATCTGGAAAAGTGGATGTTAAGATAGAGATATTAATTATGTCTGTGAGTAAGTCAATTGTATGTGGGAATGTCATAATAAGCATGTTCAAATTAATACCATCACTTCCCTCTGCATTGGATTTTAAATTTCTAATAATTTTTAACATGTGGTCTGAACTAATGGGTACTAAACTGAAAACAGACTTGCAATGCCTATGGTGCTCAAAGTAAGTTAGATGTGATATTTTGACTTCGTTACTACCAGGCAAGCTAAGGAAGTGTTTATTTATTAAAGATGGATCATTAAAGGAAGTAGGCAGTTCGGAGTTGTTTTTAGGCAGTATAGTAGATTTAAGATTTTTCCAGAGTGATTTAGAATCGTGAATTTTATTATTAATGTTATGACTAAAGTAGGCTGATTTTTCACTGTAAATAGCTTTAATTACTGTTGATTTTAGCTGTTTATAATAGTTTCTTTTGCTTTCAGTCTGGCACTTATGGTACTCCGCCGCTGCCATGTCTCGCAGCCGCATCATAGTCTTGACAGTGTCAGTGATCCACGGGTACGTGGACCTCCTGATTACAACTGTTTTGAGGGGCGCATGAGAGTCAAATATGGAAAGTACTTATTGTTCGAATGCTGCAGCCATGGAATTTACGTCCCCCAATTTCGACATTACATCCCATCTCACACACTGCAAGTCCACATCAAGATCATCATGGTTTACATTTCTTAAAGGCCTGTAAGTGAGACGGAAGGGCTTAGGTTTGATCAGCTTGAACTGGAACTCGCAGGCTACAAGGCAGTGGCCATAGAGTGAACTCACATGATCTACATTTATATTCTTTGCTTGTAAGTCTGTACATACTACGTCAAGCAACGTCTGGCTGGTGGCAGTGAAGTGGGTTGGAAGAGAAACTAACTGCGTCAAGTGAAAACTAGTCAAAAAAGTGTGTAATTTTGTAATTTTAATATCAGTGCTATTAAGTAAATTAATGTTAAAATCGCCAAGCAGAATTAAATGATCAAAATCAGCAATTGAACTAATGGTGTCAGAGATAGCATCGAAAAATAGGTCCGCGTCTGCCCGTGGGGGACGGTAAGCCGTGCCAATGACCAACTTTTTATTATTGAGGGTCAGGGTGATCCACATCTGTTCAATGGAACTGTGCAACGGGTCGACCGGGTGAGACCAAGTTCGAGCACTGACACCGCGTTTTACATAAAACCCAACGCCACCCCCACGTTTGCCTTGTGGCCTAGGTGTATGGCGTAACCTGTAACCCGCAAGTGCCGGTGCTCGACCCTCCTCCCCCTCTCTTAGCCAGGTTTCATTGATGGCCAGGACCTCAACATCATGCCGAGTGACAGCCGCTATTAGGTCATCGTGCTGTGTGCCAAGGGACCCTGCATTAAACAATCCAACCTTCAGTGACTTCGTAGCCATTAAAATGGTTTAAAACTAAAATTGCCGATAAAAAAGCTGTTTGTAGAAGTGTGTACGTGTAAATATCTAAATGAATAATTAATTGTCCCATGTTGTTTTAATAATTTATAATTTCTGTCCGCCAAGTAAATAAAATTTAATAAGAAATAAAGGTAACATAAATTTAAAATTAACAGGCCGCCAAGATGTACGAAATCGGTAAATAAAGCATGCGCAGAACTTAAGACTAACACTAAAAATAGAAGTGAATGAGAGTGAAGAGGAGTGACGAGTGCTACGACCTCAAACCGAGCCGGCTCCAAAAACCCGCGAAATGTCTGCTTCCGACCGGAAGTAAAACACTTGCTTGCCGTCGGTCTGCCGCGCATGCACACGGCCTCTCCTGGTCCACGAGTACTTCCACTGCGCCTTGCGGCATTCCTCGCGCAGGCGGTGGAATAAGAGGCGGTTCATGCGCGTGAGCCGTTCGTTGACGTAAATACGTCGCGGCGTACCCGGCAAATCGGCGTCAGCAGATGTGAAGGAGCGGCGCACCCGGGCCGCCCGCAGCAGCTCGTCCCGCAGCTGGCGCCGCGCCAGCCTCACGACGATGCGGCGCGGACGGCTCGCAGCCCCATCAACCTCGGCACCCGCCCCGCCCCGGTCGAACGCGCCGACACGTTCGGCGAACACGACGTCACGCTGCTCCAGGGTCACACCTAGCTTGGCAGCGAGGACCACGACAGTATGGACGACGTTCTCCCCTTTAGCCTCAGGAACATGCCCTAAGTCTAGGTCGGAGAGTAACGCGTCCTGGTCGCGGTCATTCAGTTCGAGTTGCAGCCCTGAGGCGCTGCGACTGTCTCCGCCGCCTTCCTCTCAACCGCATCCAGTCTCTGTTCGATACTATCAATGCGCGCGGTCAGCATCGTCATGGAGGCCCGGATTTCTTCTCGGAATTGTCGCTGCTCCGCCATGTACATATTGAGATCACGACGTAGGGCAGTGATCTCTGCATCATCGTTTGACCGGGGCGCAGGCCCGGCAGATACAGGCGCCGCTGGGGCCATTCCCTCACCCAGGCCTTTAACCGGGGTCGAACTGTTGTCCGTCTTCCGCTGTTTCGCCTTACATTCGGGACAGGCCCAGTCATCAAGGACGACGCCGGCGATGCCAACACACTCCTTGTGGTAATACCGGCGGCATTTGTTGCAAGAGGCGGCACCTGCCGGCGAGAGGAACTTTTTGCAAGCCACACACTTGTTCATTTTATCGATCGCTGAGCAGGGGCTATCCGAGAGTTCCAAATGTTCAGGCTAAGTTCGATAGATGGCGCTGTTTATAGAAGCTTCGAAATTAAAATCCTAAACAGGATTTATTTAGTTACTAACGATTTATACACTTTAATGAAAATAGTTTATTGTTAAATGTTAGTTGCAAATAATAAATTGTTTTATAAAAAGGTCTACATTTTTTTTACCTAACACTAGCACGACCTACCCTCACACGTAAAAAACTAACTTGATTGTACACAATTATACAGTACAAAAAACGCACAATCACGGGCGCGCTGAGCGCTGCCAACACTCACACCGCGCAGTCAGTAGATAAGGCACACGTAAACGACCACAACGTAGGGACAGGGACACAGGTTGTTAATATAATTATTTCGTACAATATAACGCGAGCGTACACCGTGTGTGTTACCGCCCGTAACCTCTAATATGCCTTAAAGAGATGAGATAAGTACCCGTAATATGCTTTAAAGAGATGAGATAAGAAATATCTCCGCGGCGGAGTAACAAAACTTCATTTTCCAATAATATCCTCGTGCTCATACATAATAGAGAGAGAAGCAGAGTTTCTGGATAAATTTTCTACTCGGATTAGTACAAATGATTAATTTTACTTTATTCTTTTCTTTTAAGATACTATGTTACTAAAGAAGAAGATTATTTCGATTGGCATTAAAAAACACAGGTTTAAAAAAAATTAAGCAAGATGCTTTTTACTAGAAAATCTTTGAATGCAGTATTAGATTTTTTTTTAACATAAATTCTTATTTCAGCATAATATCCTATATACGATATTTAAGGTACTTTCTCTTCATTTCGCATAGTCTTGGGACGCCCTGTATACGTTGTAAAGTGACAAAAATATCTGTACGCGCTTGTCATAAAAGTCATGTAGCCTAGTTGGTAGTGACCCTGCTTACGAAGCCGGAGGTCCCGGGTTCGAATCCCGGTAAGGGCATCTATTTGTGTGATGATCATTAATATTTGTTGCTGAGTCATGGATGTTTTCTTTGTATTTCTGTATTTATTTATCGATTTAAGTATGTATATCGTCGTCTAGTACCCATAGTACAAACTTTGCTTAGCTTGGGACTAGATCGATTTGTGTAAGATTTTATTTCAGCATATTTTGTCACTGAGTGCGTATAGGTATATTAAATGGTGACTAACTACATACCTATACATAATTAATTATCAGCTCGTCATTGAAGTCAAACTTTGAATTTTCCTCTTATGTTATCAATCATTTACTATATATGGAGTGTGTCATAATGTTTCTAGGGTATACGAACGGCACGGCTATCACAAAACGGCGCGCGAGTTCTATCGATTTTTTCTCGCACTATACCGCTCTTTCTAAGTTTTCTAATAAGAAAGAGACGGATAGTGCGAGAAAAATCGAGAGAGCTCGCGTGCCGTCTTCTGACAGCCGTGCTGCTCAACTGCCCTTTAATGCGAGACGGTACCTAGTACCAGACATTCGGTAACTCACAGCGATTTTATATTGTTCTATTCTATTCGTCTACGAAAGGCACCAGACCATTTAACATTTTTTATTCAACTTTCTTTGGTTTTATTCGGCTAAACTCGTCCCTTTAAAACAAATTCCACTTAACACACACTTATCGGAGTAATAATGATATTTTAATTAACTGGATACAGATGAACGTCAGGCAAATATGTCTACAACTTGATTGAAGTTTGCTTTTTAATGCTTTTTCTTTTAATTCGATCTAAACCCCCTCCCTTCTTAATTCAAACAAGTCCTTACTGACACTTTACGTATACTGAGTATAGTAATATAAGAATTCCAAGGCATAAGACATACTTCAGAGAAGATTTATTTGGGATTTCCTAACACTTAAGAATTTCTAGGCATTTGTTGAAGAAATACTTTAGTCAAAATTTATTTGGCATTTCCTAACTCGGTTTTCGGTAAGAGAGATTTCTTTTTCCTAAGTCAATCTGAAGTCTGTCTTCTTAATTCAAATCAGGTCTTACTGACACTTCACATAAACTTAGTATAGTTAAATCAGAATTCACAGGTATGTCTTGAAGACATTCTTCAGTCAAAATTGATTTGGTTCTTCTTAACTCGGTTGTCGATAAGATATGTTTTTTATTCTCTTAAGTCAATCTGAAGTCTTGCTTCTTAATTCAAATAAGTTCTTACTGACACTTAACGTAAACTGAGTATAGTAACATAAGAATTTGTAGCCACTTGTTGAAGAAATACTTTAGTCAATGTTTATTTGGCATTTCCTAACTCAGTTTTCGATAAGAGAGAAATTATTTTTTCCTAAGTCAATCTAAAATCCCTCTTCTTAATTCAAATAAGTTCTCATCGAAACCTTAAATAAACTAAGTATAGTAAAATCAGACTTTATAGGCGTTTGTTTAAGTCATACTTTACTCAAATTTGATTTGGCATTTCTTAACTCGGTTTTAGAAACGCATACTTGTCTAAAGTAGAATTATTATGATACCAATTAGACTTTAAGTAAAAGTAGGCTTACAAAATATTTTCTGTCCTAGTCAAAACTAAGTAAAGGCGGATTACAGAACTTTAAGATTTAGCCTTATTCGCGATTGCTACTTGGGGGGCCATCGTAGGTATACGTAAGGGTATCAAAACCTAAAGGTACTTTCCCGTGAACTCAGTTTTATATCAACGCAATAAAAAGAAACAGCAATATAAGTAATCCGCTTATTTTGGCGTTCGCAACTACTCGCAAGGAATAAATCAAGGCCTAAAGGATGATTACTAAATTGATAAAGTGACCCTGTTTCAATTTATGCTCCCTCAGCTTTCCACATTGTAATGTTACGGATTCCATTTTCATTTATCATTTAGTAATAAACATACAACAACTTTTGCTTGTTACAGGTTTGTAGTACGGAACCCTCGGTGCGCGAGTCTGACTCGTACTTGGCCGGTTTTTTTACTCCATACCACTTCTTATGATGATGCATATACCTACTTACATAAAAAAACATTTCTTTATAAAACTGTGATATCGAAATTAAATATATTTCCCAGTAGGTAGGTACTTCAACTTAACCTTTTGTTTTTCCTAAACTTTTATACCAATTCTTATTCCTGTTTATCAATTGGGCGAACGTCAGCAAATTCACCATTTACGGGAGCACCGGAACTATGAGACAGACAGAACAGGTGCCGCAATTGAAAATATAGGGTAGTAATTACAATAACTAATAATTATTCGTTTAATAGCGGGTAGGTATAACATTTTTTTGTAAAATGTGTGATCCTGTGTTGATACTGTTGAGAGTGAGGGACCTTCATTTGTTTCTAGCTGTCAAAACAAGGCATTCCGTAATAAATAAAGGAACGGCAAGGCGCTTGGGATTCTTCTGGAGTCAGAAGTTTCTATAGGCTACGGTGTCTGCTTGCCATCATGCCGTATGATTGTATGCCGTCGCCGTTATACAAAGAAAGAAAACTTTGAAATATTTGCCATCGTGTATTAGGATTTTTTTATGTTTGCGTGCAATGATGTCATATAAAAAAGCGCTCCAAAAGTGTGTAATTTTTAAACACGAGATTTCGTATAGACAACGTATCTACCTCTTTTTCAGGGTTCCGTACCCAAAGGGTAAAAACGGGACCCTATTACTAAAGACTCCGCTGTCCGTCCGTCCGTCCGTCTGTCACCAGGCTGTATCTCATGAACCGTGATTGCTAGACAGTTGAAAATTTCACAGATGATGTATTTCTGTTGCTGCTATAACAATAAATACTAAAAACAGGATAAAATAAATATTTGAGGGGGCCCCCGTACAACAAACGTGATTCTGTATTATCACTGTTGTTTATGTCTGTAAGTATACTTTGTTTTTTGGCAATAAATTATTATTCTATTCTATTCTATTTTAGCGACTTTTTTATAGATGGTGATGGTGTAGAATGTTACGGAACCCTTCGTGCGCGAGTCCTCGCACTTGGCCGGTTTTTTTATATTACATCAATGCATGAGTGAATGTAAAGACTGCTCCACACAATCATCCGCTCTCACTCCACCGCATAACTCCTCATCGGCCATGATGGGCCACTGTGAAGAGCCTTTAGACTTGGTGTCGCAGGATGAGCTGCCTCTGGTCCCGATGGGCCACGTACTGCACTGAACTCTCTTCGATCACTCGTACAGTGTTGTAGACGAGGAACAGAAGATACACATTCAGACCTGGAACATTATAATGAATTTATCAGAGCTAGCAGCAGGCAGGGGAAATGAGGGAAAATAACAGGAATTTAGGCGACCTGTTTAGTCTCTGAATAAAGACTTCCGCGCCTTTTATGTTGTTTATCATCCTATTAATCTCAAATTGTTAAGCAAGTGCTGTGTGACCTTAGAGCATTAAACCAACCGGATTGGCCACGAGTCATTTTCTATACATAAAAGTCTGCCGATTTTTGCGGGGGAGGGGAACGTCAAATGTATGCGTAACGTGAAAATAGCTACGTCAGATAAACGTCAGTCCATACAATGTGTATGACCACAAGTCATATACTTTTGGCAGAGGGGAACGCCTGTCAATTGCCACTCCGGTTGGTTTAATAATGCTCTAAGTGTGTGACAGATAAAACAAATGTTCTTCAGTACGCAAGTCTTTATGACGTTGACATGGATACCTGCCCGGTTGAAAAGGATATTCCGTTGAACAAGAGTCAATCGCAACTTTGCTCAGCTTTCAATACTGTTGGCGCTTGAATAATTTTATGTGAGTAATTATATCACTATATAATACAAGCTTTGCTTAGTTTGTTTGGGACCAGCTCGATATTGTTAAGTCTTTCCCTTTTTACCCGACTGCGCGACGCAAAGGAGGGTAATGTGTTTATCAGCCTATATATGTATGTATGTATGTATGTATGTATGTATGTTTGTTCCTATGTGGCACTCCAGAGACCAAACGCGTGAACCGATTTTGATAATTCTTACGTCAATCGAACCGTCTTACTCTTGCGTGTGTCACTAAAGACATGACAGTAATCAAAATTCAATATGACGACAATCAGACGCCAAAATTGAAAAAAAAAAACAAAAAAAAGTGAACGAAATATGTCGAGTGGGGTATCACTGAATAGGTATTTAAAAACCAGTTATAGGTTTCTTTTACAGTTTTTCATTTAGAGTGACCATTTAAATTCTATAACGTTATAAAGTTATAGTAATTCTGTTCAGTATTAATACTGCTCTGCGCGACGCAAAGGAGGGTCAATGTGACTATGTGACTAATTCAATTTGATTAGAATAGGTACCTAAGAAAAATTTTATAAGCTTCGTGAAGTAATATAAGAATTAAATAAGAAAGAAAAAGTAAACGCGGTACTTGGTTGAAAAAGCTATCATTATTTATATCACGGTTGTATAAAATTCTATTGACAAACCCAGAGTGCTTCTGCTTCAAATAGTTTTAACGACCTAAAGCGTCACTGACAGCTTACGGTGAGATATTACTTCATTTGGAATAAATAAATAAATAAGAGATAAACACATTACCTACCCTCCTTTGCGTCCCGCAGTCTGGTAATTAATACCTACTTATTTTACTTTCAGCGTTTCCGAACACATCATCATATCAGCCGAAAGACGTCCACTGCTGGACATAGGCCTCCCCCAAAGAGTGCCAAAGTGACCGATCCAGCGCCACCCGCATCCAGCGGACTCCCGCAACCTTTACCAGGTCATCAGTCCACCTTGTCGGGGGCCTACCCACGCTGCGCCTTCCGGTACGTGGTCGCCACTCGAGAACCTTTCCGCCCCAACGGCCATCGGTTCTACGTGCTATGTGCCCCGCCCACTGCCACTTAAGTTTAGCGATCCGGAGGGCTATATCGGTTACCTTGGTTCTGCTGCGGATAGTCTCATTTCTGATGCGATCACGCAGAGAAACTCCCAACATGGCCCTCTCCATTGCCCTTTGGGTGACTTTGAGCCTTCTTATGAGGCCCATAGTAAGCGACCACGTTTCAGTGCCATATGTCATCACTGGCAACACACACTGGTCAAAGACTTTCGTCTTGAGACACTGTGGAATATTGGACGAAAAGATTTGCCGTAGCTTCCCGAACGCTGCCCAGCCGAGTCGGATTCGACGATCGACCTCTTTCTCGAAGTTGGACCTACCTAACTGGATCCTTGGTATACATAATCGTCTACAACTTCGAGCGTAAAGTGTCCGATTGTAATCGGAGTTGGTACTACATGGGCATTTGACATGATCTTCGTCTTATCCATGTTCATTCTTAGACCAACTCGCTCGGATGCTTTTCTGAGGTCATCGAGCATCGTACTTAAGTCCTCCATGGTCTCAGCCAAGATTACTATATCGTCAGCAAACCGAAGGTGAGTGATGTACTCGCCGTTGATGCTGATGCCTAGCCTTCTCCAGGCCAGATTCGAGTCTTGAAAACGTCCACCAGTGCAGCGGTGAACAGTTTTGGAGAAAAAACATCTTCTTGCCTGACTTCCCGCTGCAGCGGAATAGGTTTCGAGTTCTGGTCCTGAAGTCGGACTGACATAGTGGCGTTCTCGTACAAACACTTCAGCACTTCGATATAGCGATAGTCAACTTGGCACCGTTGGAGAGACTGTAGTACAGCCCAGGTTTCAATCGAATCGAAGGCTTTTTCGTAGTCCACAAACGCTAAGCAGAGAGGTAGGTTATACTCTTCGGTCTTCTGTATAACCTGACGAAGCGTGTGGATGTGGTCTACTGTACTAAAGCCTCTTCGGACGACGGCTTGTTCGGGAGGCTGGAAGTCATTTAGCCTGCATGCGACTCGATTTGTAATGACCCTCGAAAACAGCTTATAGACATGGCTCAGAAGTGAGATGGGTCTGTAGTTCTTCAGCAGAGTGTTGTCACCCTTTTTGAAGAACAGCACCACCACCCCTCTGTTCCATACCTATGGAGTTCTCCCATCCAGTAAGACGGAATCGAACAACTTCTGAAGGGCCTTAAGGACCGGTTTTCCACCCGCCTTCAGAAGTTCGGCTGTTATTCCGTCTTCACCGGGTGCGTTGTTTTTCTTGAGCTGTTTAAGAGCCATTACAATCTCGTACCGGCTGATGTCCGGGATGTCGTCGGTAAAGTATCGGGTTAGTCTAGCTCTACGGTCTTCCGCCTGACTAACTTCGGGTCTGCGCGTTGATGTGTATAGCTGTCCGTAAAAGCGCTCTATCTCACCCAGAATCTCAGGTTTAGAGGAAATGATTCTACCATCTTCAGTTTTTAACTTCGCGAGCTGGCTCTGCTCTATAGACAGATCTCTCGAGAATACTTTAGAGCCCTTATTGCGCTGGATGGCCTCTTCTATACGATTTGTATTGAGTTGGCGCAGATCGCGGGTAAGGGACTTGGAGATCTGTTTATTGAGCTGCCGGTATAATTTGTGCTATTCATTTGGGGGGTATGTGCCATAATCGCCACGCTTGGCATGCGGGTTGGCGATCGCAGTATTTCCACCGCACTCCAGGGATGCTGCTGCCCATCCTCCGGTGGTCTTGGTCGTAGTTTTAGGACATACTCGGGTCCGTTTCCGAACACATATAAATACCTTACACATATAATTCAACGTTTCCGAACACATAAATACCTTACCTGCCCACCCTACCTACTTGCGAAGCGCGTGGAGCCGGAGAGTGTTGAGGGGCCGAGCCGGGGAGTGGGGGCGGGCTTCTTTATACAGCGAGCGACCCAAACGGGCAGACACGTGAGGGCAGACGACGTTGTTGGTTGTGTCGATTCTTTGAATTTTTCGGACTAATATATATGTCGCAGTGAAATGGTCAAAACAGAGATTTGAACAAATCCCTAAGGGATATGATCAAATCACGCAGGATGTTAAAATGGAGAATCCATTTTATCATTTACCTGATACAAATCAGTCATTTGATCAAATCTCTGAATCTGTTTAGTGAAATGACGAAATCTGACAAAAAAGGCAACTCGTTTTTTCATTTCACTAGATTTGTTTAGTGATTTGATAAATCCCTGAAACGCGTCAGTGAATTGACGAAACTAACTCGCAGATATTGGCTCCTAAATCATTAGTCATTTAAACGGTTCTGGGACTTAGGCTCGGATGGCGGATAGGTTAGAAGATGGTGGCGGGAGCTCTGCTCCCGCCACCTCTTCGTGGTTATTTTTTTTATAAAAGAGCGGAAAAATCTTTATCGCGTTAGTTTCGTCAACTCACTGACGCGTTTCAGGGATTTTATTAAATCACTAAACAAGTCTAGTGAAATGAAAAAACGAGTTGCCTTTTTTGTCCGATTTCGTCATTTCACTAAACAGATTCAGAGATTTGATCAAATTACTGATTTGTATTAGGTGAATGATAAAATGAATTGGCCATTTTAACATCCTGCGTGATTTTATCATATCCCTTAGAGATTTGATCAAATCTCTGTTTTGACCATTTCCCTGCAACATATAGATACTAATGCTTAAGCTCGGATCAGAATTGTGAATTAACGATTCGTTTTATTGTTTTGTTCATACTTACTTAAACAGTTTATGTATTCTAAGTTGGTATTAGCTACTAAGAGATTTTTTTTGGGTTTACTATTAATAATAAAAGTTGTTTGGTAATAAGTAGGTACCTAGTTTGTTAGGTAATTATAATTATATTATATATATATTATAATATATTTAACTACGTATAGGTAATACTAATTGAAGTAGGAACCTGTAATATCAGTTAGGGACTATTACCTTCCGTCTATTTTTTTATTTGCTATTGTAAAACACATACCTTTACCTATTGCAGATAGGTATAAGTAGATAGGTAGAAGTAGAAGCTACGCCTATATACGTCCCACTGCTGGGCACAGGCCTCCTCTCACGTATGAGAGGGAACGGGCAGTAGTCCCCACGCTGGCCCAGTGCGGATTGGGGACTTCACATACACCTTTGAATTTCTTCGCAGATGTATGCAGGTTTCCTCACGATGTTTTTCCTTCACCGAAAAGCTAACGGTAAATATGAAATCATATTCCGTACATAAGTTCCGAAAAACTCATTGGTACGAGCCGGGCTTCGAACCCACGACCGCCATTTGACCCCCGCATGCCTGAACCACTGGGCTACCGTAGCTTTGATACTTTATGTTTAGGAATTTAGGTAAAGTTTGTGTTCGTACCTCTTTGTTGTAAGTAGGTAGAATTGTATAAAGTTACTTGGCGTATAGTTTGGTACATTCGATTCGTAGAAAGTAGCAACTTAATAATTAGGTACTTAACTTACTTAAGTAGGTAGGTAGCTATATCGGTTAGTTAGTGACTGATAAGTAGGTATTTACCATCCATCTTCTTTGTTAGGTATTGTAAAAGAGATAGTTTATTAAGTACAGATACATACCAATAATATATTTGATTTAGTAGCTACTAATAAATAGGTACCTCAGCGGTTTTTTACCCGACTGCGCGACGCAAAGGAGGGTAATGTGTTTATTTAATGTAATATTTGGCGAGGTAATACCATATGATTATTAATAGGTAAGTATTGAAATCCTGCATCTACTTTGCTAGTGGGTGTTTGAATACCTACATGGTTATCTAGGTGCGGTTTGAGTGTGTATTTATTGGTTGTAAGAACTTATATAATAATACTAACTAAAAATCTAGGCTACGGCACTAATGGGTCCCGACTGTTGAAGTTGCTGTTTCGTATAAGAATGTAAAGTTTGTTTTATCTGTGTCATAACGATTCGTATGCCTCGTTCCGGATCCGTCACAAGCGATTTCGACATTATTTTTAAACTCTAAGGTCCAAACTGACATACGAAATGTTAATCATGAAACTGATTCAATGTTCTCGACTACTGAACTTGTTTTTTTCTTTTCAGTTTTTTTTTCTAAAGATAGCTTTTTTGCAGTCGGGTTTTTTTATTTTCTAAATTATATTTTTTTTATTATTTCGAGTGAATAGGCCAGTAAAACTTTAATGTAATGAGGGTTTTCAAAATGCTTTAATTTACCAGCTGCCAACACTGTGGCTAGAGTGACCTCTAGCCACAGTGTTGGCAGCTGGTAAATTAAAGCATTAGGATGGATTACCCTGACGGTACTCAGGGTGTCAAAATCCACCAATCATGCCTGAAGCCTGCATCACACTGGCGCGGCCTGGTCGCGGCGGACAGTTGTAAAATTGTCATTAGGTATCAAAATTACTATCGTCCGCCACCGCAGGCCGCGCCAGTGTGTTGCAGGCATTAATCATCGACATTTTGATAGGTGGATTTTCAAATCTGCTAGCAAGAAGGCCTCTCGCCACAGCTGAGAACATTAACCATTCTGAAAAACCCTCATTGCTCTACCGGTTCATACACAAATAGGTACCTAATACCTAAAAAGAAGAAGTACACAGCGTTCTCCAGATACTCCTCATAATCCAGGAACACGAGGTCCACGCAGAGTGTCACCAGCTGGAACACCAGCCCGAAATACAGGTAGCCCTTCAGGAGACGCTGGTTTCTCTGAAATTAACAAAACCTCGTCTTAAAAAAGTCTTACCAAGTCGTGTCACTAATAAAAGTAGCAAGTGATAAAAAACCTATAGGTACTGGTAACATAGGCAATCGGGTAATACGTATCGTAATATATACTTTGTTTGATATTGACGTCATAAAGAGATTGTAAAAACCAATTACGAGAATAAATGATATATATGTCGCAGTGAAATGGCCAAAACAGAGATTTGAACAAATTCTTAAGGGATATGATCAAATCACGCAGGATGTTAAAATGGCGAATCCATTTTATCATTTACCTAATACAAATCAGTCATTTGATCAAATCTCTGAATCTGTTTAGTGAAATGACGAAATCGGAGAAAAAAGGCAACTCGTTTTTTCATTTCACTAGATTTGTTTAGTGATTTGATAAATCCCTGAAACGCGTTAGTAAATTGACGAAACTAACTCGCAGATATTGGCTCCTAAATCATTAGTCATTTAAACGGTTCTGGGACTTAGACTCGGATGATGGATAGGTTAGAAGATGGTTAATCGCGTTAGTTTCGTCAACTCACTGACGCGTTTCAGGGATTTTATCAAATCACTAAACAAGTCTAGTGAAATGAAAAAGACGAGATGCCTTTTTTGTCCGATTTCGTCATTTCACTAAACAGATTCAGAGATTTGATCAAATTACTGATTTGTATTAGGTAAATGATAAAATGGATTGGCCATTTTAACATCCTGCGTGATTTGATCATATCCCTTAGAGATTTGATCAAATCTCTGTTTTGATCATTTCCCTGCAACATATATATGTATATGTATACTTTGCTTGAGAATGATGCAATAATCCCGACGCCTAGACAATTTAAACACCTGTGTGGATTGATCACAAGTGTGCAGGAAGATTTTTATGAAACGTAGGTGTTTTAATGGGTTTGGGAAGAGACCGTCAGTGACAATCAGCGAATAAGTAAGACAAGTAGACCTGTTGGGAAATATTTTCCAATGTCAGATTCTAACGACTTTATGCTTATAAATCAGACGTGGCAATAGCTTTGGCGTTGGACTGACGAAATTGGTGTCTTATAGTTATAAGTTCAAATTATAATTTTGAGAAAATTCGACTAACTTTTGGGACACGAAAATAAGATCCAATATTTTAAGAATTTATATTTCCACCAAATCTAATAAATGTGTTTTTGAGGTTTTGAAATATATCAATTAAGGGTCGGCAACGCTTTTGGCTCCTCTAGAGTCACACGCATCCATAGGCGTCGGTGTGTGGCGGTCCCACCAGGCACGCCGTACGCTACTTTGCTATCGTCGTGGTATAAAAATACCTTATGAGTTTCGACTAGCAGCACCACATCAGTGAACGGGAAGGCGAGAGTCAACGGCAGGTGCACGATCGGGTCCACAGTCCAAACTTGGTGGCTCCTCACTCTCGCCGTCTTACGCCACCCCTCCATTAACAGGAGCAGGAAAAAGGGAAACACCAGGGCAGCACCTGGTGAAGAGGTTTAGCAATTTTCACTGGGCTTACCTTATGAGTTCAGACTTGCAGCACGTTGTACATAACGACGTCAGTGAGCAGGAAAGCGAGCGTCAACGGCAGGTAGCGGCAGTTCCTCACTCTCACCATCTTTCGTCGCCTCCACCAACAGGAACAGGAAAAAGGGAAATACGAGGAAAGTGAAGACCTAGTGAAAAGGTCAAGCAATGTCGACTATTTACCTTATGAGCTCCGACTAGCAGCACAATGTACATAACGACATCAGTGAGGA
The DNA here is from genome assembly GCA_945867215.1 of Epinotia demarniana. Taxonomy (NCBI): domain Eukaryota; kingdom Metazoa; phylum Arthropoda; class Insecta; order Lepidoptera; family Tortricidae; genus Epinotia; species Epinotia demarniana. The sequence goes on along the minus strand of OX244274.1, from coordinate 21,652,855 downwards.
GGAAGGCGAGCGTCAACGGCAAGTGCACGATGGGGTCCATGCGTGGTGGCAGCTCCTCACCCTCGCCATCCTTCGTCGCCTCCTCCACCAACAGGAACAGGAAGAAAGGGAACACAAGGAGGGTGAGAACCTGGTAAAGAGGTTTAGCAAAATTTTAATTTCTCTTGTCTTAGCTTCCAAAGTGTAATCAGTTTAGATATATGTACGTAATTGTATTCTGGTTTACGAATGTTTGTAATATGCGACACAGCACTAAGCTGTTAGACATTACTTTGCTTTTAAAGTAAATGCAGGCGTTTATTTATCGTATATCGGTCTAGCTACAATTTTACTCTCTCGCGTTCTTGAGTTAGTATATTGTTTAAAAATGTTAAAAGTTATAACACCTTAACAATAACAACAATAAATAAAGGATACTTCCATTTTATATACCGCTCTTTCTTTACCTACATAGCTGTCTTCGTCTGTTGTATGTGTAGCTTTCTACTGAAATAAATAATTTATATCAAAATTACTTACCAAATTAACATATCCAAAAATAATAACTCCTTTCCGTATTGGCACAAAAATACAACACTTCCTAACTATCGGTATCTTCGGACATTTTGTCTGACACCATTTCATCGCGCGGACCTAGCTCTGTCTACCCCCAGTAGGAATATAGTCGTAACTTCATAAGGGTCAGGTATTGTCTCAGATATATCTAGATTTTGTTGTGTCCACCTAGGCGTATCAAGATCGACTGGCAAGACGGCAATCATTGTGGACATCCCGTGTATAATGGGGCATTTCCTCTAAAGCTAACCACGATTTTGAATATAAATCAGGACAATTTCTAACTCGTTGAGGATTGATGGAATTGTTCTCTCAATTTGAGACAACGTTATAGTTAGTCAAAGTTAATTTAACGATCGACATGACCCCTCACTACTGGATCAATACCGTAAAACCTCCCAACTTTACTCCAAATCACATATTTGAACTCCATATTACACTACTGTACTCTACTATGGACTATTATTGTATACTAGCGACCCACCCGGCTTCGCACGGGTACTATATTATACATATGAACCTTCTTCTTGAATCGCTCTATTTAATTAAAAAAACCGCATCAAAATCCATTGCGTAGTTTTAAAGAATTTGCTTTCTTTTGACGATGTTTTTGAGGCCCAAGGCCAGACACTAGTATTCTCATAGTATCATTGAGTTTTTCCCTCCATGTGGTTAGCTTCAAGACTAAATACATTCGCTTGGAAGCATTCTAACTGAATGACTCGCATGTAATTTGTCTTACCTAATACCCGAGTAGGAAGACACCTATTAGACTCCTGGTATTCCAGTCGAGGATTGGCCTAGAATTTAGAAATCTATACTTTAGATTAGCTGTAAAGGTAGAATAGATAAACGATCTAATCTTTCGAAGAATAAGTAACCATGGTTAATGTAGGCACCATTAGGCACGCGGATAATTGTCAAAAGAAGATTTCCCTGAGATTTTTTGAACTCTTCGTCTCAAAATTCTTTCTTATATTTATTATTTGGATGTTCGGATGTCCGAGTGTTCTTATCTATATACAAGCTGCATTTGATTCAGATTTTTATAAAAAAAGACAGGCTTACGAGTATACGAGTATATAGTACAGACCGAGCCATGACCTACTTTACACTTTTTGAAAATATTTACGGTTACAATTTTGTTGAGATCTTGATTATAGGAACAAAGATCAACGCAATTAATACCATTCGCGACACATCATCTTATCAGCACGGCTATCACAAGTCCGTCTCTCTCTTATTAGGAAACTTAGAAAGAGAGGTATAGTGCGAGAAATCGAGAGAGCTCACGCGCCGTCTTTTGAAAGCCGTGCAGATGGAAGTACCTATTTCACAATCAGAAAATCGCGATGTTAGAACGTCAAGATTTTCATAGGTTAAGCTTAAGGTTTTATTTACCAAAAGTTTAATATTTTATTTTTATTTATTTCAAAAGGTAACTACATAAAACAGACAGTAATCCATATAAACAAAGAAATGCATACAGTTAGACATTTATGACTAGATTACAGTCCAAAAATATATGTACACATCATGGCTATGAGTTATAATTTAGAAAATACACATGTATACATGTATTTACGAGAAAAATATTTTGTTTACTTTTTGAATTTAATTTTGAACAAAATTTAATTAATTAATTACAATAATAATATAGATTCGAAGATTGACTACGTTTAGATAGGTTAGTACTTAAGTAAGTACTAAGAGTGAGATACAAATACTAATATTCAGAGCAATGACGCGTAATTCAATGTCGGAGAGGCAACCGGATGGCTCGCGGTATTTGAGCTCCCGAAGTGAAGTGGAACTGTCCTGTGCAACCCGAAATGAGCCAACTGTGACTGGTTCGGAAATAGGAGGGGGGTGGTAAAACAAAAAGTTATCGCGAGGCAACGGTATCAAACAGCGGTAGCCTGAAAGTGTGTAATTATAATGAAACTTTTATGCCATCCCTCCTAACGTGTGACCGGAGCACTGTAGGCGAGCGAACAAAAAAAAATTTTAGGCAACCACTTGAAAATTGGCATGCTCGTTCTTCATCACATACAAACCCTGGAAAAAAAATGCCATCAACCGTACACACTTTCAGGCTACCGCTATTTCATCCGGTTGCCTCGCCATAATTTTCTTTTTTTTTTGCCACCTCCCGCCTATTTCCGAACCGGTCACAGTTGGCTCATTTCGGGTAGCACAGAGCGGTTCCACATCACTTCGGGAGCTCAAATACCGCGAGCCATCCGGTTGCCTTTCCAACATTGAATTACGCGTCATTGCTTTAACTATAATAATTTTACAATAAAATCAGATTCATCCAAAAATTATATTAAGTATCAGCATTTGGCCATGGCCACTGAAGGAGTTCTCTTAACTAACATTATGATAAAAATGGATAAAATTACTATAGACTTCACCTGTATACCTAGATCGTTTTATCCACAAGGACAGTAATTTGCGTCGTCTCTCATTTGTTAGGTTAGGTTAGGTTAGGTCCGTAGAGTCATTTGTCCGAAAGCATATTTTTCCGAATTTCATAATTCCGAAAACCAATGTTCCACTGACATTATTTTTTAATCTTTCAGGGTACTACAATACTATGCTAACCTAACCTATTTTGTATTTCATCTATTAATATGCGTCAAAATTTTCTTAGAGCGGCTAATGGCGTTCGGAATCTGAAAATTTCCAAATAATGATGCTTTTCTAATGGACAGAGATGACTCTTCGGAATTTGTGTGTTCCCAACCGGCACAGTAGAAGGCAGAAGACCAAAAAGCCCCAAACGTCGGCTTAGCGAGTTGTAGCAGTCGCTTAAAATGCCGGTTAATGCAGCCATCCAACAGGCAGTTGACCGAAAGACCGGAAGTAGAATACTGGCTATGTGCGTCGGCAGATTCACAATCCTCAGCGATAAGGGACCTAGTGAGGAAGAAATATTGCTATTTTCTCCTGTTTTCTAAATCCTTTTTCAGCCTCTTCAGTTCTTGGACGGGAAACAGCTGTTTCTTAACAACCACATCTTCTTCAGACTCAGAGTCCGTATATACTGAGGTGACACAGTTTCTGTCCTGCTCCTTCGTTACTGGCATATCAAGGACGACGCTAGTCTCACCTTGACCACCGTTTACGACGTAGGTTCTGTAGTTCTTTAGCTTTAAAATCTCTCTTCTGATAAGTAAAATGAAGTAAAGATCAAGAACTGTAACAAAAAAAGGATTCATTAATCTTTTGTTAGAGATAGTTGAGAAGGTACAATCACCAGCAAAAGTATGCTACGCGGGTCAAAAAATGTTCAAACTGATCTACACAGGAATCAAATGTCGAGAGGATAACGACTGTCTAGATCTTTTTGAGCGTGTTATTTTGCGTAGCTTCTTCCGCAGCTGACTGTACTGTAAACAATGTTCAAACTATATAGTTTCATTGTTTAATCAAACATTTTATTAGAATGATCTTAGTAATTTAGGGAATATAATTTAATTTATTATATATTTACGCCACATAGTATAAGTACTGGATCTTTCTACGCCAGAGAAGACCATTCTAACTCTTCGACATATACTAAGTTATTCTAATGTAGGTAGTTTTCTTATTACTTACCAATTAAAGTTTAAATTTTACTTCAGCTCCTGGGGTTTAACCTTTAAGATTTGTCAAAATGGGCCTCAAGGGGATAAAGGAAAAATCTCCGGAAATTGGCCGATTATTGCAAGCTTTTATTTAACTTGCAATGTACCTATGTTAATTCAGGCATTCCCGTGGCATACAGTAGCCATGGGAATTCAGGACTTAACAGACGTAACTCGGTTCAGTTACGGCTCTTTAGAATCGTCTCAACGAGTTGTTGATGACCGTATACAGAAAACTATAGTCGGCAATAGAAGCTTGTACCAAAAAAAATCTTTTGACAGAAACTTATATGCGTCTCAAGCCTGCGTGAGAAATATATGAAAACACAACTTAGCACATCTCTGATTTTTCACACTTAAGTGGAACCTCTTACTTATATTGGTCATAGTAGCTGCGTCCACTGCCAGTGACGGAAAACCGAGGATGTTTTCGTCGGACACCGTCAGCACCACTTGCAGCGTGACCAAAATGACGAATCCCATCATTGTCACGATCAGCGCGAAGATGTTGAAGGTATAGTAGATTCGGAGTAACTTATAGTTTTTCTGTAAATAACAATGTCATTTGAAGCGTGCGGCTGTCAAGCGGCGGTCGGTCGTGGGTTCGAATCCCGGTTTTCAGAACTTATGTACGGAGTTACCGTTAACTTTCGGTGAAGGAAAACATTATGAGGAAACCGATCGAATCCCAATAAGGTCTAGTTTTCCCTCTGGGTTGAGATGGCAGTCGCTTACGTAAAACTAGTGCTTATGCCAAATCTTGGGATTAGGTGGCAAAGGGGACCTCGGGTTCTTTTAGGGGCACAACCAGGAATAACGCTAGGAAGACGACGAACAACGTCATTTAAGCCTGTGCCCAGTAGAACGTACTACATAGGCTGATGGCGATGATTTAATTAAAGAACAATATCATTCACTTTTTATGGTTCCGTAGTCAACAAGGAACCCTCATAGTTTCGCCATGTCCATATGTGGCTTAGCTCAGTAGTACTAGAAAACTATAATTCGGCAAGGGTATAAAAAACTTTTAGGGTACCTCCCCTACTCCTAAATTGGGGGTGCAATTTCTTTTTCTCGTTAAACCCATAGTGTGGGTATCGTTGGATCAAAAATATTATGGGAATTTCAAAACCATTTTTAGGGTTCCGTATCCAAAGGGTAAAACTTGACCCTATGCCTAATACTCCGCTGTCCGTCCGAAAAAAAGTGCGAGACGGACTCGGTTCCGTACCATTATTTAAAATAATGGCAAAAAAACACGTTTCTTGTATGGTAGTCCCCTGAAATATTTAATTAATTCTGTTTTTTTAGTATTTGTTGTTATAGCGGCAACAGAAATACATCATCTTTGTCGCAGACGCTGGTTCGAGCGACAAAGACAGATGGACGGTTTTTCATGCCATTTAACAATGCCACGTCTAGTCCGATAGCCGGTAATACATTCTACACCTCACCTTATGTGCTCCAATGATTAATGTAATGGTGAATACCACGTTAGCGATGAGAAAACTAAGCAGAGCCAGTAGAATTGCGAGCCCTTTCGCACTGAACTGAGTACTAACTCCGTGAAGAAGCAGCAATAAATACGAAATTGCTACAATCTGAAAATAGAAAAAAGAAATAATAGTGAGTGGGGAAAGAAATTAATCGAAAAATATCGATACAATTCTGTATAGTATTACTCGGAATGCGCCCCACCGCACCCGTGACCCCTCACGCCTAACAAACCGCTGGAGTGAAATTCCCTAAAACAATTATATATTTCGCGACGGCGTCGCAAACTTCACCTCACTGGTCAACCCACCTCTCACATCACCTAGCTGTTACCTCGCGCCTCAAGCCTAATGCGACAGACAAGATAATCTTACCCCGATACGTCACATTTCTTTAATTTGACAAAATATTGGCTTTGTACATATGTTTCACACATTCATTACATATATGAGGGTGAACGGTGAGGTGAAGTTAAAACAAAGTTACAGAATAGCAGGGCTGGTGCTGTGCCGTCACCCGTGCATCGCCTAAAATGGTAAAATTGCTTAGAAAAAGAATGTCCTAATTCGAACCAGCGAACTATTTTCATAAACTATGTGTTATGTAGGCATTGTTTTCATAGTATGTTATCCGTTGGTGGTCCTTAAATAAATAACGTATTTTTCCTTGCATTTACCGGAAATTAAGATATACTACACTGTATAATTAGGGTCATAAATGTGCCATTACGTCAAGGTGGGTTTACACTTTTATTGGCAAAAATGAAACCACCCGAAATTACCTTCACGACGAATATATTGTTTATTTTGCGGCACGCTGCATGCATATGAGAAACTGCTGTGACTTAGACACAGAAACAACATAAAGACGATATAAATAAATAAACGAATTAAAAATGATTACAGGCGGGTCCAAACGTCTGAGCACAGGCCAGAATACGGCGGGACATAAACTATAATAGATATAGCAAGACAGAAAACACCATTCAGACCCCTTATCATGGTCGGCCTTATCACGCGATAAGCGACAAGATAGAGCGTGAGTCTCGTTGGATAGAACGACCCGGTGTCAGCCAGTGAACGACGCTCTATCTTGTCACTTATCGCGTGATAAGGCCGACCATAGAGCGTTCGTCACTGGCTGACACCGCGTCGTTCTATCGAACGAGCGACGCTCTATCTTGTCACTTATCGCGTGATAAGGCCGACCATGATAGGGCCTGTTATCTATCTCACTCATCTTATAGCTTATAATGCCCCGTATGCAGTCCGCCGCGTTCGGCCTTTATCACCAGTAAATAAGTTTTCCCCTGATGCTGGGGAGCAGCAGTATCATTACTGGCAAAAGGATGAATAAAGAACGGCGGTTTTGTACGTCTAGCACAACTTGCAGTCATCTTCAAGTCAATTAGAAAGAGGAGGGTGGATCTTTCTCGCCTCTCGTCGCGGCGCGGCGTTTGTTGTGCTAGCCCGCCCCCCTGGTAGATCTTTTGTCTAGACATTAATGATCAGGCGACTGACGCCAACTGCGATGCAAAATTAATGGAGAACTAGGTAGTAGGGCACTGCACAATCCTTCCAATCCTGCAGGTGATAAGAGAGCTACATCGACCGGGTAGGTAAGGTAGTATTTAATTGAGGTGGCCGAATTTCATCAAAGCAGTCTATTAAAAAAGCAACCCTGGTGTCCAGAAAAATAAAATTCCAATGACAACTTTATAAAAATCCAGCCGGCCAGCCAAGTCAGATAATCATCATAATATTAATATTAATATTTTATTGAGCTGCATCTAGGTAGTGTATACATGTATTATCTCACTTTGTATTTATGTTTATTTCTCTTTCACCTATCCCAAAAATGTTAGTAGTTATTTATTACATTTGTATGACGTTTCCGTGAGTCACCGACGGTGCTGGCTGAAAATCAGTGCTGCAGGTGTCTGACACCTCAGCATAATGCTGAGCCAGTGTCCGGTTCACTGCCGCAGAGACACTGGTTTCATGTTTTATCTGTTTTTTTTTTTAAATTCTTTTGTTTAATGTGTGTGTCCTGTGTGTTTGTGAATAAATGTATCTTTCTCTCTTTCTTTCTTTCTATAACACATTTTAATTTGTTCATCGTTCATCCGCGTGAATGTTTCGGCTGAGTTGTTGACATACATTTAAATAAATAATAAACGGATGTAGCTAAAAGCGATAAAACACGGTAATTAGAATGAGTACCGTACTCGTAGTTATGAGTTTTGAACTGATCTGTACAGATATTTTGATTTTAGAAAATAACAAAAATGACATTCAGGCCGGTAATCCTTTTTATACGCTGAAAAAAACTACTTTCGTGAACAGAAAGGACATTTTTGTGATAAGGTACGTGTAACCTCACTACCATGTTAAATAGGCTAAATATTTCCACCAAATACATTCTTACCAGTCTCAAATATCCCCAAACAACCAAACCCATCCGTAAAGGTACGCAGCAGCAACATTTCGAAAACATTGGCAGGTTACACATCTTACGTTCTATTTGTCTAGTGTCGGTGTATTTTTTAACAAGTAACAATCGCATCGGTCCACATTTCCCGAGAAACTACGAGTAGGATAATGTATAATCAATATTTTCATAGACCAAGACGTTATCTGTACCAATACGGAAAAGTGTAGAAATATGCATACAACTCAGAACCTTATTGCCTTGGTATAAGTTCTAGAACTCTCATGCTTTTGTAACGTGACGCAAATCTGTGCGTGCGACCTTTTCAACTGCGATTAAAATTATTGAGCGAATGGTTGACCTATTTACCGATATCCTAGGTAAGTACATTTGTAAACAGTAATCTATATATGCAGACCTATGTAGATACCTACGAGTATGTAGGTAGGTACTTAGATTCGATCAAAATTTAGAGCAGTTAATTTGAGTTTCAAATTAAATAAAACAATGTTAATTTCGTATTTTATAATTGATTGTTCGTGATATATTATACACACATATACGATACACTTTTCTTTCGCTATTAGTCATTGGTTGTGCATTGGACCCTGTCGAACGGTTGATCTGACTCGTCCGTCCGTCCAGAGGCGTTTATCGTGCACTGAGCCTCGGCAGTGGACGGGTTAGTGAACTGCATCTCCAGACTCTGCTGCTCCAGCTTTTGTTTCTCGCTACGTATCAGCAGGATACAGTATATTTGCACAACTGGAATAAATAAATAAATATTACGGGACTATTACAGTCACCCAAAAGGACAATGAAGAGGGCTATGTTGAAAGTTATCTACGTAATCGCATCAGACGTGAGGCTATCCGTAGCAAAACCAATGTCAAAAATTTAACAATCAAAATCAATTTTTTATTTTGTGCCACAAGGGAACTTTTACATGTCAATCGGTAATTTACAATAAATATAATAATAATCGTAGACAATCATAAATTAAAATTTGCAGATTAAGGAGCGATCTAAAACAAAATAAATGTCACTAAGTAAATGAAAATAAAACAAAATTGCAAAATATGACCGTTAAATTCGATATAAGGTCCTGTCCTGTATCAACATTAACAAGAAGATGAAATGAAATGAAATGATATTAATTCAGTATTCCAGAAATGTATAAGGTCTCTGAGCGTCCAAATACAATTAATAATTATTCTTATGTTCTTAGAGGTGTATACGGCCTCTAAGCGTCAAAAAAAGGAACATTAATGTAATATTGTCAGAGATGAACAGGGTCAACAACAATAAAACGTGTCAAGATCCACTAAGTCCAATGGCTCTCATGTCGGCGGATTAAGGTTTCGGTAAATATTTATGACAAGACGAAATCGATACATATTTTTGCACTTTGACTGTACCTATACTGGGGAAATAATAATATATGAATACCTAATTTGATGATGTTTTTTTTTGAACCGGTTCATACCGCAGCAGCTTGAAGGGCTGTGGCTGCTAGTCCTGGCTGGCTTGTGGGTAGTCTCCACTATGGGGCTACCCGACTGCCGAATAAGACGTATGATGATGATAATTTGCAAAGTCTATTTATATGAGAAACACATTGAACGGATAAAGCCGACTACAATTTACGTATAACCACAAAATACAGATATCATTGTCTTCCTATCAGGCCGTGGTTTATAGATGCCAGCGCAGCGGGCAGCGGAGCGGAGAGCGGGACGGGCGTTCATAGATTCTCTGTGAAATGTGAATGACCTCATCTGACCAAAGAAAACTTACCAGAGCTATATCAACCAGGAAAATTAAATTCGAAGTTTGGGTGTTCTCCCATCAGTATCGCACTTGTAGGTAGGTACTTAAGGGGATGCCAGATAGACAGAAACATGCTTATGCCTTCCGCGCACGACAAAAAGGGATGTAACACTCTTTGGGAATGGTTGTTTTGGACTTTCGATGAATACCTAACTTAAGTGAAATTTTAGATGAGATAAAATAATAGCATTAACTTGATTGAGCGTGGGTAGGGCCCCGACGAGGTGGACTGATGACCTCGTAAAGGTTGCGGGAGTTCGCTGGATGCGGGTGGCGCGGGATCGGTCACTTTGGCACTCTTTGGGGGAGGCCTATGTCAACAGTGGACGTCTTTTGGCTGATATGATGAACTTGATTGTGACGTAAAATAATGTATCGTTTGAGTAGGCTGAGTAAAAATAGGAAAATACGGACCAAACTTTGGGTTTTTTTCTATCAAGGAAATAAGCAATCAACGTATCGATCGTATCAGATAAACAATCATTATAGTGATGAATCAAATATCTGAAAATCAGACCTTATTGTTTCTCAATCTAGTCACAACGGCGTTTCAAAGCACGCGATAATTTCCGATGCACCGCCTTAACGCTTTCACTGACAGCACTGTCAATTAAGCATTGTTAAGTCGTCACACTAGTACTGGAACTGAACGCGTTGAGCGGCAAAGGTGGTAAACGAACTTTGTTATGCGAATTTCGTGGTGGCGCCGCTGCTGCTTGTCGCCCCGCTGCACGCTGCGACCGGTACCCCAGGATAATAACGTTTTTTTTCAAACATTATTTTATAAAAGCGTTTTTTTTGTTTGTTTAATTTTCAAATGTTATTCTAAGATGCCTTATCCGAGAATCCACCAAAATTTCCAACGGGAAGTAAATATATAAAAATAAATGACACATTCATTATGTTTTTTGTGTGATTTATTTATTATTCTTGAAGAGCTCTTGTAAATTAACCAAAACCACAATTAAAATATCTATTAATATTTTTCCTCTTTTTTCAGGAATTGGTTAAATATCGATTTTTTTGATGACTAATATTTTGGTGGATTTTGAGTCTACGTAATTACTAAAGTGATAATATATCAGTTACACGCAAAAAAGCTGCTGTTATGAATTATTTCCAAATTTGCATTTTTTTCCATACTAATGAAAATAAAGTGCTTGGGCTACGGACCGTAGCCTTACAAAGAGCTGAATATACATTCGGATGAGTAATGACTATGAGGATGATGATAGCTGAAACTATAGCAATATAATTAATATAATAGGTAGGCAAGATGAAGGTATTCATAACAGTACAAGGTCCACGCTTCGCTCGCGTATTGGCTCAGAACACGGGCAACACTGATGCGTGATAAAAAAGTAATATATAATAGTACATTGTGATACAATACAATACAATCTACGCGGACTGACTGAAAGGTATGTATGCGGAGGCTCGTGTGGATAGTTTTCAGGCAATAATGCGCAGAGGAGCCCCCCTGATGCGTCGCGTGCGGGGCAGTACAGATGCCGTCAAACTTCTTGAACATTTGACCTTGCCTGCGCAAAGGCGAGTTGTACCTGCGAGCTGCCCCCCCCACTTCGTCCCGCATGTTCAAGAAGTTTGACGGCATCTGTACCAGCAGCCTCCTGAATTATTGACAGACTGGATTGTCCAATGGTGGGACGGTCTTACGCCATGCATGTGGATACAATTCCTATGGTATTTTAAGATTTTAAAGTTTATTTGTAATTTGCTACGAATTAAAGGGTTCGTAATACGTGAATATTAATTTTTTTAACGTTTTACGCGGACGGAGTCGCGGGCAGAAGCTAGCAAATAATATGAGTAATTGTAAATGTCACTTATATGCAGATGATCTGCAACTGTATATATAGATATCGTTGAAACCTGAACATACCGCTAAGGGCTCGTTAGAATCGTCTCGACGATTAGATGATGACGGTAACCAGAAATATACAGTTGACAGTAAAAGCTTGTACTGCTTTTTTTTGATAGAAACTTATTGTCCTGTCAGTTTACTTTCATTATTTGCGAGTTTCGCTAGGTATCATTATGATAAAGGAGAACAATACACACTGTTTAGGTTATTTGTGCGGTCATTTAGTCCGCTATTATTCCAAACTTATCCATATTAACCTGATGAGTAATTTGTTCAGTGTCGCCTGACACGTTGCCTAGTTTGTATCTCATCTAAATAACCAAAGGTGAGTAATTTTACGATTATGAATAAATTTCTTCAAAAATATGTTTTGCTTTTTATTGCCAACTGAAAGTACTTACCTACTTTTTTGCACAGTAATCAACTAACTACTCGTGAATATTTTACAATAACGACCTCTGTAGCCTAGTTGGTAGTGACTCTGCCTGCGGAGCCGGAAGTCCCGGGGTCGATGCCCAGGAAGGGCGTTTATTTGTGTGATGAGTCCGAATATTTGTTCCTGAGTCGCGGACGTTTTCTATGTATTTAGGTACTTAAGCTTTGCTTAGTTTGGGACTAGATTGATTTGTGTAAGATTGTCCCCACCTATCGCACTCGGCCTTTGATTTGACTATTTACCTAGACATATGAACGGTAATTAACGGCAAGTGCCGCACGGCAGTCGCGCGTTCGTATCCTTGTAAAAGCTCGGACGCTGCATTTCTTTACATACAAATTGTGCTCAGAGTTTAATTACAAATGTAAGTATAGTTTCACATTTTTCCCTCCAAGTATTTACTTGTTGTATGAGACGATATTACTTAGGTACCATATTTCATAGTTCTATGTCAACGAAAAGTACCCTATAAGGTTTGTTTGATTCCCTTGAGAATTTCTAAATATGCGTTTTATGCGGCATAAACGAACGTATCTTTTTAACCTTAACTTAGAAGTTTGATTTTTTCACAGCTTCGAGGGACTATAGACTTGAGTTTATGGTTTTAATTTAAACTTGATACTCTCCTCGCGTTTCCAATATAAAGGGTTTTGACAGAGAGACATACGAAGTTACGGACAAAAAGGCGACCCTGAAAGGGTTCCGTTTCCTCATTGACCTCCTCAAATATGTGAGGCACGCATGTACTAATTTCGGTGTTTTCTTTTATTCTTCGTGACACCCGGAAATCATAAATGTTGTAAAGTAGAACTGATGATAAAGACCACAGAAGTCTCCTGCAACTCCCCAATGAAGTACGTCACAGATTCTGATATCACTCCGTTGAAATAGCAACTGAGTATTGTGGTAAAGTGGAAGTACATGTGGAAATGTTCATGTGGCTTGGCGGAGTATTGAATTGAAGTCGATTAAAACTTTGTTTTTAAGAGTCCGCAGTAAGCTCGATTCTCCATACAAACGTAGTTACGCTCTCATTTTAAAACTACGTGTTGGATTATAACGAAACTTTTCATGTACAATGACATGAGGTATATCTATGTCTGTAATTAGTTTATGTTTCACATACTATAGTAAAAAAAATACAGCGAATTTAAGTTTTTTATACAAAACTTGTTTTACGCTATTTCATTTGTGTTATAAACTGGAACCATAGAAACTAATTACAGACATAGATATACCTCATGTCATTGTATATGCAAAGTTTCGTCACAATCCAACGAGTAGTTTTAAAATGAGAGCGTAACTACGTTTGTATGGGAAGGTGAAATTCGGCCGAGCTTACTGCGACCTCTTAAGGCGCCGTAGGTTCAGCGAAGTTATGCGAACACTGTTTTTGAAACAATATAATGCGTCTGTTTATAATAATATGGTTTAAAAAAAAATACGAATAGTAATCTTGAGGCTTTTCTGCAGGGAAATCAGTGTTTAGAAACATGATTAAGCAATTTTCGCTCGATAGAAAAAAATCACGAACATTGGTCTAAAAGGGTTTAAAATACACTTAAAACATTTGTTACAAATTATGCACAAAAGCTAAACATATTAAAATGGCTTCTATAAATCGGCAATATCATGTTTGAGAGAACTCAGTTTTTACTTTTTTATTTATTTCAACGGCCAAAAAATTAAAATTATATTTCGAAGCTTCATTCTTCAGATATAACACACATGTAGTCCTTTAATCTACCAGGCAACATTTCGCAAGTTTAAAGTACGCAGTAAAAACCATAGCTCAAACAGTTTTATCCCCACCTTTACCCCTACCCTACTTAGGGACCTCGGCTTGCCACCATTTCTCATTCTTTATTCTTGCGAGGCAACGAACGCACGAACTAATTCTATTAAAAAATAATTCAAAATATTTAATCATGCCTAAACGCAGTGCACAGGAAAAAATAGAGTATTATTCTGCTAATATACGGAAATTGCAACAAAAAACTATAAACGAGTTATGACAGTGCGGTGCTATCTGATTCATCAGGTTCCGAAGATAAATCAGGTAAGTGCAATTAGTTTCAATAAATAGTTCTACATGGTGGTGCCTCTAATAAATGCATTTAATACCGCACGGGCCGTGAGCCCACGCCTGGTAATTCTAAACCTGGGGGGCGACCGAGAGTCGTCACGAAGGTATCTCATGCTTGGGGGTTGTCCGTGAGTCAACACGATAGCAATTTCTAACAATATTAATCGCTAAGAAATGCATTTCATACCGCGCGGGCCGTGAGCCCACGCCTGGTAATTCTAAACCTGGGGGGCGACCGAGAGTCGTCACGAAGGTATCTCATGCTTGGGGGTTGTCCGTGAGTCAACACGATAGCAATTTCTAACAATATTAATCGCTAAGAAATGCATTTCATACCGCGCGGGCCGTGAGCCCACGCCTGGTAATTCTAAACCTGGGGGGCGACCGAGAGTCGTCACGAAGGTATCTCATGCTTGGGGGTTGACCGTGAGTCAACACGATAGCAATTTCTAACAATATTAATCGCAAGCCCATGCCTTGTAACTAAACCTGGGGGGCGACCGAGAGTCGTGACGAAAGTATCTCATGCTTGAAGGTTGACCGTGAGTCAACACGATAGCAATTTCTAACAATATTAATCGCTAATAAATGCATTTAATACCGCGCGGGCCGTGAGCCCACGTCTTGTAACTAAACCTGGGAGGCGACCGAGAGTCGTCACGAAGGTATCTCGTGCTTGGCGGTTGACCGTGAGTCAACACGATAGCAATTTCTACAACCATTAATCGAGATTAGTATATCCCGTGTTCGCGATGCGGGGCACTAGATACATATATGCATTAAAATTCCTGACGAGTGGTTTTACAATGCATTTCATATCTACCCTCAATTAGAAAAATCAAAATATTATATTTTAATTTATAAACCACGAACAAGTGTATGAGGCAGTGGAAACTTCACTCCCACGTTCAAATGAAGAAAATGCACCTCCCGTGGAGGCCTGTGATGACAAAACGACCCCTGTAATAGATGCCGAGTTACAAACCGCTCTAGGGGACGCCACTGATGATGTCCCAAAATATGGGGAGAAAATTCATCCCAATTTAGCGCAAAGGTGGCTACCTATATTACACAAAGGTATTGATAAAAAGAGTAAAGATAAACTCTTATAAGAGTACCTGTAAATTGCAAATTATTATGGGCGCCGTCCTTAAACGCCGTAATTTCGGCGGCAGTTACAGACATCCAAAGAGGCCGTGACAAGAAAATCGAATCATCTCAACAGCAATTGGGAGTCGGTATAGGTACTAACGATAAAAATCCTATCTAATTGAAGTCGGATTTTAGATAAAACTAGTCATTCCTGGACTAGACGAAGTATTCCTTAAGTCATACAATACGTTGAGAGAGATGATACTCTCTTTGGAAGCAAACTCTCAGAGAAAATTAAAGCTTCCAAATCTACTGAAAAGTAGGCCGACAGCGTCGACCATCATACGGCCGCGAGCAGCCTACAACAAGCCACTTGCGACGCCGCGGCAGTAACGCAGGTACATGCCGGTCGCCTTAAAGCTTTTTATAAGTGTTGGCTTAATGTAACGAATAATCGTACTTTATTTATTAGACTGTATACAGAATGGCTTTCCAATTCCTTTTTAGGACATGTTACGCAATCTGTCAAACCTGTAAATACTTTCACATGCCAAGAGCATGATGAAACGAGCTTAGCTGTACAGAACTTAATTAACCTAGGCATTCAGTGAAAGCATCACTGGATGCCAACAGACTAATGATCAGTTTCTATCAAAGATTTTCTGACTCCTAAATCGAATGGTGGCTATAGATTCATACTGAATCTGAAAGGGCTCAATAAATTTGTAACTAAGTCCCATTTTAAAATGGAAGACTAGAACTGCTTCTAAATTAATCCCTAAAAACGGGTTTATGGCTACCATTGACAAGATTCGAGCATAACAATGTTACTTACGAGTTTTGTTCCCTATTAGTCTATGGACTTTCCGTGGCGCCTAGAACCTTCACCAAAATTATGAAAGAAGTCGTAACTTACCTAAAAACAAGGCCTAACTTCTATTATATACCGGGGTGGCATTTTGTGTATTGGGACCTTAACGAATGTAAACATAATGGGAGGGAGACTCTCCGGTTTCTCGAGTGCCTACGATTTGTGGTAAACTATACCAAAAGTTCGATACAATCCCAAAATTACCAACAATGCTGTAAATTCTTAGGTTTTGTTTACAATTCAATTATCATGTCTATATCCCTTCTTATGCAGGGTATGCGCACTTTTTAAGAGTTCTTACCACTGCATGCCCGACAGCTAGATACAGCTGGTTGTACACGAAGTTGTTAGAAAGATATAAATTCCGAGCTATTCAGGAATACGATGTCTATGATCAAAAGTAAAACTTCCTCGCGAAATTTTACCTGACTTATTTTGGTGGACTAATAATATTATTTGTAACGTCTTGTCATTTTGGAATCACGAAATTCGATGCAGAAATATCTATAGATCCGTCCCGATCAGGATGAGGTACAGTCTGTGACGTGTGAGTGTGTGCAAACGGAGCATGGGAAGAGCAAGAATTAGCATTCCATATTAATTACTTAGAGCTTGCTCGCTCTTAGGATTAAAATGTTTTGCGCGAAATAAATCAAACTGTGCTCTGTTGTTCCGCATCGACAACACTACCGCGATAAGCTATATTAATCGAATGGGAGACATCCAGTTTCCCCACTTAAATAGCTTACCTAGATCTATTTGGCAGTGGGCGAAGAACGAGACATATGGTTATTCGATTCGTACATTAACACTAAGAATAATGTAGAAGCAGACAGAGAATCCAGAAGGCTAAATCCTGATATTTAATGAAATTTAAGTATTGCAGCCTTTGAAAGAATAAGTAAACACTTTGGTGTGCCCGAAATCGACCTCTTTGCGTCTCGTACCTCTGCCAAATGTGAAATATATATTTCGTGGAAGCCAGACTCGGACGCTCTTACCGTCGTCGCATTCACTATTAGCTGGTATTTATAATAAATATTTTTAAGCGTTTCCACCACTCGCACTCGTACTAAAGTGTTTACATAAGATTATAAATGACAACGCCACAGGAATAGTAGTATTTCCCTAATGGCCATCCCAACCGTGGTTTCCGCTTTTGTTGAGATTAGTAAAAGTATCTAATCTCATGTTAGCGTCAATTTCAAACAACACTTTACAACAGTACAACGTGTGTTAAATACAAGTTGTGCTGGAAATTTAGCATAGATAATATTCAATTTCTATAAGGGCTTCATTTCTGCTGTTATTTTATTTCTAACGCACGAATTTAATAAAGGATCGTCGTATGGCTCATTAAATAATCATAGGTCAGCACCCTCGCTCCTACGGGGGAGTAGTATCAGCTCAGATGACCAAAGTAAAGGATTACCGAAAGGTGTTTACAAATTAAAGCCCGTAACTCCTAAATATAGCCATACCTGAGATCCTCAAGTGGTATTAAATCATATAACAACATGGTACCCTAATAGAGAAATTTCGTTGGAAAAACTAACAAAGAATCTGGCGATTTTGTTAGCAATATGTCCTGCCCACAGGGTACAAACACTGTCACTTATTAAGTGGAATAATATTAAGTCATGCCCAAATTGTATTAAAGTAATTTTTGATGATATAGTTAAGACTTCAGGTGTAGGTCGTCTACAACCGATTTTGTGCCTTCCATATTTTGAAGATACCTAATAGAAATATTTGCCCGGTGACTGTTATAATGATGTTTTAGGACTGAAAAAGCTCACAACATATTTTGTTGACTTTCAAAAGTCCCCATAAAAATGCATCTGCTCAATCCATTAGCCGGGGTGCATTACGCGAGTGCTTGGCGAAAGCGGTAAAGACATGGCGGCGTTCAGCGCTCACAGCACGCGCCACGCCACCACGTCAGCTGCACACCGGTCAGGCATTTCTTTAGATGCTATCCGGAAGGCAGCAGGCTGGTCGAGAACATCGAAAACTTTGGCTCGTTTCTACCATCGTCAATTAATCGACGAAGGTCATTGTGCCAGATCAATCTGCCTTTTGTATAGGTAGAATTATGTGAAGTTACAATTGTACTCTTTGATTAATAATTGGGAGTATCTAAGATTGTTGTCAAAACATAATTATTGCATTTCATGATTATGATGTTTTACAATTACAAAGGGCAGCAAAACTTTCAACTCTAAACATCTACATGTGTGTTATATCTGAAGAATGAAGCTTCGAAATATAATAGAAGATCAAACGAAGTTCGATCGATATTATATGAGTAAGCTTCATTCGAAGATATAACTTCCCGCCCACCCCTATACCCCTAGGAAAGTTTTGTCTCTAAAAAGAATGAGAAATGGTGGCAAGCCGAGGTCCCTAAGTAGGATAGGGGTAAAGGTGGGGATAAAACTGTTTGAGCTATGGTTTTTACTGCGTACTTTAAACTTGCGAAATGTTGCCTGGTAGATTAAAGGACTACATGTGTGTTATATCTTCGAATGAAGCTTACTCATATAATATCGATCGAACTTCGCTTGCGAAGCTCGTTTGATCTTCTATTAAAAAACATGATATCCGCGCTTCCGAGCACGCACTTCCATTTCGCTCACGCTTATGCTCCGTGAGAGGGGGGCTAAATTATTTAAACGTGTTTGATTTCCTTCAGAATGGCCAAAGCAACTTGTGACCGCTGTTGCTGCTGCATCGAACTCCGACTAGGATGTCTCATCATGGGGTACTCGGAACCGGTATGTACCTACTTTTTTTAACCGACTTCAAAAAAAAGGAGGAGGTTCTCAATTCGGCTGTATTTTTTTATATTTTTTTTCAATGTTTGTTACCTCAGAACTCCGTCATTGATGACCCGATTCGAAAAAAAAATTTTTTGCTCGTATGTATATACTTCCATGTGGGTCCCATTTTTTTCAAAATCCAGTTAGATGATGGGATCCATGAGGAATTGAGGGAACTCCTCAATTTTATTAGGCACGCGTGTAGTGATTTTGGTATTTTCTGTTATAACTCGTGTATATCCGGAATCATAAATTTGGTGGCGAGGAAATGATGATGAAGATCACAGATGACTTATCGAATTTCTCAATTATGTACTTAAAAGTACGTCACAGGTTCTGATAAGATTCCGTTGAAATAGGAACTAATAAAGTGCCATTGGTGATGATCTTGGGGAATCGATGGAAGTCCTCAAATATTATCGGCCCACATACAGCGATTCGGTTTTTTTCTATAGTAATCAACGCATTTGCTATCGGAAATCAGTTCATGTGGTAAATTGTAAAAAAAATAGGAAATGTTGTCGTGGCTTGGCGGAGTACTAAATTGAAGTCGGTTAAAACTTTGTTTTTAAAGTAAATTATTTAGGTTTAGGTACCCACATCCGCATGCTCATATAACGTAGACCACTACCTCATTAGGTGCGGAGAAGGTGCGGTACCAGAAGTACCGAGTCAATGTAGCTTTATCTTGTGCCTACATTTTAATACGTGTTCCTGGTTGGCGCGGGATGACAACAAACGTCACGTAAAGGGGCGTTGTCACTTCGTGTTCTGATGTTCATTAGATAGACCCCTAGAAATACCGTCGAAAAGACGGCCAGGAGCAACACCGGTATGAACGGTGCAGGGATGTCGAGAGTTGGCGCTGCTTTCTCCGAAGTTCATAGTAGATATACACCCTGTGGGAGCTGTTCTGTGCCGAAGTTACTCGTGGCATTATGCCCTTTAACACTTCCACCTCTGGAGCATATAGTAATGACGACTTTTCTCTGGGCGGCCAATGAAGGCAAGCCAGAGGGCCGCCTTGGGGTTTCACTCCGACCGACGAAGACACGCCGGAGATGGAGGCCTTGAACGACTCTCGGGAGCACTTGGGTCCGTGGGGTCGTTACTCCCCAACAGCTCGCCACAAGCTGCCCTGTGAGCTGCTTATTATTATTAATATAAGATATTTACCTAACAGTAGCCTTTCGGTAAATGAAAACATCGTGAGGAAACCGCTCTATTCCCAAAAAGGTTATTAAATCTTAGGGTCAGGTGCCAACCTCAGGTTCTTTCAGGGTACAACCGGGAGAACATGTTGGTGATCTATGGTTACTACTAGTGGAACCGTTTAAACCGTCTACGATTTAACGCATTATTTTCCGTTAGTTCTATCAATTTCAAATCGCCAAATTGTCAACTGAAATCAAATTAGCATGCTAAAATACGGAACTAATTGGCATCGCATTCCCGGACGCTTTGCCCTTTAATCTACTAACGGCCGAATTCATAAACGTACTACAAGCCTGTTTTAACTAAAATGGCGTTAATATTCGTTTGTCCTTATCTGTCACTTTGACATTTGTGAAAGGGACAAAGCATATTTTAATAAAGGGGTGTCTGTATATTCGTTGCGTAGCTTGCCAATTTGATATCAGTTCACATTTAGTGGAAGCCCCACAACCCCAATTTCATAAGAAAACCGCAAATCGATGTACAGTTTAGCCGTTTGGCACACGCATACTAGAGGTCAAAACAATTTTTTTGACCCGCAATTCCTAAAAAAAATTCCCTTAGGGGGGGAGTGCCGAAACATTTTTCTTTTTGTGTGGAAAAAAAATTTTTTTTTTCAGAAACCTATCGTGTGTAGTATCATATGAAAGGGCTTTTTGAGGCAATTCTAAAAATATGCCACATCATTACATTTTAGCCATATTTTTTTAATTAAAACAAAAATAATTTTCGAAACATACCAAGTTTGGGCTCCTCCAGACACGATATGGCTCATTTTTTTAAAATTCAATATACCACAAATGATACGTGATATCCTCATATCTAACTTAAAAAAAGCAATTTTGAAAATAATTGCATGAAGTATTTTTTTTTAATTTTTCAATATTACCAAGTGAAACAATCAAATAAAAAAATTCAAAAAAAAACTGTATTATATTATTTCTAAATTGCTTTCTTGGGGTTAGATATAAAGATATAACGGATCATTTGTGATACATTATATCTTGATATCCTTATCCTTATATATTACCTTGATATTTTGTGACAAAAACTAACCAAACTATACCAACTGATGAAAAAGCGCAGTTAAAGGGTTAAAGAGGTATTTCCCGTTGGATATATGGATGTTACGTATCATTTTATTATTAATAAGTAACGTATCTGCAGTACAGTTCCATAAGTCACGTAAAATAGGTATTCAAGTAGAACTGTGTCCCTTGGTGATATTGAAAAATTATAAAAAAAAAACTTTATGCAATCGTTTTCATAATTGCTTTTTTGAGGTTAGATATGAGGATATCACGTATCATTTGTGGTAAAAAAATCAGCCATATCGTGTCTGGAGGAGCCCAAACTTGGTATGTTTCGAAAATTATTTTTGTTTCAATTAAAAAAATATGGGTAAAATGTAATGATGTGGTATATTTTTAGAATCGTCTTGAAAAGCCCTTTCATATGATACTACACACGATAGGTTTCTGAAAAAAAATTTTTTTTTTCCCACACAAAAAGAAAAATGTTTCGGCACTCCCCCTAAGGGAATTTTTTTTAGGAACTGCGGGTCAAAAAAATTGTTTTGCCCTATAGTATGTGTGTGCCAAACGGCTAAACTGTACATCGATTTGCGGTTTTTTTAAGCGTAGGGCTACCACTAATTTGACGATAAGGCATTGATAGATTATAAATACTTAATACGTTAAATTGTTCGACAGTTTAACATCGCGAGTAAGTTTATAAAACGACGGTGTTCCCAATCTTACGATGACATATAATGCACTCAATGATGTAATATAAACTATAGGTAGATAAGTGGTCTATACCTACGAAATTCTGTGTTTAAATGGCCACCAAATCTGACATTTGTGTTTCCATTGACGACGCGAAACTGAGGCAAGTTGTTGCATTTGACTCAGTTTTAGTGTGGCACTTTTGGAGCGCTTATACCTAGCTAACTTTTCAGGGTTCTACAGTCAGCAAGGAAGGGTATAGTTTCGCCATGTCCCTCCTTCTGTCCATCCGTCCATTTTCGGCTTTGCTCAGTAACCCTTAAAACTAGAAAACTGTAATTTGGCATGGGTAAACAAATCAATCGCGAAAAAAAATATTATAGGGTTTTTCAATTTAATTTTTTATTTTTTATTTAAAAAACAAACAGTCGTTTATAGTTGTACATAACGCAGGAACATTTCTTAAAGATAGACATACAGTTTCCTTCATGAAAATGCTTTGACATCGTGTTTTAATAATAGTTTCTACAGCGTAAGAAAACAGAGCTGTTTGTGCATACAATACCTAACAAAAAAGAAATAATAATAATAATGAAAAATAAAAAGCAGGAGTATAAGAGTAATAACAATTTTTGTGTCTTGTGTTAACAAAAACTGAAATACTAAATAAGGTTTTGTTATTCTTATTCAGCTATTAATATGCAGCAACATTTAATACTGAGAAAAATTCTTAATAGCGCCAGTCTAATAATTTAGGTTATTACACTGCAAAGATAGTGTTTTAAATCCATTAAGTTTCTCACAGAAAATATCGAGACCCAGAAATTTTTCGTTGTACAACCTGCACGCCCTTCTAACAAAACTATTTCTTGCGTAAGAAGTAATGGACCATCCACATTAAGTGATTTGTCAGCCCCAATTCATCAGAATCTGACTAATTGCTATAGTGTGGATGCATGTTCCAACCGTCAAACGAGTTGTACGGACTAATTGCATGAAAATCACAATTTGGACCATGGAATTTGCATGATCTGCCAAGTTTGTTTTTCTCACAAATTTCATACAAATAAATTTAAACGATAATTAAAAAATATATGCTAAAGAACATTGTATTAATATTTTACCCTGTAATTATGTATGATTTTTAAACCGGTGTTTTGCAACTACAATTTCATTCATGTCGCGGCTGTGTGTTAGACGTGCTGTCTTGCCCTATCTCATCGGTTAGTAACAATCTTGCAGTCCGCTTCGCAGGACCGTTTGAATGCGCCAATTTTCGCTTTCCTTCTGTTAACTGGCCACACTGAATGAAATTGTAGTTGCAGTTGTTACGTCTGTACGCTACACCCAATTCTGACTTCGACATGTTGTACTGACAAATTGGGGTATAATCACATAATGTGGATGGCCCATAAGACTGCGGCGGATGTAAAAGAGGGGATTTTTCCTGCAAGCTCACAACGTCGAAGAACTCTGAAGGAAAGTGAATGTAATAGAAACGGAGCATCAATAATATTATTAATAATTTTAGAGTTAAAATATCGGTACGTTCTCGACGTTAACTAAGGGATATTATATATTATGTACTCTCATTGCCGTGGCGTAATCTGAGTATTTATTTCTAATTCTGTACTCTATTGTCTTTGCAAACTTTTTCTGAACTCTCTCTCTGTCCTATCACTATGTATTTTATACTGTGGGCTCCACACAGCGCTTGCAAATTCCAAACGACTACGAACATAACTGTTAAACAGTACCTTATAAGTTAAAAGTCTTTTAAATGGTTATTGGTTACCTACGCGTAACATAAATCCTAACTGCCTTAATGCTTTACTGACATGACATCAATGTGAGGTATAAAAGTGAGTCCTGAGTCCATTATGATGCCGAGGTCTCGAATCTGGTGAACACGACCTAATTTTTTATCACAAAGTTTATAGTCGCAATTTATACTACTCCTTTTTCTGCTAAAACTCATAACAAAACTTTTGTCCGGATTTACGGACAACTTATTATCAATGCAATAAGTCTCGAAAAGGTCCAAGTCATTTTGTAAGGCTTTGCAATCATCCACATTACGAATGACTAAATATCTTTGCATCGTCAGCTTATAACATTAGGTTTAAATTTTTTATGCATGCAGAGATATCATTGATGTAGATGATAAACAATAAAGGCCCCAGATGAGACCCTTGTGGAACACCAGATGTGATGGGCCTGTACTGAGAAGTATACCCACCCACTGCCACAGCCTGCGAACGATTCTCTATGTAGGATTTTATCCATCGGAAAAGGTCACCGTGTATACCGATATGCCAAAGCTTCAACAGTAAGTGCTTATGACAAACCTTATCGAAGGCATTGGCAAAGTCGGTATAAACAGCGTCCCCTTGATAGTTAGTATCAAGTGCGTCCAATAAGATCTCAGTATACTCGTAACATATCAGATTGGAATCAACACTCCGGCCCTTCAGAAAACCATGTTGATTTGGAATAATTAGACGACGTATGGCAGCTCGGCAGTGGATAACTGATCGGTTACATTTTATTCCAAAATCTTCCCAAATTGACACAGTTTCGAGATTGGTCGATATTTTTCTGTCATGGCTAATTTCACCTTTAGGTACTACTACTACTGCTAGTGCACGTTTTTTCTATATTGCATCATCGTATACATTCATATATCTACTCTATTACAGATCGGTTACATATACCTCATTATAAAGCTCGTCGAGATATGGAAAAACGTGGATGGGGTCTCTATTGTTTCCCATAAAATTTAAGATCCGATTTTTTCAGTCCATAACGTTTTCCACCATATTTTTTTCTAGTCATATTGTCGAAAGTCATAAAAATTAACAATATACATTGGAGTTCCGATTTTTGCAGGTCATCATTATTGTTAGTCATAAAATTGGTTAGCCATAACGTTCAATGTCCCGGTGGTATGCAATTAAATAATGTTACAGGCAATAACCTAGTTTGTAATAATTGTTGTAAGGTATTTTTTCGCGAGCCATAATGATTGGTAGTCATCTGATTAGTTAGTCATATCATTCAATTTCACGGTGGTGTCACTCTTCATAATGTTAAAGCCCATACACACACACTCCCAGAAAAATAATAAAATATTTTTTTTAACTAATGAACGTTACTGAACTTGTTCTTCCAGACTGCTTTATAACATACCCACATACCCATTCATTATAATTAATGTGCGTACTTGGGCAAAAATAAAGAGTGATGCGATTGAAAGATATCTATGCCGCTCACTGTTTTGTTTATAGTGGTCAGAATACGTTAAAATGAGTTTTGTTTTGAAACTTTTTTCTCTAAAAACAAAAATGGCCGAAACATTTGACCCGAAAGTTAGGAAAAATATGTACTTGTCAACATTTCGATGGATGTTGTGTCATTATTGGTTCTGGCACTTCGCCGGCCGCTGCCGCGGCACGCTCGCTTCGCTCGCTCGGCTCGCGCGCTTAGGGTCACGGTACAACTAACACTCCTCCTCGCTTCGCTCGTCGTCGCACCTACACCGACCTGCCTCAGAAGTCCAATATCTTGGCCATTTTTAATTTCAGAGAAAAAGTTTCTAATAAACTAAGCTTATTTAAACGTATTCTATACGAAACAGTCATAAACCCACCGCGCAGTAGTACCTAGTACCCCTTTCAAATGTATGTCTAGAAATGTTTCTGAGTAATTATCTATATGACTTTGGATGTTATAGATTTGGTCTCTTAGACGTAATTCACTTTTGGCATTAAAACGATATGAATAACAATCATTAGTAGGTACGTTGAAATATATGCCTTAGAATATTTATGAATAATTATCGATAGACCTTTGATCGTTATGGACATCAATTTCTGACTTTTGTGGTTATAATACTTAATATTATGGGTCATTAATGTTAGAACTACAAAAAGTTATACTTAACAAAGATTATGACTGTTGATGTTTATGTCTATAAATTATATGGATATCAATTTCTGACTATCGACATTCGGAACAATAAGTTTATGGGAAACAAAGGGACCCCACGTGGATGACCTGATTGCTATGCTTTAGGCATTTTCTGCGAATTTATCCAATGAAGACTTTGAAGACTTGGGACGAGTGCTTAGAGCCGTTATCATCGGCACTACCATCATTATGGTGTTACTCTCCGCTTTGAAAATATTTTTTACCATTATAATGCTTATTGGACTTCATAAGGTACCTACACACTCTTATATTAATACCAGCTGCTGCCCGCGACTTAGTACACGTGTCATATCCTATTCTATATATCTAGATTTTATAGCATTTCATTTTAAAATGAGAAGCCAAAGTACATTTGTATGGAGAGTCAGGCATCCTGTGACCCTTAATATATTCGCTAAAGCGTAAACTCAACTAGAATCTGGTCAGACATTTTTACACCTGAGCTCCAATAAAACTAAATCTACGCGGCATATGCGTGGCGAGCGGACTGATGTGCCGTTGACATTGACTACCCCGACTTGCGCTTATGTTTAATTGGGCAACCCTGGTCTGTGTGAATGCGTCACATCGGGCGTTTGCAAGGATTTGTTTTAAAGCTTTAAGCTATATTTTGGGGCCAACTTTTTATATCCAGTTTTTTATTCAAGTTTGATATCTTGGGATATAGTCGTTATCTTTATGTAGTGTGTACATTCTGTATGTTTTCCGTTTTGTTGAATTGTTATGGCTCTTATGTATTGGTTCTTATTTTGGTTTCTACTAAAACGCAGCACGTCAGCCTCTTGTTTTTTTTTTCTATTCTGCTGGGTTCTATTTACATAACTGTTATTTTTGTTGTGCCGAATTATCCAATCACACTGTATTTGCACCTTTTATCTAGAGTTCGAATTAAACTGGTACCAAATATGGTAAACAAAGCTCTTAAGGGGGCGAATTGGAAATTATCGCATTCTTTGAAACGCCGTTTTGACTAGTAATTAACCAAATCTGTAAAGCCGTTCTCAAATTATAGCGTGACCAAGAGAAATAGGGGTTCATTTTTATTTATATAGATAGATAATGAGGTAGGTACCTCATCATTATTATTTTATTTATTTAATAAACAGAATATATAAACTTAATAATTAACAGGGTCCCACAAAACTATCTGGACAGTGGACCCTGGCTGGGTATAGCAAATGTATCATTAAGAACTGAATAATAATTATAACTAACATCACAATACAGATAGGTAGGTACATACACTGTTGAATAGTAACAGTAAGTAACATTCACCAATACTAGCATATAATATAATATACAATTAATCACGTAGATCGGCATTTTTAATAATTCGTGTACCCAATTAGTGTGAGTTGTTAAATAAAAATTAACTGCGTGTCAGTTTTGTCACGACAATTAAGCATTCAGTTTGTATAAAAACTAACTTTTTCTATAAAATTTATAAATGATACACGTTAATAAAATGTGAAAAAAGTTCATTTTCACATGATTTGCATTCTTAATTGTCGTGACAAAACTGACACCGAGTTAGTTTTAGGGTTCCGTAGCAAAAAAGGTAAAAAAAAAGAAACCCTTAAGGTGCGACTTCGTCCGTCTGTCTGTCTGTCGCAAAGTGAAATATCTCACGAACTACTTAAGCTATCGATTTGAAATGATTTTAAATGAGAGCTATCCACGTGCATGGACAATGAAAAAAATTAATGTTTATTTAAATTGTCTATGAAAAATTACGAATTTGAGGGGGCAAAAAAAATATATTCAACTACTTATAAGGTCAAGTGGGGTATCACATGAAAGGGCTTAAGTTGCACTTTTTAAAACAGTTTTTCTTTTTTTTCTACATTGGTAAAATTTAGATCGATGAAGGAAAATGTTAAAAAATACCATCCCCCCCCCCCTTATCTCCGAAGTTATCCAAGCGAAAAATTTGAAATAATTACTTGTGATTAAGATAAACATAAATATTACTGGAAGAGGTTTTTTTTCAGTATCTAGCATATTTAACAATAATCGCTAAAATATCAACATACTCGTACATACTAAGCTGATTGCCCTTACTTAGTAGTTAGTACCAAATGGGGCCGATAGATGTCGCTGACCCCATTCGCGGTATATTTCAATAGCAGGTCAAAAAAAGATCGCGATTCAATTGTCTTGGTGTAAAAGTTATTCGTTGTTTGAAATTGAATTCTGTTGTGTTGGGTAATTATAATATGTAATTTAACAAATATTGGGACTTTACCTTGA
Source organism: Epinotia demarniana (assembly GCA_945867215.1). Classification (NCBI taxonomy): domain Eukaryota; kingdom Metazoa; phylum Arthropoda; class Insecta; order Lepidoptera; family Tortricidae; genus Epinotia; species Epinotia demarniana. The sequence goes on along the minus strand of OX244274.1, from coordinate 21,624,540 downwards.
GTTGATTGTTAGTTTGTACGCACTTGACCGGTTTTTAGGGTTCCGTAGTCGACTAGGAACTCTTATAGTTTCGCTTTGTCTGTCCGTCCGTCCGCGGATAATCTCAGTAACCGTTAGCACTAGAAAGCTGAAATTTGGTGCTAATATGTATATCAATCACGCCAACAAAGTAGTAAAATAAAAAGTGTTTTTTTTATTAGGGTACCTCCTATACGTAACGTGGGGAGTGTTTTTTTTTTTTCATTTCAACCCTAACGTGTGATATATTGTTAGATAGGTATTTAAAAATGACTAGGGGTTTGATAACATCATTATTTGATAATGTTAATATTTTCGGAGATAATCGCTCCAGAAGTAAAAAAAAATGTGTCGCCCCCTCTAACTTTTGAACCATAAGTTTTAAAAATATGAAAAAAATCCGAAAAGTAGAACTTTATATAAACTTTTTAGAAAAATTATTTTGAACTTGACAGTTTTAATAATTTTGAAAAAATTTAAAAAAAAAAATCTGAACTACGTTTGTAATTTAACCGTATAAGCAGGTGTTTATTGTTCCTGTAATTTCTACAAAATCATAATGAAATGACGTGCTTTCAAATAAAGTAAAAACGGTGAAAATCGGTTCACGCAATAAAGAATTATCTCATAAAAATCATCTTCCATACTTTAAGCTCGCGCGCAATAGTTTACTTAATTTGCCGATAGATGTCGCTGTACGCGGAATGTGAGCGCACATTGTACATGGCGCTGTTAAGATTTTTCCTGATTTATAAAGTTTACTTCCCTACAACGAAACTTTCAACTAACAAAACTAGTTTGGTTGATCCTTTTTTTCAATGATGGTTTGTGTTCTTTTTATTGTTATTATTGCCACATTCTTATCTATTACTGCACAGCGGCCCTACCGCGAAACGAAAACGAAATTCGTTCGTGTTTCCCCTCTCTGTTACACTTGCGCATTCGAGCGACAGAGAGGGAGATACACAGGAACTTCGTTTACAGTAATTGCGATACAGTTCGACTGAGTACATAATCAACCCCAGATAAAGTAAAGCACATCCCGTTAAAGCGTGATAGGGAACGGAATTACTTTGTGCAAAAATATTTAATTTGATATTATTACAAAAATAATTCAACTGAGGTGAGCTTGGTAATAATTTAATAAAAATACACAATTATGCACACAGAAGCTCCAGAGTTCAGAAGATGTTGTTTCTGTTTGCCTCTAAGAAGGGGGTTGATGGCTTGGGGATATACCAAACTGGTAAGTGACAACTACACTGTCATATATAGATGTCGATATTTTTAACCCCCGATTCAATTAGGGTAACGTATTTTTGATGATTATTACATGTTTTTATGTACCTATCGCTCTTCATTTTTTAACCAATAAAAGAAACATACACACAACAGTTTCCACTACTGACAAATAAGAGTAATAAATAACACTTCAGTTGCTCAGATTATAATACCAAAAATAAAAATTATTGATTATGTATAGTACCTAATGAGAATTTGTCTAATTTACACTAATGCAACAATAAAATTAGTCATGATGTTGTTGTTGTTTTATATACTACCCATCATTTACATTGTACATACCTTTAAACTCGAGATAAATTTTATTCCAGGTCCTGAATATTTTGACGATCGCATACTTCGTGTTCATAACAACAATGTTCTTTAGCCATTTTACAACACAGGGTCTCTTTGTTGTGATACTGATATTCGGTTCCCTTCTCATCGATGTCTCCTTCAACATGATCTTCATCGTTGCTGGTCATAAGGTAAGAACATAAATTTCGATCATAGTGGAAAATTGAAAAATTATTCGCCACGAGCGGGATTTGAACCCACAACCTCTGGAATCCGTCCATCACCGTCCGTTCATCGTCCGTCCATCATGGACGGATTCCAGAGGTTGTGGGTTCAAATCCCGCTCGTGGCGAATAATTTTTCAATTTTCCACTATGATCGAAATTTGGAATTTCGTTAGCGGACGTTTCTGCTTCATAAACATTTAAGGTAAGAACATGTTTTTGTTAATAAATCTAGTAAAAAAACCGGCCAAGCGCGAGTCGGACTCGCGCACCGAGGGTTCCATACAAAAATTTACGGTTTTCGCAATTTTGCCTTTATCTGTGCTATTAGACATTGCTTCGTACCAAATTTTAAAATTCTGAGTTCACGGGAAGTACCCTGTAGGTTTTGATTACCTTGCGAGTTTCGAAAATTTGCGGCATAAACGGCTGGTATCTATTGATTGCGTTGGCTTCGAAGTTTGATTTTTTCACAGCTCCAAGGGATAGCAGACTTGAGTATTTAGTATAAATTTTAGCTTGTTACCTCCACGCGTTCCTGCAAAAAAGGGTCTTGACTGACGGATAGACGGACGGACAACAAACCTATAACGGTTCCGTGTTTTCCTTTTGAGGTACGAAACCCTAAAGAGTTCTTACTCTTTAGGGTTCCGTACCTCAAAAGAACCTCCAGGCAACTCAGGCACTTATAAGGCTGCACGAAGCCCCACAAGGTAGACTGATGACCTGGATAAGGTCGCGCGAGTCCGGTGGATGCGGGTGTTCGGGGAGGCCTATGTCCAGCAGTGGATGTCCTTCGGCTGATATAAATAAATAAATAAATAAATATAAGGTGACAATCTTACACAGATCGACCTAGTCCCAAACTAAGCAAAGCTTGTACTATGGGTACTAAACGACGATAAACACATACCGGTGACCGGCGCGTGCAGGATATTGCGGGGGGATTTAGACTGCCCTCAGCTGGTCTCGCAGCTGTTGCGCCTCCGTGTCCCTTCTCTGTCTCAGGCAAAGTTTAATTTCAGAGCTCGTCATTGCGACTTACTTGCAGCACCTAAAGCGCGCACTGTGGCGTACAGGCAATCACCAAGGGTTCGCGCTTTGAACTACATCAACGCACTTCTCAAGTCGGATTCTGACTGATGTTTTTGCCAGTAGTTGGAGGCTAATTTGTGAGAAATGCAAAAACCTTTGTGAAGCGATGGATGACCTTCCGTCCTCAGTTAGTTATTAGGATTGTTGTTATGTGTACTTTCTGTCCTAAATTTCGCAGTGCATTAGTATTTACTGTAATGCTGTGTAATTTCTTTTGTACCAATAAATAAATAAATAAATAAAATACTTATATACATAAACAAATACTTAAATACATAGAAAACATCCATGACTCATCACACAAATGAACGCCCTTACCGGGATTGGAACCCAGGACCTCTTGCTTCGTAGGCAGGGTCACTACCAACTAGGCTACAGCGATCGTCAATATGATGGTGATGATAAAGGCTACACGGCCTCTAGAATTAATGTAATGTAATTTTCGCTAGAATGCTTGACACAAGTGCATGCTCAAGTCTATCCTCACCAAGGATAGGACAAACGCCCGTCATTTTGAAAACTTAACCCTGTTCTGTACAGTAGAGACTTCCTAATGATATTTTTTTTTGAAGTTTACTCAAAATATTATAATTTAATGTAGGTACTTTAACACATTTATCAATAAATTACCTATTCTTCTATCATCGCATAAGACATTACTTGATTTCAATGAATTTATTTACTACTGGCCATTTAGATAAAATAGGTAATATTCTTATCATCTTTGTCAAGCATTGACGTTGTCACTTTAGAAACGTGTACTTATTTATAAAACAATGCAATTTTCATTAATTAATTATAAATTATGACTTCAAGACGTCCGGCAAGTGAAAAATGTATGCGATCTTGGCTATCTTTTTACCCAGATTTATCTTTTGACGGATTTCAATTGCGTTGCCTCTTATTTGTGATAAACGTCTGAGAACCTACCGAAAATCCGATATTAAGTTGCATGTGATAGATTATTATGAATTACCTATATTTCATTGTTTATAATCGACTGTTTTTGATTTAGTTAAAAGTAATGATTTGATTACGTGGTGACTCACTCATAGTCATGATATTTGAATATCGTCATAATTATATGATTATTAAAGTAAATCGTTTCTAAATAATATAAATTGGAAGACAAAATATATTTGATACTTTTATCCAAATAATTTGTTGATTGTTTGGATAAAAGTATTGACCGGCCCATGCAGCGCCATATTTGCGCATTTAATCAATGACAGTCTCTTTTATGGCATTTCTTGTTATTATACTATCAAAATAAGGATAAAGATCATTTAAATTTATAAATAAATATTTTTATTGATATTGAATTGTTTAAATTACATAATTTGATAATAATTATATTAAAGTGTCCGTTTGACTACTTTTGCGCCAGAGTGGTGCCAGTTTTCTCGATCCTGATTGGTCGACTAGAATATTTACGATTTAAGCATAAAATGGCGTGATTGTTGGGTATAAAGGGCTCCAGCAGAGCATAACAGATTCTTTCTCAGTCTACCAAGCTGGAAGGTGCTAAATCGTAAGTTAAGTACTTTAATTGCTACTTATTTATTGTCTTGCTGTTGCAATTATATTATTTTAAATATAATAAAATAATGAATTGACTGAATAAATACTTTCTATGCTTATTTATTATCGTCATTGCTAGTCAGTGTCATATTATGCTTAGCATAGTATTAATGTTACTACTGGGTTCTAAATTTTAAGTAGATCAATGATATTTAATGTGATTATGGTATTGAAATGAATTATTTAAAATATATATCATCAAAGGATTTCCTTAAGTTTTATTTACCTACTTTATTTTCCCTATAAATAACACACGGCTTTAATATGAGGGTTAAACCACAATTCTTGCTTATTGTAACTTAGCTATTAACTATGCATTGCTTCATTATTTAAAATCTAACATCAGAAGTGGGATTGTATCCAGCCTCACTTTTATAACGATTTGAATGATTTCAGATGATAGACATGGAAGCTTTACAAGATCTCCTAAAGGCAATCAAGGATGCTGTGTCCGGTGCCCGTGGAAAGGACGACGACATCGCTTTGCCGACTTTCAACCCTGCCACAAGCGACAGCGGCGCAGAGTCCTGGTGCACCAAGATAGAAGCCCTCTCGACGGAGTTTGGCTGGAGCAGCGTCGCAACTGTTGCCAAGGCAGGTAAAGCCCTAAAGGGCTCTGCATTAGTTTGGTATGAGTCGTGGGACCCCACGGAGGGCCGTTCTTGGACAAACTTTCGTACAGAATTAACTGATTTGTATCCGGAAAAGAAAAATCTCTCCGAAAAACTTCAAAAGGCGGTGTTATTTTCATCAGATATGGCCGATTCATATTGTGAATATGCTAGGGAAAAAATTAGACTTTATAAAAGTACCAAAATTACCTTCACTGAGGGACAGCTAATAGAGCTGGTGTGCGGTGGCATAACTGATATAAATGTTAAAATGGCATCTTTCAACAGCAATGTTAAGACAACTTCCGAACTGATTGCCCTATTTTCGTCATACGCCAAAGCTAAAAAACGTTCTTCAGAGCAAAGTGGGAAGGATTCAAAAGATTTCGGTCCGAGCTTTTCGAAACGCCCCAAATTAGACAACCGATCAAATGATGTCAAATGTTTTTCATGTGGTAAACAGGGTCATACCAAGACGCAGTGCTTAAAAAGAGAAACTTCTCAGAGCCAGGATATACAAATTCAAAAACCTGGCGAGTTTAACAAAAGATTTTGCTCATTTTGCAAAAAACCAGGCCACACAGATTCTATCTGTAGATATAAACCAAAATCAAGTAACGATAGCAATACTTCTGCAACTAAGGAGATTAATTTTTTAGAGAATCGGAATTAAAACTGTCGGAAGTGTTTATTTACGACCAAATGATTAATTCACTTATTGACACGGGAGCGAATTGCAGTATAATCAAGGAATCTGTAGCAAAGCGTCTTGGGTGCCCCTTTTTACCATGTTATTTACGTCTAGGCGGGATAGGAGAAGGTAGTTTAGATGTATTTGCAATGATAAAGGTCCCGGTTAAATCAAACGATGTGTGTATTGAACTTGATATAAACGTTGTTAGGGACAATGGTTGCCGTTACGATCTACTTATAGGAAGGAACGCTGTGCAACATTCTGGTATCGAAATAATTACAGATGCCTTGGGCTCCCGTTTAGTTCGAAAAACATTGGCAACTTCAAATCCGGAAATTAATTTTGTTGAGAGTGTTTATAATATACAACACGTATCCGAACTTTCAAGTACTTTGGCTCATTTAGATAATGACTTACAAGATAAGGTAAAGGCAATATTCCAGAAATATCCTTCCGTATTTGACGAAGTTGGCAATGTCAAGACAGGGGAACTAAACATCAAACTTAAGAAAAATGATGTCGTTTATTAAAGACCATACAGGTTGGCCCCAATCGAGAGAGAGAAGGTAAACGATATTGTGCAAGATCTATTAGATAAAGGAATAATTAAAGAAAGTAACTCACCTTTTGCTAGTCCGATGATTTTGGTGAAAAAAAGTGATGGATCAGATAGAATGTGTGTAGATTACAGAGCATTAAATAAACTAATAGAAAGAGATAGATACCCTCTCCCTCTCATTGAGGACCAAATTGATAAACTTGGACGTGCCAAATATTATATATCTATTGATATGAAAAATGGATTTTATCAAATTCCTGTTTCTAAAGAGTCCACCAAGTACACGGCTTTTATAACTCCGGACGGACATTACGAATTTCTTAGGATGCCCTTCGGAATCTGTAATGGTCCGTCCGTCTTTCAAAGAGCAATATCTAAGGCTGTACAGCACCTTAAATTTTTACTCGTCTACATGGACGATATTCTCATTCCTTTCAAAACCATCGAACAGGGCTTGCAATACTTGGACCAGACCATTTCAGCACTTAGTTGTTCAGGTTTTACAATCAATCTTAAAAAATGTAAATTTTTTGTCGAAAGCATTGAGTATTTGGGAAGACACATTTCACAAAATGGCGTCAGACCAAGTGAGAACAAAATTAAGGCTTTAGTCAACTCCCCTGTCCCTAATAATGTCAAACAAGTTCGACAATTCATGGGTCTCGCCAGTTATTTTAGAAAATTTGTTCCTGACTTTGCTGCGCGTACCGCTTGTATATCAAAGTTAACAAAAAATAATCAAAAATGGGATTGGGGTCCTGCCCAAGCTGCTGCTAGAAAATATATTATAGATCATCTAATTTCTCAACCATTACTGACCATTTTTGACCCAAAGCTACCAACGGAGCTGCACACGGATGCCAGCTCAATTGGTTATGGAGCCAAACTCTTACAAAAGGTCGATAACGTAAATAAGGTCGTTGCATACTATAGCAAAAGGACCAGCCCAGCTGAGTCTAGGTATTGTTCCTATGACTTAGAGACTTTAGCTATTTATAATGCTTTGAAACATTTCCGGCATTATCTTCTTGGTATTGACTTCAAAATAGTAACTGATTGTAACGCCATAAAATCAACCATGACCAAAAGAGATTTGTCACCGAGAGTGGCCCGTTGGTGGACTTTGATGCAGGATTTTACATTCGAGATCATTTATAAGAAAGGAAAATTCATCAGCCATGTAGATTTTCTTAGCCGTAACCCGGTAGAATCCTCACAGCCAAAAAGGAGGCTTTTATTACCTGAAGTAAATCTTATTGAAATTGACAATAATAATGTTTCACGTTCATGGTTGAGGATTGCACAGGATAATGATTCGGAAACCCAGACTTTAATGTCACAGTTAGCGTCTGGTGATTTAGATCCAAGTCGCTATGTAATAAAAAATAACTTGTTATACTACAATACCCATGTAGACGCTGAACCAAGGTTATTTGTTCCTAAGGGTTATAGGTTGAGTATTTTGAGACTGTTCCACGATGAAAACTGTCATGTGGGGTTCGATAAGGTGATACATAAACTAAGACAATATTTCTGGTTCCCTGGGATGGCAGCATTTATCAAAAAATACATTTCTCATTGTTTACTTTGCACCGAGAGAAAGGGCCATTCCGGCCCCAAGCAGGGTTATTTACACCCAATCAATAAAACTGCTATCCCATTTCATACCGTACATTTAGATTGTGTTGGCCCGTTTACAACAACTAATGAAGGTTACAAGCATGTTTTGCTGATAGTAGACGGTTTCACAAAATTTTGCTTACTAAAGCCTCTTAAATCTTTACATGCTCAAGAATTAATACCAATTATACGAGAAACCATCACCTTATTTGGTACACCTTCATTGGTTATCTCTGACCGTGGCACTAATTTTAGTTCCCGACTTATCCAGTCCTTGTTCAGAGAATTAAATATCGAACACCACATGATTGCTACCGGTACACCTCGTAGCAACGGTCAAGTAGAGAGATATGTGGCTACTGTTACTAATATGTTAAATACGATGTGTGCGGAATCGTCTGACTGGCCGAACGGTCTTTGGAAGGTACAGCAAACTACAAATACCACTGTCCAAAAATCCACTGGATTTACACCCTTACGATTGCTCATAGGCGTAGAAGCAAATATACCATGTGTGCAGTTCCGTCTAAATGAGGTTCTGAATGATGATGATGAACCAGTTATTAACGTACGGGCTGATCGTGAACTCGCTAGGCAACGTTTAATTCAGATATCAGCGAAATTTAAACAACGCTTTGATTCAGTGCGTCGTAATAACAAGAATTATAATATAGGAGATTTAGTTTTTGTTAATCAAGATCACAGACGTAACAATAAGTTAGGCCAAAAGTTTAAAGGACCTTACGAAATATTACATACACTTCCCAATGACCGCTTTGCTCTGAAAGGTACTGGTAATTTAAGAAACATTGTAATAGCTAAAGAGAAATTGCGAATTTGGCCGGGTGAATGGGTAGAGGAAAACATTGTTGTCGAAGATGCCATTAATCAATATTAATAAATGTAATGTAATTATATTTTATAATAACGCTAGTCGGCCTCATACTTGGTATCGATCAATCTCACTGGCAGCGTGTGAATGTGGTCGGTATGTCTATGTATGATTTGGCAATTATTTTATGACACACTTGTTATGGTATTCGCTGGTCGGCCAAGTACTTGGTGTCAATTATTCTCACTAGCAGCGGGTGAACGCAATTGGCATGTCTATGTATCTGGCAAATACCTACTTCATTCGCTGGTCGATAGCTTGTTTGGTGTTAGCCTATCTCAATGGCAGCGATTGAATGGGGCTAACATGACTATTCAAGCATATCAATTCTTGATTAAGTGTGAATAATAATAATAATTAAATTAATTTAAATTATATTAGCCATCGTATTATAGATCAATATTTTAAACGATGCCATCATTTTTAGATTGTTTACGCATATAGTACTCCGAGGACGAAGTACCGTCAGTATGGCCGTGATAGATTATTATGAATTACCTATATTTCATTGTTTATAATCGACTGTTTTTGATTTAGTTAAAAGTAATGATTTGATTACGTGGTGACTCACTCATAGTCATGATATTTGAATATCGTCATAATTATATGATTATTAAAGTAAATCGTTTCTAAATAATATAAATTGGAAGACAAAATATATTTGATACTTTTATCCAAATAATTTGTTGATTGTTTGGATAAAAGTATTGACCGGCCCATGCAGCGCCATATTTGCGCATTTAATCAATGACAGTCTCTTTTATGGCATTTCTTGTTATTATACTATCAAAATAAGGATAAAGATCATTTAAATTTATAAATAAGTATTTTTATTGATATTGAATTGTTTAAATTACATAATTTGATAATAATTATATTAAAGTGTCCGTTTGACTACTTTTGCGCCAGAGTGGTGCCAGTTTTCTCGATCCTGATTGGTCGACTAGAATATTTACGATTTAAGCATAAAATGGCGTGATTGTTGGGTGTAAAGGGCTCCAGCAGAGCATAACAGGGCATTCTTTCTCAGTCTACCAAGCTGGAAGGTGCTAAATCGTAAGTTAAGTACTTTAATTGCTACTTATTTATTGTCTTGCTGTTGCAATTATATTATTTTAAATATAATAAAATAATGAATTGACTGAATAAATACTTTCTATGCTTATTTATTATCGTCATTGCTAGTCAGTGTCATATTATGCTTAGCATAGTATTAATGTTACTACTGGGTTCTAAATTTTAAGTAGATCAATGATATTTAATGTGATTATGGTATTGAAATGAATTATTTAAAATATATATCATCAAAGGATTTCCTTAAGTTTTATTTACCTACTTTATTTTCCCTATAAATAACACACGGCTTTAATATGAGGGTTAAACCACAATTCTTGCTTATTGTAACTTAGCTATTAACTATGCATTGCTTCATTTTTTAAAATCTAACACATGTTAACTCAAAAGTTCACCAGCAAAAAAAAATGGTTCAGAATCAAACACGGATTTTTATTTGGATTTGATAATAATGTGATATGTGCTAATATTCCTTGGTCAAAATTAAGTAACTATCATTTTCGTAACTTTTTACAAAAGTAGTGTGGTGGCCGGGATATTCCAGATCAATCACATACACCACATCAAATTATGGTCATTTTTTTCCATTGGCGAAGTGATTTATCGTCTTAATCATCGTCATTTGAATAATTTGTCACTGGAAACATATAAATTATGGTACTTAAAATAAATTTATAAAACATTACTTTTGTCCATTGTTTTGTATTGTCACGAATAAACTATTCTTATTCTTATTTAGTACCTAATTTTTTTTATTAATATAAGGAAGTCTCTACTGTACAGAACAGGGTTAAGTTTTCAAAATGACGGGCGTTTGTCCTATCCTTGATCCTCACCTTTAAAATTTGACGTTGGAACTATAAATTATGGCGCGTAAATGTAGTATAGTGCATATACTGACCTCTAGGGCGGTAAAACAAAGAATGTATCGGATCGCAGGTATTTGAGGCCTGAGCCGACGGCAAGGGCGATAAAATGCGATCGGAGGCTTTTTTGAGTACCGCCCGTGGTGAGCACAACGTTTTACGTCTCTACCTGGCCAAGAAGCGGGATTTTCCGCATTAGCGTAACGTAGCATGCGTTATTTGCTACTTTAAGGCCTGGTATGATGTAAAAATATTACGTCCATCCATTTGTCATGATTTGTTGCAGAGGCTTGTCGCCTTGTGTGGTTTGGGCATATAATATGCTGAGGGATGATAGTGATGATGTCAATAGCCTAGCTAGCATTATCGCTTTTTATGTCGGACACAAACCATTCGTCCCTTAATAGGGGTTGTTAGCACCCACGGAAATAACCAAAACGTTGTACTGTTTATAAAAGTATATTTCAATCAATCCTTATCACTATTGCTGGTTGTACAACTTCATTACTACCAAACACGTCCGTCCGATCTCACTCCCCGACCGAGAATGTCCGCCCGCCAAGCCTTGCTTGCCGTTCCACTCCCCCTCCAGTTCATTATGGCGACCGTGAAGTCACCAGAATTGTCAGTGCAGCTACTTTTAAATTACATTTTGTATCGAAAAATAACAAAACCTTACAGGGTGTAGACTTCAAAATTAAGAAGACAAAAATATGCCTAACGACGAAAATTCCATACAAATATCTTATCTTACGATGCTAATATTTGTTTTTTTAGCAGTAAGTCTAAGCAGTTTTTTTAGTCTCTTAATGGCCAATTTAATGCACTAGCGTCATGCTTAGTACTGAATGAACTTACAAGTGAGATCCCTAAAGCTCCTATAAATGTTCAAACACTAAATTTACCAAAAAATATTCAATTAGCAGATCCCGATTTCCACCAACCAGCTTCCATTGATGTGCTCATTGGGGCTGATTTGTTCTGGGACATCATAGGCAGTGAGCAACAGTCTCTTGGTCCCAACAATCCAAAACTACGAAATACAAAATTTGGATGGTTGGTTTCTGGTCCAATGAATTCAAGTGCTACAAATAGCACAATTCATTGCAAGCATGCAATCATATCAGATGATTCAAAAAACAATATTGAAAAATTGTTAGAAAAATTTTGGGAGTTTGAAGAGCTCCCAGACAAAATAAATTTGAACAAAAATGAATCAATTTGTAAAAAACATTTCTTGGAAAAACGTATCGGCTACCTATAGGTAGGTTCTGTGTTAGACTACCATTGTGTGACTCTCCTGATAAGCTCGGTGATACATACTACTTAGCGAAAAAACACTTCATGAACTTAGAAAGAAAATTCGAACGAAATCCCTCTCTTAAACAGGAATATTCCAATTTTATTCAAGAATATGCTCATTTTGGTCATCTTTCTGAATCAACTACTGTTAACCCTATAGTCTGTACTTTTAGGTATTTAAAAGAATGTAAACAAACAAAACCACGTGACTTGGTCATTCAACCAATAAGAATATTAAGATAATACCATAGATACAAAAGGTTGCTATTCACAGCAATCTTATTGGCTGAATGACCAAGTCACGTGGTTTTGTTTGTTTACATTCTTTTAAATACCTAAAAGTACAGACTATAAACCAGGGCACATTCTTTGTCATCACGCTGTTTTCCGGGAGAAAAGTGAAAGTACCTCTCTCAGAGTGGTGTTCGATGGGTCGGCGCCCTCCTCCAGCGGCGTCGCCCTTAATGATATACTTATGGTTGGTCCAAATGTGCAAGACTCTCTTTTCGCCATTCTGATAAGAGCACGTCAATATAAATACCTTATCGCTGGCGACATCGAGAAAATGTACAGAATGGTGCAGGTTAATGAAGAAGACCGTGACTTGCAACTTATCTTATGGAGAGAAGACGAGTCTCAACCCATCAAAACGTTACGCTTAAATACGCTAACTTATGGCACAGCCAGTGCAAGTTATCTCAGTACACGTTGTCTAGTACAAATCGGAGAGGAGCAGGAAGATGAATTAATCAAAACAATAATACAAAAAGATTTTTACGTCGATGATCTTATAACAGGAGCTAACACTGAAATGGAGCTGCGGTACATACAAAAGTCGGTATCAGAAGCCCTCAGTGCTGGATGTTTTAATATGCGAAAATATAAAAGTAATTTACCTTCATTGTTTCAAGATTCAGATAATAACACTAAAGAAAAACTTACAATCAGCGAGTCGGCGAGCACCCTCGGAATGGGGTGGGATCCCTCCAGTGACAGCTTAAATTTCCCTGTAAAAGATCAAAATTCATGGGAAAAAGTTACTAAAGCGCATACAATGTCCAATTCATTTAAAATGTTTGATCCATTTATTGAGTCCATGTATCATCCAACCTAAAACGCTTCTAAAAAAAATATGGAAACAAAAATTAGACTGGGATGAAACAGTCCCAAATGATTAACATTTGTTTTTAAGCAGTAACGCTGCTAAAGAAAATTATGAATTATTAAATGAAAGGAAAAATTGAAAAATTTAATCCCAAATGATATTAAACATGAATGGGAGAAATATACAAAAAACTTACCAGTTCTGCAACAACTGCATATTCTTAGACCAGTTCTCTGTGATTTACCTACACACATAGAAATCCATTCTTTCAGTGATGCATCTCCAGCCGCGTTCGGAGCTTGCATTTATGTTAGATCTATGGATGCCAATGGTGTAGTATCTGTAAATTTACTATGTGCTAAATCAAAAGTCTCGCCTCTCAAGGCTACTACAATTCCACGCCTTGAGCTTGCCGCCGCCCTGCTGGCCGCCAGGCTGTGCAAGGTTGTCGCAGACGCCCTTAGGTACAAACCTGATCGAATAGTTCATTGGTGTGACTCAATGATAGTCGTCGCGTGGTTGAATAAAGACTGTTCAAACTTAAAAACATTTGTAGCAAACCGTGTCAGTGAGATTCTAGAAACCACTACCCCATCGTCATGGCGCTACGTGCCCACATCAGTAAATCCTGCTGATCTAATTTCTAGAGGCGTGGATGCCACTCAGCTAGTGTCGTTTAAACTCTGGTGGACAGGTCCTGAGTTTCTAACTAAAAATGAGTCTGAATGGCCGATAGCTCCACAAAAATATAATTGTGATCAAGTACCTGAAATAAAAGCAAATATTAGTTCTAATAGTACTGAGCCTATGTCTATAGTTAACTTTGAAAATCATTCAAAATTAAATAGCTTAATAAGATGTTTCTCATACGTTAAAAGATTTATACATAATATAAAAAATTCTAAAACTAAAATCAACGGAAAATTAACATTAGATGAACTTAACGATTCATTTCATGCACTTTGCGCTATAGCTCAAGTTGAAACATTCCCGAATGAATATAATACGCTTGCTAAAAATAAATCGTTAAGCCCAAAGTGTAAAATCTTACCTTTAACACCATTTATGCAGGAAAACTTGATTAGAGTAGGAGGCTGGATCAGTACTGCAGAATGCGCTTATGAGAAAAGGCATCCTATTCTTTTACATTCTGCACATCACTTTACAAAGCTTTTCTTCGAACGAGAGCATATCAAAACGTTACACTCCGGTCCCCAAGCAGTCTTAGCCTCAGTCAAAGAGACTATATGGCCTTTTAACAGAAGGCACTTAGCCAGACGCACTGTAGACAAATGCGTGCGTTGCAGACGCGCCCATGGTAAGACACTCTGTCCTAAAATGGGTCATCTACCGCCACAGCGTATAAATCCCGGCTATCCCTTTTTGTCTGTGGGGCTGGACTATGCTGGTGCTTTTTATATTTGGAATAGAAAGGGACGAGGTAGCAGGCTAATAAAATGCTACTTATGTCTCTTCGTATGTTTACGGTATAAATGTATACATCTCGAGGCTGTCAGTGACCTATCTAAGGAAGCCTTCATTATGACACTGAAAAGGTTTATTGCGCGTAGAGGCAAACCGCTCGAAATCTACTGTGATAACGGGCGCAACTTTGTAGCTGCCGCGAAAGAAATAGGTCAATTCCTTGAATCAAACACTCAATCTCTATCTGATTTTGCAGATCAAGAAGGCATTAAATTCGTATTTTCACCAACTTACGCTCCTCCCTTCGGCGGCATATGGGAAGCCGGAGTAAAATCTGCAAAATACCATATAAAACGCGTAATGGGGCAAAGTCATTTAACCTTCGAGGAAATTTCTACTTTATTCTCTCAAGTGGAAGCAATATTAAACAGTCGTCCCTTGTATCCGTTGTCCTCCTCACCCAACGACTTCCTATCCCTATCCCCAGGGCACTTCCTGATTGGAAGATCTTTAACTGCACTCCCATCGCCTGTTCTGGAGAACCGCAGTGAAAGCAGCTTACAACGATATTAGCGCCTCGAAAAAATCCAACAACACTTCTGGAATCGCTGGCAAAAGGAGTATATATCAGAACTACAGCAGCGAACCAAATGGAGAACTAGTGCAGCAAAACTAAAAGTGGGTGACCTGGTGATCATCCACGAAGAATACGCACCACCGTTGAGATGGCGACTTGGACGCGTTGCTCGTCTATTCCCAGGTCCAGACGGAATTTCAAGAGTGGCTGACATCAATACCATAAGAGGATCAATACCATACGGCGACCCCTTGTTCGACTCTGCCCTCTACCTACAACTGAAAGTTGAAAGATGGTCTTTCAACGAGGCGGGAATATGTTTCGGCCGAGCAAAGCTACGCGCCTTCACACCGTTGCTAACACATATCGTCAGGCGCTTGAATAATCTACGGCTGTCAAAAATTACTTGCCTTCACTTGCAATCCAATCTTGTTACAACCAGCATGTTTTATTTTAATGAAAGATACAATTTTGGAGTTTATTTGAAGCTCCCTTATGTCCGCTAAGACACAAGCTTTTATTCCTATCGTCGACTGTAATTTTTGATATACAGTCGTCATCAACTCACCGAGACGATTCAAATTACAGATATTATTATAGGAAATAAGGAGATCGGACATGCCGCGCGATTTGTATTGAATATGCCTGACGCAAGTTCTAAAATTCGTGGTTTTATTTGAAATAAATAGTATTTATAGTATTTAATTGTGAAAAGTGATCCATTGGTGTGGAAATGAATCAAATCACTGCGATGTTTGCAAGTAATTATTGCACAACTCGACATTTTGGCAAAAAACGGAACTTTCTCGGTGGACAACGGACGGTAAATGTATGGCGAAGTACCTATGCCTAATGAGCTGATGTGTGCGACACAGCCGCCGGCGGCTTGTCCGCTCTATAGTATTTTATGCACTGAGATTCAAATTGTCTACTAAATTACATCACAATATGTTAAGCATTTTAAAGGGGACCCTCGACTCAAGTCGACACTCCGTACAAATGTAGTTTGGGTCTCATTTTTTAACGGAATAACATGTATACTTGTTGAGTTTCCGACCTACATATGGCCTATCCCGTTTTTATATACAGTTTCATGTTGTTCTAGCATGGCGTTTTAAAATGAGAACCAAGATACGTTTTTATGTAGAGTCCAGCGTCCTGGCTACCCTTAAGCGCGAAAGGGTGAACTAGCAGTGCCCGCGGATCCACCCGTATGGGATTTGGTATGTGTCAATTCCACACCCAGCCAATGGAGGATGGAGAGATCTTAAAAACAATGCCTGTGAAATAAATAACTAAACGAAATAAATGAATTTTATTCTGCAGGTAGACCGCAATGGCACATTTACAAATCAAAATTCTACCCTCGTTTCTGAAAAAGAAGACCACTGTCAAGGTGAACCGCCGAAACAAAGAGAAGAGCAAGAATTTATCGTTGTTTGTGTATATAGGCCGCCAGTAAGTAATTTTTAACTCTTTGAAAACATAATGGAATCTGTGCTTCTTAAAATATCGCGTTCTAGAAAGAAATTACTTATATGCGGCGACTACAATGTAAATATTTTGGAAAATTCAACAATAAGTGTCAGATTGTTGAGTCTTTTCAAATCTGGTAATCTCAACCACGTATTTATGGAGCCTACTAGAGTGACTGCTACTAGCTCAACATGTATAGATAACATTTTCACTAATATTTTTCCTAGTAACAAAAGTATAATCAGCAAATTAGAATCAGATCACTTAGGCCAACTCATGGTATTTGAGACATTAAGGAAAAATATCGTGAAAATACAAATAACTTTTGTACCTTTAACCACAGATCGTGTGGAAAGAATGAAACAAAGTCTAGCTCAGGCGCTACCCTTTCTGTCTTCCGATATGAGCCCTAATAACATGTACAATTCATTCTTCCATACTTTTATTCTCGTCTTCTCTCCATAAGATAAGTTGCAAGTCACGGTCTTCTTCATTAACCTGCACCATTCTGTACATTTTCTCGATGTCGCCAGCGATAAGGTATTTATATTGACGTGCTCTTATCAGAATGGCGAAAAGAGAGTCTTGCACATTTGGACCAACCATAAGTATATCATTAAGGGCGACGCCGCTGGAGGAGGGCGCCGACCCATCGAACACCACTCTGAGAGAGGTACTTTCACTTTTCTCCCGGAAAACAGCGTGATGACAAAGAATGTGCCCTGGTTTATAGTCTGTACTTTTAGGTATTTAAAAGAATGTAAACAAACAAAACCACGTGACTTGGTCATTCAGCCAATAAGATTGCTGTGAATAGCAACCTTTTGTATCTATGGTATTATCTTAATATTCTTATTGGTTGAATGACCAAGTCACGTGGTTTTGTTTGTTTACATTCTTTTAAATACCTAAAAGTACAGACTATAGGGTTAACAGTAGTTGATTCAGAAAGATGACCAAAATGAGCATATTCTTGAATAAAATTGGAATATTCCTGTTTAAGAGAGGGATTTCGTTCGAATTTTCTTTCTAAGTTCATGAAGTGTTTTTTCGCTAAGTAGTATGTATCACCGAGCTTATCAGGAGAGTCACACAATGGTAGTCTAACACAGAACCTACCTATAGGTAGCCGATACGTTTTTCCAAGAAATGTTTTTTACAAATTGATTCATTTTTGTTCAAATTTATTTTGTCTGGGAGCTCTTCAAACTCCCAAAATTTTTCTAACAATTTTTCAATATTGTTTTTTGAATCATCTGATATGATTGCATGCTTGCAATGAATTGTGCTATTTGTAGCACTTGAATTCATTGGACCAGAAACCAACCATCCAAATTTTGTATTTCGTAGTTTTGGATTGTTGGGACCAAGAGACTGTTGCTCACTGCCTATGATGTCCCAGAACAAATCAGCCCCAATGAGCACATCAATGGGAGCTGGTTGGTGGAAATCGGGATCTGCTAATTGAATATTTTTTGGTAAATTTAGTGTTTGAACATTTATAGGAGCTTTAGGGATCTCACTTGTAAGTTCATTCAGTACTAAGCATGACGCTAGTGCATTAAATTGGCCATTAAGAGAACTTATTTGCGCAATACAACTTTCCTCAATTTTGTTTACACAGTTGTTACCAATACCTATGACATTTAGCGTGTCAATTGGGTTTGACTTAGTAACAACTTGTCTTTTAGCGATTTTGTTAAGAATGTGGACCGGCTGCCGCTATCGAGTAGGGCGCGAACTTTTTGCTTCTCTTATGTAATTGAATTGGATACTTCTATGAGCGCTGTTGATAAAAGCACCTGACTGTTTTGATTACAATAATTGACCAACGACTCTGCTTGGGTTATAATACCAGCATTATTGACAGTCGATGTCTCCTGCAGAGGACTGCTGTGCTTCTGTTTGCACTCCCGGCAGGGCCCCATACGGCAATCATTAGTGGGGTGACCTTGCCTCAAACAGCTAGCGCATAGTCTATATTTATTTACATCAGCCATTCTTTCGGGAATGGATTTGGCCTTGAACGAGGAACATTCGTAAATCTTATGATTTTCGTTACAAATAACACATTGATATACAATTGCTTTATTATTATAGATATTTTGATTGATGCTTGCAAAGGATTTCGTGTAAGAAATTCTTTCAGGCTTTTGATTGTGATTGTTGGAACTGCTTTTATTATAATAGTTAGTATAAATTCGATCATGCTTATTAAAATTATTGTTATTGTAATTATTATCACTATATTTATTATAATTAGTGTTTTGTGCTGATGGCATTGGCCGGGATGTCGAAGGCAACGTCGCTGGTTCGAATCCGGCTCGGAGCATTAAATTTTTCAATTTATCCTTTCATTTCAAAAAATATAATTTTCTTTAGCAGCATTACTGCTTAAAAAAACAAATATTAATTTAGTATGGGGTGGCGCATCGTTACTGACGATTTCTCAACATAATTTGAGACGTTGGTGCCGTTAAGAAGCCTAAGTCTTCTGGTAGATGTCGCTACATACGCCTCCCTAAGGCGTTGTAGTTGTATGAAGGAAATGATTGAAGGATTTGGTGCCCGAACCAGATTGTACCGATAGCTCAGTTGGTTAGTAGCGACGGGCCATGAATGCCTGTGGTCGCCGGCTCGAATCCGGCTCGGAGCATAATTTTTTTCAATTTTTCCTTTCATTTAAAAATTTATAATTTTCTTTAGCAGCGTTAGTGCTTAAAAAAAACAAATATTAAAACAAAGAAAACTCGACCGCCAGTGATACATACAATAGGTGGGTTAACTCCGTCAAGAATTACATAATGCTTCTATTGTAATGTATATCTTATCGTAGATTTCCGATTGTAAAGAATGGGAAGCAATAAGGAATTTCAATTGGTATGACCAATCAGTTGTTATCACGTTTACTTACTAAAATTAAATGTCTACTATATTTAATGACATATTATACGAAGAAAGCAATTATATCAAAGTCCACAATCCGGGTTGGCGATGGGGGAGGAGAAACGATGTAGACTGATCTCTAGAGATAGCACTCTAAAGTTCGGACTCCATTGCCGCTATACTCCCGATAAGGACATAGGAACACTTTGGGATTCCCCGCATTTTTAATGCATGGAGGGGAGCCATTCAATATGCAGCTAGGGAATTCCCTGGCTAGGTAAAAGATTTGAGTAGGTTTATCATCTCCCGGCTTCACCCAGATTAGGACATAATAACCTGGGCACAGAAATCAGATGTTGATTTATCTTACTAGAGATGAGTGTTATTTGATCTGTAGAGCGACATAATTATTATCGTAAAATCAGCAGCGAAGACGCCTGCACTGCCAGGGGCGGGGCGGGTCACTCCGAGATTCGGTCGCGCCGCGCCGCTACAATGCCCAGGCCGGTATGGGCCGTTTAGCGCTGTCTGCTACGGCACGCATGCGTTCTGTCGCAGCTCGTTGCATGCGATAGAAAGAGTTGCATGCGCATGTCTGCAAGCAAATATGTACTTACATACCAATTACCCGATCCTGGTATTGGCAGAAGATGACCAGAATGCCCAGGATAAAAAGACTGGTCATTTACCTCATAACTACCAAGGATATCAATAAGGTAATTTATTTTGTTACCAATAATATCAAGTAAAAATTTCTCTTCTGTGATTGCATGTCTGATGCTCATGAATTCATGATGAATTCTGATGCTCATGAATTAGTAAAACGTTATACATTTAAATAATTGCAATTTTATTTTAGTTCATACATTAAGTTCACTATTTACAATACCTTATTATAAAACTTAACACTAACACTTAAATCTATTTAACTATGTAGATAAAGTGGGAACTACATTTTTTTTACATGTTTCTTCTGGGATCCGCAACATAAAATAAGCAATATACTCAAGTTGTTAGTTAGTATTTAATTTAAGTATTGACATTTTAATTTATAAACACGTCAATTAACTAAATATCTCTATACTGTCCTTTTATGGAATTTGCTAACTATGTAAACAAACAATGTATTGATATTGACATTTAATGACAATTTCAGTATGACGGTTTGTACAGGCGACTATAATGGCTATAAAAATGTAAAAAAAAATTAAACTTGGGCGACCGGGTCTTAACGCCATCGACACTTTTGTCATAAAAAAACCCTCGCTCGACGGTCCACACAAACTACATAATGGGGTTCCCCATATCATAAAATAACATTTATTTTCTAAAGTATATACAAGATGATAACTATAACATTAACTAAATTAAATTAAAGCTAAGTTAAATCTAAAAAAGGCCCTCGAGGCATTGTACCGAGGATGCTGGCGGCATTTCCTCGCTGAATTGCAATGCTGATGCGTTGCGCGAGAAAACCGCCAGCTCTTCGGTCACCAGTTACGTCAACTAGACGTTTCGCGATTTCCGCAAATAACTAGGTCGGAAACTAATAGCTGATGCTAGAAATAAAAAAACCGGCCAAGTACGAGTCAGACTCGCGCACCGAGGGTTCCGTACTACAAACCTATAACAAGCAAAAGTTGTTGTATGTTTATTACTAAATGATAAATGAAAATGGAATCCGTAACATTACAATGTGGAAAGCTGAGGGAGCATAAATTTAAACAGGGTCACTTTATCAATTTAGTAATCATCCTTTAGGCCTTGATTTATTCCTTGCGAGTAGTTGCGAACGCCAAAATAAGCGGATTACTTATATTGCGGTTTCTTTTTATTGCGTTGATATAAAACTGAGTTCACGGGAAAGTACCTTTAGGTTTTGATACCCTTACGTATACCTACGCTGGCCCAGTGCGGGTTGGAGACTTCACATACACCTTTTTCAGTTTTAAATTATGCGACTTATATTGCTATTTCTTATGATTGCGTGGACTTGTAAAACTTTCGTTTTGCTTCAGCTGAAAGGTATTATAGACACGAGTATTTGATATGAATTTCAATTTAATACCTCTAGACGTGTTTACGAAGAAAAACGTAGTAAGTTTAAAATTTCAAATAATGTTTTTTGTATGATTTTACTAAAAACGTCTACTTTTCGTAATTTTTCCTTTGTCTGTGCTATATGGAGTTTCTTCGTGCCAAGTTTCAAGTTTCTGTGTAAACGGGAAGTAGGTACTTACCCTTTAGGTTTTGAGTTTCTTGCGGGTACGGGTTTCAAACTATACGACTTAAATTTCTATTTCTTTTGATTGCGTTGACATACAAGTTTGGTTTTGCTACATCTGAAAGGTCCTATAGCCCTGAGTATTTGACATGAATTTAATACCTCTACGCATTTACGAGGAAAAAGGTAGTAAGTTTAAAATTTCAAAAAATGATTTTTGTATGATTTTAATACAAATGTCTTCTTTTCGTAATTTTTCCTTTGTCTGTGCTATATGAAGTTTCTTCGTGCCAAGTTTCAAGTTTCTGAGTAAACGGGAAGTACCCTTTAGGTTTTGAGTTTGTTGTGAGTACTCAGTTTCAAAATATGCGACTTAAATTGCAATTTCTTTTGATTGCGTTGACATAAAAGTTTGGTTTTGCTCCATCTGAAAGGTCCTATAGCCTATGCCTCGTAAATACCTCTACGCATTTACGAGGAAAAAGGAAGTAAGTCTAAAATTTCAAAAAATGATATTTGTATGATTTTAATACAAATATCTTCTTTTCGTAATTTTTCCTTTGTCTGTGCTATATGAAGTTTCTTCGTGCCAAGTTTCAAGTTTCTGAGTTAACGGGAAGTAGGTTTTGAGTTTGTTGTGAGTACTCAGTTTCAAAATATGCGACTTAAATTGCAATTTCTTTTGATTGCGTTGACATAAAAGTTTGGTTTTGCTACATCTGAAAGTTCCTATAGCTCTAAGTATTTGACATGAATTTCAATTCAACACCTCCACACGTTTACGAGGAAAAAGGTGTTAAGTTTAAAATTTAAAAAAGCATTTTTTTGTATGATTTTACTAAAAATGTCTACATTTCGTAATTTTTCCTTTGTCTGTGATATATGACGTTGCTTCATGCCAAATTTCAAGTTTCTGAGTTCACGGGAAGTACCCCGTAGGTTTTGCGAGTGTCGAAAAACTCAAAAATTTGCAGCATAAATGATTGTATCTTTTGATTGCGTTGGCTTTTAAGTTCGATTTTTTCACAGCTTCAAGGGACAATAGTCTTGAGTATTTTATATAAATTTCA
The DNA here is from genome assembly GCA_945867215.1 of Epinotia demarniana. Lineage (NCBI taxonomy): Eukaryota > Metazoa > Arthropoda > Insecta > Lepidoptera > Tortricidae > Epinotia > Epinotia demarniana. The sequence continues at coordinate 21,601,663 of OX244274.1, read as the reverse complement.
GCTTGATACCTCCACTCGTTCTTGAGAAAAAGGGTCTTGACAGACAGACAGACAGACAGACAGACGGACAACAAAGTGATCCTATAAGGGTTCCGTTTTTTCCTTTTGAGGTACGGAACCCTAAAAACTGAAAAAAATTGAGTGAATATAACTTTTTTTTATACAAAGTCTCTAATCGCTTAACTTGTTTCTCTATTAAGGGTCCTTCACGCCTACAGACGAGCGTATTTTGCAAAATGCTTGCTTTTTCATTGAAGTTTACGACGCAACTATTAGTATTTATTCAAACACTTATAGCGTACTTATACTTTTACTCCATTCGGTTTCGAGACTCTTGGCCCGTGGGGTCCCAGTGCTCGCCAACTTTTTAAGGACATCTCAAAAAAAAAATTGAGTCCACAGGGGACCGAAAATCTGGCAGCTTCCTCGTCCAGCGCATTAGTATTGCTATCCAGCGAGGAAACGCTGCCAGCATCTTGGGGACAATGCCAAGAGGGCCCAATTTTTAAAATATTTTTTTGTTTTTAATTTGATTTTTAATATTTGTCATAGTTTTAGTCTTTATATATACTTTATTACCAATAAATAATTTATATAGCGTACTTAATTTCTTAAACTAGGGGCTAACATAGTTCAAATTTTGATTTTCTCTTTCTGAACCTAATATAAATAAGTTTTCTTGCGAGTCTTTTTTGAAATTTTGTAGTGAGAAGTATCGTTTCGGTTCAATTTTGCAGTAAACAAGAATCATTTGGTACATGAATGATTACAATTCACATCACCAAATCTTTTACGAGCGGCCGACATGATTGAAAATCAAAGATTCATTTAAAAAAAATGATAATATACCATGCGAGCTTTCATAATTTTTTTGGTGAACACAGTAGTTATTACAATAATTTTTTTACCGAAAATTGTACTTGTTAATTGCCCTAAAAATAATATCATAGCAAACTTTAACTTTATGTTAACCCATAAAAAAAAATCATAAGTATAGGACCTACGTTGCCGTAAATTTATATTTTTTTAAAGACGTATTTATCACGCTGCACCGCGGCCTCGCGTCGAAATTTTTATTTAAGAAATGATGACTTAAGTACGTTATCAGTTTTTGAATAAATACTATTATTACGTCGTAATCTTGAATGAAAAACGAAGTATTTTGCAAAATACGCTTCCGCTTCTGCTTCTGCAGGCGCAAAGCCTCGTAATATAATTTAAAATAGCAACAGAAATTGGTTTCCTACCTGTATGACCCATCTCGTTGTTTCCAGAATGCCATTTTAACCTTTTCACCGCCAAACACGTGAAATCACGTCATCGACGATTCGTGACACCGACGCCAAAGACGGCATTTGCCGACATTTTCTTTATTTTTATTTATTTAAGAAAACCTACTCTGAAATAGCCCAATTTCATGTTGGCATTATTTCTTTATCTATTATTTTTTTACCCTTGTGTCGTGAGTTGGCACGGCAAGTTGCTTTACCATCTGGCGGTGAAAAGGTTACAATGAGAAACGAACTATATTCAGTATGGAGGGTCGATTTGGGTCGACCGTGCCGGGGGCTCTTAAAGTTCCAATAACACCAAAAATCGGCCAAGTGCATGCCGGACGGGGCACGCGCAGTGTAGGGTTCCTTAATTGCCTGTCTGCCTTAGTTACATCGACACGGCTCCAACTAAATGGTGCAGTTGCGTCAGCCGAATTTGTACGAAAGTTGCTCGGTAACTACATAGTTATGCCTGCTTAGCCGTGATAGTTTTTCTTTCAAATTCATTAAATGTACTACTGCCACAAATTTAACGGGCAAAAAAAAATTACATCCCCACTTTAGGTGTAGGGTAGGGGAGATAAAAACCCCAAAAAAAATTTAATGATTTAATTCTACTGTTTTGTCGGCTCGATTGATTTATTATCTCCTGCCCATGCCGAATTACAGTTTTCTAGTAGTTATGGTTACTGAGCTAAGCTGAAGACGGACGGACGGACGGTCGGCCAGATGGACATGGCAAAACTTTAAGGGTTCCATGTTGACTACGGAACCCTAAAAATGGCCCTCCACATGAATATGATGGCTAACGCGCACATGGTTCGAGGTCGGATACAAATCAGACTAATATTTTATAAATCAAAGCCTGTTTTCCTCTGCGCCTTTTGCAAGACAACATACCGCGGTATCTACTCACAGTGTGGCTTAATAAACGATAATCAAAATAAAGCGTGGACTATGAAAAGGACATTACACCAATCTTCAAATTAGCAATTTTATTAAGTACGTCTGCAATGCCCGTAGCCATGTCATACCTACCTATGATAAAATAAAAATACCATAGCAGTTCGTAAGCGTTACGTATGTATTAACGTTAATTAGTTTTAAATAACTTGTAAGCACTTTGTGGCACTTTACATCTGGCATATTTTTGTTATGAGACACCGCAAGGAATTAACGACTGTTAGAATCGCTCCGCAATTACGCGTTGATAATATTATTGTTTGAATAGCTGCTACTCAGTCTACAACCACGCCGGCACGCAGGTAAGGCAATCTTTTGCTAACTTCAGGTCGATCTACTCAAACCGGTTTCACATAGCTATTATAAATTGACACCTGTATCCATAATAGATATTTGTAACCGGAGGTCTAACTACTGAAAGAGCGCGTGAGGTTTGTGAATGAGTGCCAAAGGAGAAAGATCAACTTCAGAGCGATGCGCGGTTTGTTGCACAGACCGGTTGGTCTTTGTATGTATTGTATCAGTTTGGTGGTTCATCTCATTCCGTTCAGTTGATTACCGCCATTTTGTCGTGTACTTCGTTGCTGGTGTTGGTTCAGTTCGCGAGCAGTTAATACAAAAATGTAAGTATATTTTTATTTAATACTTGCTGCCCGGCCCGGCTACGCACGGATTACCCGTTTTCCCGTAGGAATGAAGCAGTTTGCCGCGGTAAAACTAGCTTGTGTTCATCAGGGATAATGTCGGCTTCTAAGGGTTAAATAATTTTTCAGATGGGTCCAGTAGTTTCGGAGCCTATTCAATACAAACAAACAATCAAATATTTCTTATTTATAATATTAGTGTAGATGTAGATTAGTGTAGATTTGTCAGGCCAGAATAAATTGAGTGTAAACATGCGTGGTTTATTTTTGCATTACTGGTTTTTTTGTGAGGACAGCAGGTACGAAAATTTGCGTTTTCACAAAATTGAGCTTAATAATAGCAGGGGTAGAAGAATTATAATATTACCTACAAAGAAGACGAGTCTGTGTGTTGTAGTTTTCTAAGTTTTTATGTACGCGTCAGAATCTTGAGTTTATTGCAACGAAGTGGTCCATTTAAAAAGCAATCCAAGGTAGAAGATTCCAATAATAATCTCAACCGTAGATGGTAATCTCGCGCAACCCAAACCATTTTTTCTGACGTGTGTACCTACAATAGTCGGTCTGGATGGATGGGATGTTTTAGCCCTCGGGTTTGCCTGCGTGTCCTTTGTTCTACGCAGTAGGTAGCTAGTGCTGCTAGGCTGCATAAGAAATAAGAAATATAATTATTTTCCTTATCGTTATAACAGTAGATACATTAAACGTGGTTCACAATCGTTTCTGGTTCTATTAATGTAGAACAATAATAACATTAACTTTTAATGTATGAGATAGAAGTACATTAAAATAGGTAATTTGCGCTGTTTTTTTTTTCTTTTTTTACGACCAGTGGTAAAAATAATATTGAGATCGTTAGGAAACCTTCATTCGCTCTTATCGCAGCCAGACAAGCATAAACAATACAAAAAGCTGTAGCTCGACCACGGAAAAGCAGCAAAAGGTATGCCTATGTCAGGGATTCCACGGATGCAGATGCGGATGCGGATTTTGGGGTCAAGACACTAAAAAACATAAATAAACAACGTCCATTGTATAATAATGATAACACGCAATCATAAACACGTTGAGAATAAATTACAATATATGGCGAACTAATCAAAAAGGTTTTTTTTTACTAATGACCAAAATATATTAAACGCGCGCGGTATAAGAGCCGCTTGGGCTCCGTTCTTGTCCTAAATTACACTACATCCGCATCCTCTCAAATTCCGCATATATTTTTGCGGATGCGGATGCGAATGTCTGCATCATCCCGGGCCTATATATTGTCCCCTCATTTATCAATATCGGTGCAGTAACTTAAACGAACACCTCCACTTAAATTTTGACATTCTGTAATTCATTCTGACATTCTCTCTAATCCATATTACTATACATATTTGCCATGTTGGGAGTTTCTCTGCGTGATCGCATCAGAAATGAGACTATGCGCAGCAGAACCAAGGTAACCGATAACCGATATAGCCCTCCGGATCGCTAAACGTAAGTGGCAGTGGGCGGGGCACATAGCACGTAGAACCGTTGGCCGTTGGGGCGGAAAGGTTCTCGAGTGGCGACCACGTACCGGAAGGCGCAGCGTGGGTAGGCCCCCGACAAGGTGGACTGATGACCTGGTAAAGGTTGCCGGAGTCCGCTGGATGCGGGTGCCGCGGGACCGGTCACTTTGGCACTTTTTGGGGGAGGCCTATGTCCAGCAGTGGACGTCTTTCGGCTGATATGAGGATGATGATGATGATACTTATTTTAAAAGCGAAAGTGTCTGTCTGTTAACTCGGTTAACTCTTCACGCTTAAAACGCTAAACCGATTGTGATGACGTTTAGTATAGAGATAGAGTCCCGGGAACATAGGATAGTTTTTATCCCAAGATCATACCCTACCGGAGGGAATTGCGGGGAGATGTTTGTTTGGAGCTACGATATAACGAGTGCGACATGTACGGAATATAATTACTTGAAGAGCCAAACAAGTAAATTAACGGGTAGGTAACTAATATTTGTGTGGTTTCCAACCAAAAGTATATTTTTGGTCAAAGGGAAAATTTAATTGCCTCGTTATAACAAAACGACCTTAATGCCTTCAGGTATAACGGTGTGTTTTGCACGAAAATAACACATTGGATTGAACGAACAAAATCAAGTTGATTCATTAAGTGTTTGTGGTTTTCAAAGCAATTAAGGCGATTGTTTACAAGCGTTTACGCTTTTAGTTAAATGTTTAAACATTTATTTATAATAAAAACAATAAGAAAACAAAAATTTAGTATGAACTAAAGTAATAATTAAATAAATTAAGATAATGAAATAAATAATTAAAATAATTAATTAAATAAAAGATCCCTCTTAGCAGGGTGCCCATCACGCAGGCAGCATTCCTGCGCTGAACTGCGATTGCGATTCTTATAATTATCTACTGTGGCGTGGCGCTGCCTTCGTCTTTTTAATAAGTTAAGTAGTCTAAACACGCACGCTTTTAGAGATAAGGGACGTGCAATTTTAAAGTACATAGGTACAGTAGTGAAAGTCCTCAGATCATAGGGTTTTAGTTTAGTTTATTTATTAACCATAATGTAACATGATCATTACATGGTAAGTCAACATTTCACAATATTATACTTATAAAGTATAAATTTAGTATCCAGATTATACACTTAATAACACGTTCACAACCAAGGACCCACCTAGCGGGCACTCGTAATGTTTGCTGAGCCCGCTAGGCGGGCAGTAGTATGAACTTACACGCCTCGCGAATTCTGTCGGTTTCTGGTGAATTGTTCCATTTTCAGTCCGGTAGCGAAAGTAGTAAAAGTGTAAATCCTTCACACATCAAACATGACAGCGAATCGCGACAGGCATGACTTTTGACTAAAAAACCGCATTCAAATCGGTTCATCCGTTATACCTACGACAAACACACAGATACATGTCAAACTTGTAATAGTCCTCGTTTGTATCGGTGGCTAAAAATAGGCCATATGCCATAGGTATGTAACATTTTTTTTTTTTATTGAATGGAGAAACAAACAGTCGTTTACAGAAATTAATTCTTAAACTATTGCTTACATCTTAGACCTGGAGTTTCCTTATTTTATAAGTATTTAAGCATATTACCAACATACATTATCAACAAACTTAAGTATATAGCTTCATGATAGTAAAATGACTTTAAAGTTTAACTTGCTATTGTAACTAAACAAATTGTAATATTTAATATGACAGGTAACAATAATATTGTGTAGTATATGTACATAACAGTCAAGTGATCCATCATATGTCGATCATTGTTACTGAAAAGCATGTTTTATTAACTTAATAGAACAATTAAACAGATCAATATCTTTAAGTCTTTCATCCTGGTTAAACAGTTTACATGCACGTCTTATAAACAGCATATTTTGTGCATAACAAGTTCGATTGCGGGAAATCGAAAATAAGAATTTCTTTTGACATTGGCGCTGACGTTTACAAGGTACTCTTAAATTTATTTCATGTAATAGTGACTTCCGTGCCCAAAAAAGCAGTTTCAACCTCCAGCGAATAACTGTTTATTTTTGCCTTGCCCCTGCACGTAAGCGGTTAACCCTGGGCTGATGAGGCTGTAAACAGTAAACATGTGTGATTTAAAAATAAAGAACTTTACGTACAAGGTACGAAATTAACAAATAAACCTAAGTCTGGAATTTCGCCGTGGTCGTGGTGGAAATTGGCCAAAGTCGAATATGGCAGTGTTTTTATTATTGCTGCAATTTTTAAAGAGTCCTTTCTATCCACGTAGTTTTACAATGGCATCACAAAGGTGAACCTGCTCGTTTGCCACTATCTATACTAATCTTATAAATACGAAAGTGTGTCTGTCTGTTACCTCTTCACTCTTTAAACCGCTGATCCGATTTAAATGAAATTTGGTATAATGATGGTTTGAGTATTGGGGCCTTACATACCAAATTTTATATCCTGTAAATCCTTTCCTCTAGAGGGTGAATATTTTTATGGAGAGAGATCAAGTTCCACGTGAAGAAAGCTAGTCATGATATATATAAAGAAAACGTGTAGTACCTAATAGTAATGGGGCTGGGACGTTTAAGAGAAGCCAAATTGATGCTTAGTTATATTAGGTATAGATTCCATAGCTACCATTAATCATGTAGATACAACAAGGCACAATGGGGGCGACGCCCCGCCGTCTTAGTGACGCCATCGTTTCCTGCCCCCATATTCTGTAACTTGCTCACTTCAACCACCCTCAACGCTCACTCTCAAATATACCTTGACACCGCGATGCGTTGTAACTAAGCGTAGGCAGAGGTCTAGTTTCGTGACGGGTGACCGGCGGGGCGAGCCGTCTTAGCGCTTAGCGAATAGCAGTCCTGTGCCTCGCCGAAGGGTGTCTGGACTGGACGCCAGTGACACACCACAGTAGAAATAAGGCTACACCTCTTAAGCAGTAAAATGATTTTACTAAAATCCGTACGAACGTCCAATGCAACTCGCACACAAGCGTCGATACAGTAAACTTGATTGCAAGAAGTCAGTTTAATGATGCCACATGTCTCGTTCTGTTGTCACATGACGTAAATATACCTACCCATACAAATATTGAAGGATTGTGAAGGATTTTCAAACTTTCAGCCAATTTTAGGTGCGATAATTCAGATTCTTGCTCAGCAGCAGCACTCTTGACCTGCTGCCAATGCATTTTATCGTGTTGTCATGTCATGAGACGTAGATGTTAGGAGTGGGCTTCAAATAATTACGGACTATTCATAGACTGAACTCGATCGAATGTACGAACTGCCGCTCGTCACCCCGCTGCCCGCTGGCGTCAAGACCGCGACCTAACCAATCTCGCTTCACTGAACTCGTAAAATATAACGATTCGTATTTCAGTTGATTCGTCTTTTGAAACCTTTTGCAAGAACATATCGATGCTTCGAATTTCATTTCTCCGAATGCATTGTTTCCTGAAACCACTTACTTTTGAAAACTTTTGAGAATGATCGATTGGGAAGGTTAGATTGGTATTATATTATAACAATATTGAAAGTGTTTTCTCTCTCTGACAAGCAATATTAAAACGGTTGTAGCTTGGTAATTCTTTGAGATATCTGAATGGGATTTTCGTCACTAGGCATATTTTTTGCCTTCTTTCTTTTGGAGTTATGATACATTTTGAGTCCACACGCGTATCATTTGAGTTGGCAGAGTTGTATTGTCCTAGAGGGTTTCCAGTGAGCCCATAGTGAGCCCGAACACGACCGGTAGGTAAATAATAACTTAGAAGGTGTACTGCCGTTTTGCCGAAGTTTTATTTTGCAAACCAACCTTTGGCCTAAGTTTACTCCGTATTTTTTTATTTCGCTAATTCATCTTGCTCCTAGCGTTATTCCCGGAAATGCCCCTAAAGGAGCCCGGGGTCCGCTTTGACACCTAATCCCAAGATTTGGCATAGGCACTAGCTTTACTTAAGCGACTGCCATCTGACCTTCCAACCCAGAGGGAAAACTAGACCTTATTGGGATTAGACCGGGTTCCTCACGACTCACGATGTTTTCCTTCACCGAAAAGCTAACGGTAAATATTCCGTACATAAGTTCCGAAACCCTTTTTTATTTCGCTAAGTACATTTTTATATAGCAAAATATTATCACGCCAAATTTTAAAATAATTGGGCAGCAATTGATTGAAATTGCAAATAATATATTGTGAAATAATTATGAAGCAAATGATTTGCTTAGTTAAATAACGCTTAGTCAAAAGCCATTTGTGCAAATTACCCACAACCATGATGATAGTGCAAAATAAAACACAAATATAAACAGAAAAAAATATTTTTGGTAGACTCTAAGGCAGGCCAGTGATGGCACGACGACGAGCGAAGCGAGGAGGAGTGTTAGGAAGAAACGCGAACCTACCGAGCGAAACATTAGTAAACCAACTTTGATTAACCTTTTCACCGCTAGATGGTAAAGCAACTTGCCTTGCCACCTCACGCCACAAGGGTAAAACAATAATGGATAAAGAAATAATGCCAACATGAAATTGGGCTATATCAGAGTAGGCTTTCATAAATAAATAAAAATGTCGGCAAATGCCGTCTTTGGCGTCGGTGTCACGAATCGTCGATGACGTGATTTCACGTGGCGGTGAAAAGGTTACCCACAGAATAAATAATAGTACAGTCACGAACTTTAATTTCGGTCCCACTTAAGATTGACAATCCTGTCAAATTTTATAGGAATACAAAACATATTTCTGCGAAAAGGGTCCTAAATTGAGACGCAACCGTACTACGTACAGAAGGATTTCTCTGTTAACAATTCCCCTGTTTAGGTGTGTCGAAGGTCCCTAAACGTCCCTTTCAATTGCATGTATTCAACGTGCTGTAATAGAATGCAGCGCTAACATGCCGGCCCAGGTCAACAGGCTACTGTACTTACTACTAACTACTTTGTACTAGTAGCGTCGCGAGGAAATCAAAGAGTGAGCCCCTCAATGACTAAAGTCTATTTTTTTATTCCGTAGACTAAAATGACAACCACAAATGTCAAACGTAGAAATAATGTGACCAGCTATATACAAACAGTGCTGATCTTTGATATCGGTTTGTGAATAACCGATAAAATCTTGAATTAATTTTAGATTCAAAATAAACAATAAATAAAAAATCTAATCACAAAATGATATGAAATAAACAATAAATAAATTTTACTCACTACTAATCTACTCAAACATTTAAAATGACATTGACGTATCGCCGACCTGACGCGACGCCATTTTGGTTTACATATTTGGCATTCGTTATTTTACTCGTATAGTGATCGAATATTTTCAGTACGTGTTCTCTCGTTTTTAGCACGTCACGGATTATCCATTCACTTTGTTACAGACGCTTCATCAACAAATATAAGTACCTCCCAATCGTTTATTTTCGGTTAGTACCGGTTGTAGCACATCACTATTTATAAGACGTAAAAAACTAGCAATACATGAAATGTCATTTTAGCCTACGGAATGAAAAAATAGACTATAGTTACAACTACAATTTTACTTCTCCCCTAGCGATTGCCACTTTATGATCAGGGGACCGATTTTTGACTTTCGAGCGCTCGACTCTTTCACTCGAAAACTGACAAAAAATATGAAATGCTATTTTGAAATAGCGATAGAAAATTTTGTAAGTGCCGGCCATTTTGACACTACCAACGTATTTAATTTTATTTGATTTTCGAGCCCTCGAAAGTCAAAACTCGGTCCCCTGATGTGACCTAACTAGATTAGGTTATTGTATTGTAATGTATAATAAATATGTGCAGCGCGAAAACAACGTAAATAATCTTTGCGCAAAACGAGTTTGAGTAATGTGATGTGCTTGTTTTTTTCTGTGTGCGTTCCCGGCGTCTGCCTGCTACACATATAGGTAGCTAAGTTTTAGCGTATTTCCTGCCCCGCAAGATGGAGTGTGACATCACCGCTATAAATAGGAACCAAACAAAGGGGCGTTGGTTCCTCTTGCTTGAAATAACTTTGACGCAGTAAATATGTCAGCTAAAGCAACATGGCTACGCACGGTGGTGGGGCAAGATGCCACCCTAATCTCTGACCCGAAGCTAAGATTTTTTAAGAAAAATTAAATATTCATTTGGGTACCTACTTCAAACATAACTTCTGCCCTATCCTTTAAAAAATACTGGGTATGCCCACGTAAAGCACTCAAGTAGAGTGCCATAATAGTCCCCACCGCGGTTTAGTCAAGACAATAATAATACTGTACTGTACTCCTTGCATTACATTGTCAAAAGGGACTCTACGTGTTGCCTCAGTTGGTACTTTCTAGGTACCTAGTTCCACGCACGCCTCCCAAAGGTCCGGGACATCTATGTCCCGTGAGCGGGAAAGACATACTATAATAATAATAAATTACCTATAACAGCGTCCTGGGGCCCGTTTCATGAAGCAACAAGTTACAAATTACAAGCGGAAGTCTCTTTCTATCAAAAGGTATTGAAAAGAGACTTCCGCTTGTAATTTGTAACTTGTTGCTTCATGAAACGGGCCTCTGGAATAACAATGCACTTTTTAAACTTGTTTCTGTTGGCATATTGTTGCTTGTTTGTGTTGGTTGTTTACCCTTATAGTTTCGTCATGTCCGTCTGGCCGTCCGTCCGTCCAGTCTGTAGCGTAGCTCAGAAACCATTACTACCAGAAAACTGTAATTCGGCATGAGTATATAGATCAATCACGCTGACAAAATAGAAGAATAAAATTAGGAAACCTTTTTTTTTAGGGTACCTCCCCTACACCTAAAGTGGGGATGTAATTTTTTTTCCACAGTGTGGCGTATCGTTGGATAGCTTGTTCAAAAGTATTATGGGATTCTTCAAACGATTTTTCAAATTAGTAATTCGTTTGCGAGATATTAGGCTTTAAAGCCCAAATTTTCGAGTCATGTGTCACCCGTATAATTATGCCAGACTAAGCTGCTACTTTTCCATCTTCCCGTAGGAATGAAGCATTTTCCCGCGGTAAAAAGTACCCTATGTTCATCAGGGATATTGTCGGCCTCTAATGTTTTTTCATTTTGATTTTTGCGCACTGGGACGCCACGGACCTAGGGTCTCGACGTTAAATGGTACTAACTTGTACTCTACGCCGAGGCCGTCTTTGTTATTATTTATTATGACGCATTAGACATATTCTAAATAACAAAAGGTTAGCTTTTGGTCGACGCTTCGCATTTGCTTCCTTTCCGATTTTTTATACAACGACGGCGGCAAACACGCATACGCTGCCTGATAGCAGATTTCAATGTCGTAGTCCATCTTTCACTCGCGAAACATATGGGAATGCGGTGGAGCGTAGAAGCCCAGCCCTGCCCAGCTATTATGTAACTTGTTTTAAGCCTCAACGCTTACCCACAAATATATCTTGACTCCGCGATTCGTAGTAACTAAGCGTAGGCAGAGGTCTAGTTTCGTTAGGCGTGACGAGTGAAGTGCGGCGCATGAGTGCGTAAAGAATAACCTGTACGTATTACGTATAGGCGCCTGCGTGTGTAACATCAAAACGTCGCCGCCCTCCCCGTCATGCCATTCAATAACAGCTCTTATCACTACGCTATAAGACCTTAGTAAACAAACGCCACAAGTGGCATCGATTTGGCGCGCGTGGGTATTCAAGGTCACCCTCAAGACGCCGCCAGACCGGTTCTGTTTTTTTCGTTTCGTAATCGTTTCTTTGACTTTGTTTCATAATGCTAGTGCCATCGTGGCTTTCCGAAATTGGACCCACGCCATGGTGATCATAGCAATTAGTACACGGTTTTAAAAAACCACCCTGATAAATCTTTTTTTTTTGTTCATGCAGAGGTAATGGCTTTTGCGCATCCTCCCGGGCTAGGGATGGCCCATTGTGGGAGGTATGTGGGACTCACCCTTCTGTAAGTGAAGGGAATACCCACTAAACCCTCTGCGGCGTTAATCCTCGCGGCCTAATTTCACTAAGAATACCCTATTCCATATAAGATTAGACGAATCGTGCATTGATTGAAGGATGAACCATTTTGAAACGCAAAAAACCGGACAAGTGCGCGTCAGTTTCGCCCACCGAGGGTTCCGTAACAAATTCTTTTATAGTTTTTTTCCAGTAAGTACTTTAAGACGATACTACTTGCCAAATTGCTTAATCCTAGGTCAACGGAAAATACCCTATGAACTTTGAGCCACTTGAGAGTGTCGAGATATACGTTTTTTGCGGCATAAACGTTTATATCTTTTTTTGCGTTTACATAGAAGTTTGATTATTTCACGGTTTCAAGGGACTACTCCTGAGTATATGGTTATAATGTCTACTTGATACCTCTACGCGTTCCTGAGATAAAGGGTCTAGACAGACGGACAACAAAGTGATCCTATGGAGTTCCGTGTTTTTCCTTTTGAGGCACGGAACCCTTAAGAATGGGTAATGCTAGGTTCGGAAAGCACTTACTTAATGACCGAAATATATATACATTACTAGTACCTACAATATTTACTTCCAAAAACATGTCTAGCCGGATTTTCAACATTTAACCGACCTTTTACATGCAAATTTTCAGAATCATCATAGCAAGACTGATTTTTGACTTTTACGCGGATTTCATGTTTCACATCATCCTTACACTTTGACTTTTGATTGATATTTCCTATAGAAACGTCCAATAAAAAGTAATTTCTCCGAAAACATTTTAATTTCGTAATTACAAGACTCGCGCCATATTAAGTGTCCCATTTCCTCTCCAAGAAAATGTACAATTTCCTAGCCTGATTTTCGACGTTTGACTGATGTTTCCTGTTTCAGAACCATGCCTAGCCTGATTTTTGACACGTGCTGCGGCTGTATCGAGCTGAAGACGGGGTGCCTCGTCATCGGCTACGTGGAGCTTGTAAGTATTCGTTCGTAACACGTTCACTGCCAACTATTTCGTAGCGCTACGGTCGTAGCCGGTAACATGGGAAAACGGGTATGGAGAGGAAAACGTCTTCAAGCAGAGCGCCCGCTTAAGCGGGTTCCTTGTGGTGTCGTGTTATCTTGATTTCACCTAACAATTAACAAATTAGAAAAACTGAAACACCCCCGACATTTTCATTTCGAAGTCCAATAACAAATCAGCTGAACCGATTTTGTTTAAACGTAGCTAAGAACCATCTCGGCCACGTCAGCATTCAGACACAAAAAAGTCAGTTAAATCGGTCCATTCGTTTAGGAGCTACGATGCCACAGATAGACACACAGATACCTAGATAGGTACATACACTTTTAACTTATAACCCTCGTGCTTTTGCGTCGTGGTATAACTAAATGTCAAAATTATAAATATTTGCATCATGGACCAAAAATAGGAATGACATTTAGAACGGCAATGTTGTATCCGTATTCTGTGGTACGAACCTAAATTATATGGTCATAAAACCGTTCGGCCTCGTCCACTGAAGTCGGCACGTGTAGTGTATCTAGTCGGGTTCCAGAAATATAAGACCTTGAATTAAGTATTTAATCTAATTTTAAGTAAGTATACACCTATTGTACCTAATTAACTTTATCTAAGAAAATTATTTCGTAGCTGGAACTTGAGTCCTAATCGTCATAAACAATATTGGATTAAATCCAGCGAAGGGAAAAACCCTAGAATGCGAGCTTACAAATTTCTTCCCACCCACGTGCTTAACCTTTTCACCGCCAAACACGTGAAATCACGTCATCGACGATTCGTGACACCGACGCCAAAGACGGCATTTGCCGACTTTTTTTTTTTAATGAAAACCTACTCTGAAATAGCCCAATTTCATGTTGGCATTATTTCTTTATCCATTATTTTTTTACCCTTGTGGCGTGAGGTGGCACGGCAAGTTGCTTTACCATCTAGCGGTGAAAAGGTTAAAACCGGGTTTGCCCAATTGAGCATGTTTGAACTAAAAGGCTGCCTGGTTATCCCGTTTTGATTTGACACCCTGCCCCCATCCCCGCATAATGGCAATGACACCCATTCTGCGGAGCCATTTTACGGCGCTGCTCAGACTTCCATGGCTTTTTCGTTCGCTGATTAATACTGTATTCCTTTCCTGCCGGTCTACTATACAATCGAAGTAGTGACCCGACGCGATGCAAAAAAACTACCCCCTCTTTCTAAATTGCAAGTTGCGAGTGAGACACAAGTAGGGTTGCCATCCGGGTTTCCCCGGATTTGTCCTAGTTTAAAAGGCGTCCGGGGAGCGTCCGGGCGGGGTTTCATTTGTAGTCCGGGCTTAAAAATTCGAAGTCTTAGGCCGCCACGCCGCCGAGCGACGCGACGGCGGCGCGACTCGCGCGCCGCGGTGTGGTCAATTGCCGCGCCGGACAATGTCCGGGTTCTGGGCTCCAAAATCCGGGGTTTTCACGCGTCTTGTCCCGGTTGCCAAATTATAGAGATGGCAACCCTAGACAGAAGTCACTGAGTCACGCGCGTTTTGGCTGCAAGTTATATGAGCTGTGGTAGGTTCATATGAGATTATTTAAGTTTGCCGAATTCGATCAAAGTGGCCTATTCAAAAAGTATCACTATCATCCAAGGTAGAAGATTAAATTTCCAATGACAATTTTATAAAACACGGCCACATTAAATGATCTCTTCTATAGGTACATGGTGGTTTTATTATCAATAAAGTATATGAGTATGAGTACTAAACCTTGTTGTTATCTAACTCACGCTACTTACGGCTTTTCGTAATCGTAATAACAGACTTAAAAGCATCGGCTTTCATGTTAACTAATGACAAAGATAAGTACCTAATGAGTTTGTTAAGAATTTGAAGTGGATTGTTCTTAAGTATCGAGACGCCATATCTAGAATCAGTATATCTAGTGTACCTAACACTAGATATACACTACATATATGATTTTACAATGAAAATAACGTAACTATAAATTATGTAAAGGCAAGTTAAGGTAACAGGAAAACACAGCATTGTTAATGAGGGCAAATCCACTTTTAAAAATACCCACTACGTCTCAAGCGTGGCAGAGTTTGTCCTGTTTACCGATGATGGATACGTCATTGTCTCAGCGGACACCTGCGAGAACCTCAAAACCAAACTGGCCCCGTATCATGGGCGGCCTTTATACCTTATCATGTGACAAGTGACAATATAGAGCGTCCGTCACTGGCTGACACCGCTCGATAGAACGAGACGAACGCTCTATCTTGTCACTTATCGCGCGACAAGGCCGACCATGATACGGGGCCTGAGCAGAGCCTTAAAGTTGAGCCGATTCACATACGCCCTATACGAGTTAAAAAAGAACACCGATGTTAAAACAGCTCTGTGTGCCTACTATGCCTATGCAAATGCATGGCTACAGTACGGCTTAGTGCTATGGGGAAATAGTTCCGACTCGGTAAAATTATTCATACTGCAAAAACGATGCCTTAGAATTATCGCGAACATAAATAATATGACAAGCTGTAAAGAACACTTTATTAAACATAAGATCTTAACTCTACCAGCAATGTATATATTAGAAGTAAGCATTTTTTATAATTGCGCAAGAGTTTATTTATAGTAACGTTTACTTGACAAACACTCAATTAGCGATGAATACATAACGTCAAATGTATAAAAATAACGTCCCTTTTTCCTCAGTACTCTCGCCCGTCACATCTACGCCCCAATACTAGACTAGCCCAACCTTATTCAAAAATGAAAATGATCCACTCTGGCCCTTTCGCTATGTCAGTAAATATATTTAATAAAATACCAAGGAAAATACAAGACGAAAATAGTAAACACAAATTTAAATTACAATTAAGACAATATCTAATTAGCAAAGCCTATTATTCCGTCCAGGATTTTATCAATGAATAAGTCAGACTAAATTTTTATTTCTTATTTAGAGATTTTTTATGCTAATGAATATTCAGAACGAATGCTTTAGTTTTTAGTATATAGGTACCTAGTTTTAGTTGTGTTGCTATACCCTAGCAGGGTTCATGTTGAGACTGTATTATAGTTTTAAGACCAAATGTACACATGAAACGCAATAAACAATTTGAATTTGAATTTGAATTTGAGAGTGATGAATCAAATTGCGGCGTGGGTTACAGCCAAATGGCATGTAACCATTTGCCAAACGACCTGAAATCCTTGGATTGTCAAGGTTTCAAAATAAAATTATTCAAGTGTCTACAAAAAATGTTCTACTCCGTTAACGATCACTTTGTAACCACCATTGCTTGATAAATTCATTTATTATTTTTATTATTTTCTCTGACCATTTTCCTATTTTTTTTTATTTTTATTCTCAATATTTATCTTTAGTCTGACATTGCTACACTTTGATTCGACATTAATAAAACAATAGATAATCTAAATATATAAACGTCAAAGTCCTGACTGACTGACTCACTCACTCACTCACTTAAATCAACGCACAGCCCAAACCGTTGATCCTAGAGAGCTGTTTTTTTCACAACAGGTGGGGTATATAACAAAAGTACCCAATAAGAAGGGATTTTTGAAAATTCCACCCTTAAGGGGGTCAAAAGGGGGTTGAATGTTTGTATGGGGATGGAGTTAAATTTTAAGTGAGAGACTTGAAATTTTGTGTATAGACTCCTTATTACAATACAAGAAAAGTAATTTAAAGGTTTTGAAAAAACCCACCCCTAAGCGGGTTAACTAGGGGTGCAATGTTTTTATGGGGAAAATATTATTTTAGGAACTAGAGACTTGAAACGTTGTAGAAAGGTTACTCATTAAGATACAAAAAAAGCACTTTCAGCGTTTGCGAAAATTCTACCCCTAGAGGGGTTAAATAGGGGTGCAAAGTTTGTATGAAGGGAACTTTCTTTTTTGAGCTATGAACTTGAAACTTTGTAGAAAGATTACTTATTAGATTACCTAAAAAAATCTGTCAGCGTTTTAGAAAATTTCACCCCAAAGGGGTTTAAATAGGGGTGCAAAGATTGTATGACGGAAACTTTTCCTTTTGAGCTAGAGACTTGAAACTGTATAGACAGATTACTTATTTGAATACAAAAAAACCTTCAAAGTGCGAGACGGACTCGCGCACCGAGGGTTCCGTACAAACCTGTTATTACCTATTTTAAGTGAGAGTCTTGAAACTCTGTGTATGGACTGCTTATAACAATACGAGAGAAGTAATTTCTGGGTATTGAAAAAACCCACCCCTAAGCGGGATAACCAGGGGTGCAATGTTTGTATGGAATAAACATTATTTTTTGAACTAGAGACTTGAAACTTTGTAGAAAGATTACTTATTAAATTACAAAAAAGCACTTTAAGCGTTTTAGAAAATTCTAAATAGTTTTAAAGTTAAGTTAGGGGTTAAATAGGGGTGCAAAGTTTGTATGAAGGAAACTTTTCCTTTTGAGCTTGAAACATGAAACTTTGTGGACAGATTACGTATTTGAATACAAAAAAGAGCTTTAAGCGTGTTGGAAAAATTCACCCCAAAGGGTGAAAAGTTTGTATTGAGAGCAAGAAAATTTATAAGCAAGAGATTTGAAGCCTGTATGTTAAAAGACTGCAAAACCAATTTCAGCATTTTCTAGGCTTCCGTACCCAAAGAGTAAAAACGGGACTCTATTACTAAGACTTCGCTGTCTGTCCGTCTGTCTGTCACCAGACGCCACCACCCATAAAATAAAATAAATATTGAAGGGAGGCTCCCATACAACAAACGTTTTTTTCAGGCTGTATCTCAAGAATCGCGATAGCTAGACAGTTGATATTTTCACAATTTATGTATTTCTGTTGTCGCTATGACAAATAATAACTAAAAACAAAATAAAATAAATACTTAAGGCGGGCTCCCATACAACAAACGTTTTTGTTTTTTTCTAGGCTGTATCTCAAGAACCGCGATAGCTAGACGGTTGAAATTTCACAAATTATGTACCCATTTCTGTTGCCGCTATAACAACAAATACTAAAAATAAAATAAAATAAATATTTAAGGGGTCTCCCATACAAAAAATGTTTTTTTTGTGCTGTTTTTATAAATAATGGTACGGAACCGTTAGTGCGCGAGTCGGACTCGCACTTGCCCGGTATTTATTTACTTATCTCCTAAGAGAGTTAAAAGGGGGTTCATAGTTTGTATAGAGACCAAGACATTTTTAAAGTAAGAGATTTGCCACATCGGTTATAGACTGTTTGTTTGAAAACTGGAAAACTGATTTCAGTGTTTTTTTAAATAAATTCCTTCAGGGGTTATAAGTCTTTATGATGAGCAAGACATTTTTAAAGTAAGAGATTTGTTACTTCGGTTTTAGACTGTTTCCTTGAAGACAAGAAAATACCAATATTTTCTTGTCTTAAAGAGAGTTAAAAGAGATTACCCCCTAAAGGGGCAGAAAAGAGTTGGAAATTTCTACGGGGAGCAAGACAATTTTAAAATAAGGGTATTGTCAGTTCGGTCAAGGACTAGAAAACAAATTAAGTACTGCGTTTTTATACTCTTCCTTTAAGGTTGGAGGTTCAAGGGGTTGAAAGTATGGGGAACAAGTATTTTTTGAAGTAAGGGAATACTTCGGTCAGACATATATATTATATGGTATTGGTAAGCCATTAATTCAGAATACATAATCCTACTGCTAGCAGAAAAGTAGGTTAAGTTAGAACTGCGACCCTTACAGAACCGAACAGCTACCAGAAAAGTAGGTTAGGTTTTGCTCACAAACCGAAAAAAAGGTAATGTTAGATTGAAACTGCGGATCATTTTATTTAATTTGAGAAGTTTATTTTGGCAAATCAAAATAATATATTTTCTATATCACCGTTAAATGGGGACTGGGGATAGAGATGGAAAGCTCTACGTCTTTTGCCGTATGATAATTATACTTTCAAAACTTTACAGGCACCCCGGACAAACGTAATTGAAACTACTAAACGGATTTTGGCAAAAAAAAATCAGTAGGTAATGTAGCTTAGTAGACATAAGAAGAAACCTTCAATACATTATGAAAAACAAACAATTTAAGTAGTTACAAATGAGTGTATATTAAAAAAAAACTGACATTTAAGTTAAGCATTTTAGCAATTTAAACCTTTTACGCCAAACCCAGAACGGAATTACATGAACATAGGCATAGAGATAATTTGAGACCCTTGGAAGGATTTAGGATAGTTTTTATCTCGAAAATCATCCCTGAAAATGGTAGTAGTTAGTTTGGGACAGCGATAAGTAATTAAGGTCACGCCCAAAAAAAAAATAGAAATATTTTTTCTCAAGTTCTTCGCGGACGAAGTCGCGGGCAAAAGCTAGTAGTTATATAATTTCAATGACATGCATATTGAGAGTCAAATTATTGTACGACTCTGGCTGATTGTGATGTAACCATATACTAACCCTACCACCATTTATAACCACTTACATTCAAACAATAAATGATTTGTATTTGTATATGGCGCTCAATGTTGGTATAACAGCATCCACGTTAGACAGCGTAGGATAATGTCTCATGCAATGACCAGCTGGTGCCGCAAGTCGACCAAGTCAAGTACTTAGGTCTGATGATTGGTCTTGAAGACCACACATTGATTTGTTGTGCGACCGCCTTTCAGCTCGCTATCACAAGGCTGCGGCCGGAATTCCATCCGAACAATGTCAGAAAGGCGTACTTTGGCTACTTCCATTTCGTTCTGATATACAGCGTCGCTACCACGAGAAACGAAAGTCGAAGTTCGGGTATGTCCATCTCTATCGCACTCACAGTCTCACAGTACTCGAGTAACAGGGATGCATGTATACGAACTTCGAGTTTAGTTTTTCGTGGTAGCGCCCCCAAGATGTACTAAAAATCGTGTGTCCGATCAAGGGCATAACAGCCATCGTGTTCTGATAAGAAAAAACTAAAAGAAAAAAAAATTGATGCGATTTTTTTTTTACATTATTATGGAGCGTTGGCCCACTGGGGCGATCTGATCCATACAAATGTAAAAAAAAATGCGTCAAAAAAAGATTCTTCTAGTTTTTTGAATTAATGAATGAATGATAATTTATTTGAAACACACAGCACAACAATCAACTTGCTTAAAAGTAGAGAGAAAGAGAAATGGTGCATTGTTGAGGTTAGTCTCAAAAAGGAATCCACTCAGCATGTGTCGGGGCATGGAGTGCCACGACGCTGATTTACAGCGTGTTTTTCTTAATTGGGTGACAGACGGGCGAGTAAGTTCGCGTACTTACGGCTCGACGACTTTACTCGACTGTGTGTCATCGTAAGTACGCGTACTTTAAAACCGCCGAGCCAGTTTTTCGACGATCCAACACGTTTGAATTTTGCTCGTAGCCCGCCTGTCTGTCACTACCGCGAGCCGCGAGCCCCCATTTTGTTTAGTACAGTTAGGGTGAGGATCGTGTGTCACTGACGCCGAGCCGAGTAAGTTCGCGACTAAAGCTCGTACGTCTGTCGCTGACGTCGAGCCGTGTAAGTTCGCGACTTTTAAACTCGCGATTTTAAAGCTCGTACGTCTGTCACCCACTTTTATCAGAAGACGATGTTCACACCCCATTTTTGGCACACTCTGTATACAATTGACCTATGGGGTGACGCTGCTGGTTGTGAGAGAGCTTCCAGGCTGCAGAAGCGCGCAATCCGTGTGGTTTCCGTGCAGAGCACCCGGCCAAAGAACTGTTCATTAGCAACAATCTCCTAAAGCCTTTATATCTTGGAGATAGCTAAACTATGTAAGGTATATTAGTGTAGTCCACCACGCAAGGCCCGTTTATCTGCCTTAAGAGGAAACACTAAAGGCCGTGTTCCTATGTTGTCCCATTTTTTTAATAATCTAGACAAAACAGTTTTTTGGATGTTTGAATAGAGCGGAAAATCTGGCATTTTTTTGAGGTTTTAAAAGGTCAATATCTCAAAGGAAAACATAGGAACATGTCAATAGTAGCCATAGATTTATGAAGAAAAGGAGTAGAAAATTATTGCTCTGCTGCCATTATCCAGGGAGAAACGGGGACTACGTTTGTATGGAAAAACGAACCTCGTGTTTCCTCTTATCAAATTCACTGTCAACATTTTCGTGGCGCTACTCTCGTAGCTATGCCGTGACTGTCCCATTTAGTAGATGAAGTGTTAAGGAAAACGCTAAGATTATACCTACTTCTTAGCGTTTACCTTTGGAAGTTTCACAGTAACACGATCAATAAGGTAAGCGGGCAAACCCGCGGCCATACTTATTGATCTATTTGCGCACGCGCAACGAACCAGACAAGATAACCTCGGCCCCTCTATTCAGTAACTTGTTGTAAGCTCACCTCAACGCTCACTCACAAATATATCTTGACACCACGATGCGTAGTATCTAAGCGTAGATAGAGGTCTAGTTTCGCGACGGGTGACCGGCGGGGTGAGCCGCATTAGCGCGTAGCGAATAACAGCTCTGTTTATCTACGACACTGTCGTTTGTCGTTATGTGCATGTAGGGTTGAGAATATTTCACGGCCGACTTTTCTGTCATTGGACTTAAAATCTTTTACATTTGACAGTAGAGTTGCTTTTTGAATGAACTACTTAGCAATTTGACCCACTCAAATATATGTGTAAGTACACATGTAGCTTACAGACATATGTGTACATACATATGTGTCAAGGTCGCGTGAGTCCGCGGAATGCGGGCGAGGAACGATCAATGTGGCACTCTTTGGGGTCTATGTCCAGAAGTGGACGATTTTCGGCTGACGTGATTTATGTTTTTGCCTTTACAAGGTTAACTTGCACAGTTATGAATTTATGAAAGTTGTCCTCAATTGTTAACCATTTTGAAACCAATTGCCGATCCGAGCTGAAAGGTGTATTTATGTATGTTTTTTCCCGTAGTTTTTGACCTCTAAGGGTTAAGGGTAGCCTATATTTCAATAAATAATTAAACTAGGCAATCTAGATGGACCAGTTCTCAAAATCTTTTGCTGCCATATCTGGTGGTCATGGTGCATCGATCTTACCTGCCAACGTTTTCAGGATACTGTTTTTATTGCCCCACAGTATAAACACACACGTAACGTAAATACTCACGTAGACTGCTAAAAACATAATACTTAATCCTTTCGGCTCTCGCGTAGGCGGGCAAAAAAGAACAACGAACAGAACATGAAGCTTCAAGTAGGTACTACCCGGTCTAGTCGCCTCGTGACGTCATACACCAGGGGTGTGATTCGCTACGCGCTAATACAGCTCACTCCGCCGGTCACCCGTCACGAAACTAGACCTCTGCCTATGCCTAGTTACTACGCATCGCGGTGTCACGATTAATTTGTGGGCGAGCGTTGAGGTGACCTTAAAACAAGTTACAGAATAGGGGGGCAGTGCTTTTGGTACGGTGTACTACCGGTCTTTTTCAAAGCTTGGAAATATATTATGCTAACTATTTAGAAAAAGACGGATTGTCTATCTCGCTCGGCCTCGGCTTGGCCTCGGCCTAGCCGTGCTGACGTGAAATTTAGCGCGTAGACACAGATTACCACAAGTTCAAATCGATATTATACATGTTTATAGTTTATACCTAAGTGCAACATGTACAAGGTGCCCTTAGTCTCCAGACAAATCTGTGCATGCAGGGAACAAGTTGACAAGTCGCGATGTAACAAAGAATATAACATATAACGGACACTTTAAACTCGCGCTTTAGAACTGGGTCTAACGCGTAAAATAATTGAACTTTTTTTGGGTCTACCCTCTATATTTTTATAACCTTTTTTAGGGATCCCTCTATTTGGCATAACTTTGACTGTCCGAAACGGTTTTCGCATAACGGACTTGGCATGTTCGGTTTTCGCCGAATGTTAATGTGGCAGCCATACTTAATACAATTTCTAAAATTCCGAAAATGTGTTAGTCCTAATTTTAATTTGCTTAATATAGGCCGATTATATTTACGCATAATTTTGTTTAGCATAATTTTATCCAGTGTATTATCGATTGACCGATACTTACTAAGGTTACTTACAACGGGATACGATATGGTGCGGGGTCGAATATGGCCCCCAATGTATCATATTATATATATGGCATACATGCAGTATGCTGGGAATTTAATTGCTATGCATGTGAAAAAGAAATTTATGAAGAATATGTTTCAGTAAAAAAAGTTTTTATTTTATTTTTATTTTTAAAGGCCGTACTACTGAAATTTCCTATGAAATCATAACTTGAAAACTACAAAAATCACGGAACGCATGGAATATTTTCGGGTATAAAATATTGACGTCGCTGTTTGGACCACCTCTATAGTCGTCTTTCACCCTTAATAAATACTTAAACTACCTAACATTCTTTTTAAAACTTATAATCATGCATTAACAAAACTTCTTGTTTGTATGGAAGACAAATCAATGAAAACAGTTGTGTCACATCGTGTGGCATCGTTTTTGCCATGGAACAACATTTTATGCCAGTAGCTATGAGGGTTCGCTGCGAAAAGGTGCCTATCGAGTACACAAAGTCTTAACCCCCGCCGCCATACTGTCGCCTCTCATCCCTAATGTCATCGACACCCATTAAAAGGCTATAAGCTGGCTTCATCCAGAAAACAAAAACTTCTGGCTGACGAACATGAAAATAACCCTTAGGTATTAAAATAATTTTTGCTAATAGAATAGTCCTCCGGTAGCGACTAAAATTCCCATTCCAATTCGATATACGAACACAAAGACATTACTTTACATAATCTTACTACGTAATGTTATAAAAGACTTCGAGCTTCTTTTATATTCAACCTAGTAAATGGCTAAGTAGTACTTATATAAAAATCTTATAAATAAATGAAGGTTGGGGTTTTGTATATTCCGGGTTATTTTCGAAACCATCTAGGTACACATTCGATTACAGAAAACTATTACCAATTTACAAAATGTGTTTAACGTCTGTGGCGTTCATTTATAAAAGGGTGTACCTAAATAAAATCTTGCCATTGGAGGTTATGCTACAGAGCAAGGCCCGCGAGTTATGTCGCGGCGAGATAAACTATCCGTTCTGTAGTAGCCATGCCGGAAGTTTTTGAAGAAGATAACATTCAAGATTTTTATAATTCATGGTTTTCCATAGCGTGGGACAGAGTAACAGTAATAGCACATGGACGAGCACAGTTAGTGACACTACACAACCCAGACAGTGATAACACATGGACGAGCACGGCTAGTGACACTACACAACCCGCACAGTGATAACACATGGACTAGTAAAATTAGTGACACTACACAACCCGCACAGTGTTAACACATGGACGAGCACAGTTAGTGACACTACACAAACCGCACAGGGATAACATATGGACGAGCACAGTTAGTGACACTATACAACCAGCACAGTGATAACACATGGACTAGTACAGTTAGTGACACTACACAACCCGCACAGTGTTAACACATGGACGAGCACAGTTAGTGACACTACACAAACCGCACAGTGATAACATATGGACGAGCACAGTTAGTGACACTATACAACCAGCACAGTGATAACACATGGACTAGTACAGTTAGTGACACTACACAACCCGCACAGTGTTAACACATGGACGAGCACAGTTAGTGACACTACACAACCCGCACAGTGTTAACACATGGACGAGCACAGTTAGTGACACTACACAAACTGCACAGTGATAACATATGGACGAGCACAGTTAGTGACACTATACAACCAGCACAGTGATAACACATGGACTAGTACAGTTAGTGACACTACACAACCCGCACAGTGATAACATATGGACGAGCACAGTTAGTGACACTATACAACCCGCACAGTGTTAACACATGGACGAGCACAGTTAGTGACACTACACAAACCGCACAGTAATAACACATGGACGAGCACAGTTAGTGACACTACACAACCCGCACAGTGTTAACACATGGACGAGCACAGTTAGTGACACTACACAAACCGCACAGTAATAACACATGGACGAGCACAGTTAGTGACACTACACAACCCGCTTAACTTGGGTCGCCGGAACGCTCTATGCTCCATACAAACGTAGATTGGTTCTTATTTTAAAACGACATACTACAATAATATTGTATACACAATGGAATCCTACATATCTAGGTCATATATTTCAGTATGTCGTTTTAAAATTAGAATGTTTGTATGGAGAGGCAACTTTGTTCGCCCGTAGGTACTGAGGTATATTTAGCTCCGGACCGTTTCTGATACTCAAGCGCCACTAGGCATGCTCACGTGTATAATAAAAATACCATAAATAAGATGAACATTATGTCAATCTTTTGTAACAACACAATGCAACGATATGATATTAGCTCAGTCGCCGTGCCCATTAGTTAATAACAATTGTGATGGTTTTGAAAAGCAAACAGCCATGTGCCGTTACGTAGATATGTGATAAGAATTCATTTATAATTTATACTAGACTGCCAATTCCGCTGGCAGAGAACCCGAGCTAAACTACGGGATAAAATACTCTATTTAAACCTAATCTCGTGAAAGTCCGTTTTATATACTGGTTAAAGAATGTTTAAAATCGGATAAGTATTTGTGGATACATATAGACTTAGACATAATTTTATTAAAATTAATTAATAAATCATATCAGCTGCATAGTCATCCTCTGCTGGACATAGGCCCCCAGTACCACAATCTTAGGTCGTGCGACACTTACAATACGCACTACATAAGTTTGCGTTTCTTAAGTTAGCCTCGAAGTCAGCTCCTATATCCCACTGACACCTTTGCGACTATAAGTGTGCTATAAGCTAACATTAGAGACGCAACTAATTACTAATAGGAATAGGGGTGTAGATACTAAATAAAATAATCAATAATGTCATATTTTCTTTTTCGAAAAAAGTAACTTCATATGAAACGATGACGCTGGAAGATTGTGACGTCACACTTCGTCTTTCGACGCGGCCCTCGGCAGCATCCCTTAATGTGACGTCATACAGTGTTTTCGTTTTCTCTCTCTAACAAGCAATCTTAAAACGGTTGTAGCTTCGTAATTTTTGGGAATGGGATTTTCGTCACTAGACATATTTTTTTGCCTTCTTTCATTTGGAGTAATAATATTTTTCGAGTCTACACCCCTGTTCTTACACTTACGTAGCCAGCCATATAACCCCTGTTTCCTTTGTTCTAGGTGGCTGAAATCATCATCAGCTTAGTGATCCTCGTGCTCATGGCGTCGGGCGGCGTGGCGGCCGCGTCAGACGCTAAGGACGCGCAGAACGTAGGCGTCGCCATGCTCGCGTTTGGAATTGTGCTGACCTTGGTGCTGGCCCTGCTGCTCGCTTTCACCATCACCCTACTCGTTGGACTGCACAAGGTAAGGCTCATGATTATACAATACTATGACAAAGTTACATACCAGCAGCAGCAGAACCAAGGTAACCGATGGCTCTCCGAATCGCTAAACTTAAGTTGCAGTGGGCGGGGCACATAACACGTAGATGGCCGTTGGGGTGGAAAGGTTCTCGAGCGGCGACCACGTACCGGAAGGCGCGGCGTGGGTAGGCGTGGGTAGGTAAAGGTTGCGGGAGTCCGCTGGATGCGGGTGGCGCAGGACCGGTCACTTTGGCACTCTTTGGGGGAGGCCTATGTCCAGCAGTGGACGTCTTGCGGCTGATATGATGATGATGATGATGACAAAGTTGCGAAGCGCATCTTTTACTGCGAACTGCAGAATGACAAGAGGAAACTAGGCGGCCAGTTTTTGCGCTACAAAGATTGAATATGGGATGTGATATTGCAGTGATAGGTTGCCCACAAAACACTTCAACCCTGCTCTCTTAGTCAACTTTTACGACACCCACGGGCAGAAACAGGTTAGTGAAATTCTATCCACACGGCACCGACGATTGTATCATGATATCTTGACTGGAATGGAACCAATTGTTTCTATTTCATTATATTGGGTTGCAAAAATTAGTTTTTCTGTATTTTCCCATACACATGTAAACTTATCTAACCGAATGAATGTGAATGAAGCAAGAAAGGTTTGTCAAGATCGTAGCAAGTGGCAATCCGTGATCTCCTGTCTACCCCTCCCTTCGGGAAATAGGCGTGATTATGTATGTAGATGTAAACTGTGAACTGGGTGGGGTATTTTATATTTAGTTTATAAGTCTAGTACGAGTACTTAGTTGATTCATCAGTTTACCAAGTTCAATAGAAGGTCGTTTCACTAGAATTAACGACTTTCGGCAAGAATGTGTTATCTTCAATGCTACTCTTATTTACTTTAGGCATTGTTTCTTAATGTCTACCGATGGTCTTTGCAATATTTCCTTCTGACGCTTTGAATTTCCCAAGCTGTAACTATGAAACATATTTCGAACTATAACAATTCCGCAGATATTGTATACAATTTTCGAGTTATTGATACATTGTGCGGCAGTACGAGTAATTGTATGCAAAGACCAAAAAACTTACTAATTATGCAAAAACGAAGCGTGACCGGCTCACAAAATACGTAATGTTATTCAAAAATGCTTCTGTGCACAAGGATTGAATACAGAACCACAGAGCGTCAAGGTCTCATGATCATGGCGATATTTCGGGTAGGTACCTAATAGCTATTGAAAGAATACTGCGTATATATATATGTAGGTACAGTCGAGGACAAAGGGATGGGACAAATTGTAGGCGACCGCATTCGATTAGGTCCAAAAGTGTATACATCTCTTTGTCCTCGACTGTACCTACCTTAATGTTTGCTCGGATGTTATATAGTTTGCCTTTCATACAATTATAGTTATATCAACAGAACTATTGTTATTGTTTGTTTGGCTTGACGGTCAGTTCAGCGGAGTGGGTTACGGTTACGTTACGAAGCTGACGGTCCCGGGTTCGAGTCCCGGTAAGGGCAGATCACAGATATTTGTGTGATGAGCGTGAACATTTGTTTCTGAGGCTTGGATGTTTTCTATGCTAACGAAGGGTTCGCTAAGGGTTCGTGTATAATGATGTAGGTATAACTGTGTAATCGCGACTGCAAATTAATGGAATGAAAATGTAGAAGACGGTTCTGGATTCGAATCCCGGTAAGGGCAAAATATTTGTGTGGTGAGGATGAATATTTGTTTCTGAATTGTGGTTGTTACTATGTATGTTTCTTAGTTTATATCGGTATCTAGTACCCATACCAAAAGCCTTATTGAGCTTCGATACTAATTATATGAGGTTAGTTCGGTTTGTATATGATATCCCATTACATCGATTTATTATTTCTACGTCCTGATTTAAACTCCCACGATGTTCAAACATAATTTTACCTTTTTGATAGTTTTTTTTTTGTAACTACCTTGTTTGCAACATACCTACCTACGCGATTAGATTAAGTTTATTACAATGCCGTTTCCATTTCTTTTATGAAACTACGAGTATACAGCCGCAAGTGCTCGACAGACGGCGGTGGCAAAATTGGCAACTTTGACGCCGTCTGCCACGTACTTCCGGCCATTTCAGGACTGACGGACTTAGGTAAACTCTCTCTACGATTAAAGGGCTACATGATGCCACATGTCTCGTACTATTGTCACATGACATATATATACTAAAAGCTACGGTAGCCCAGTGGTTCAGGCATGCGGCTGTCAAACGGCGGTCGTGGGTTCGAATCCCGGCTCGTACCAATGAGTTTTACGGAACTTATTTACAGAATATGATTTCATATTTACCGTTAGCTTTTCGGTGAAGGGAAAACATCGTGAGGAAACCTGCATACATCTGCGAAGAAATTCAAAGGTGTATGTGAAGTCACCAATCCGCACTGGGCCAGCGTGGGGATTACTGCCCGTTCCCTCTCATACATGAGAGGAGGCCTGTGCCCAGCAGTGGGACGTATATAGGCTGATGATGTGATGTGATATATATATACTTATTTTGATAGGAAGTGAAGGATTTCCAAACTTTCGGCCAGTTATTTAAAAAAAAATTTTTTCTTGTTCAGCACAACTTTCTTGACCCGTGTGGTTGTCGTGAGACGTAGGTGTATTGGGAGTGGGCTTACGGACTATTAGGACGTTTACCGTCATACTAGCTAATGTAACAGATGTCCTAGGAATTTCAGTTACACAAGTTTAAAACTCATTAGAAGCAATCATCTCAATTGAGCTGGTCCGATTATATCTATAGAGGGGCGCTGAGCCGTGGCGACTGGCCAGGCATTGCGAGTATCTGCCATGAAAACAGCATTAAATGTAGCGTATGTGGTACACATTAATGGCAGTGTTTAACACCTAGCCAAAAAATATGTCAAAGAAATTTAAATTAACTCATCATCCTCCTAGCATTATTCCCGGTTGTGTGCTAAAGGATCCCGTGGTCCGCTTTTACGCCTAATCCCAAAATTTGGCATATAAATACACTAGTTTTCTAAAAGCGACTGCCATCTGACCTTCCAACCCAGAGGCAAAACTAGACCTTATTGGGATTAGACTAGTTTCCTCACGATGTTTTCCTTCACCGAAAAGCTAACGGGAAATATTCCTTACATAAGTTCCGAAAAACTCATTTGTTCAGACCAATTCGTCGATTACGTACGATTCGTTTAGTCGCCTACACAACCTAATCGAAAAGTAGGTAAATATGATTGTAGTGTCAAAATGACAGGCACTTTCTTTCTACCGATAGAATTGAATACGAGCGGTCAATACCACTTGTTTTTAGGGTTCCGTAGTCGACTAGGAACCCTTATAGTTTCGCTTTGTATTTCCGTCTGTCCGCGGATAATCTCAGTAACCGTTAGCACTAGAAAGCTGTGGTACTAATATGTATAACAATCACGCCGACAAAATGGTAAAATAAAAAGTGTTTTTTTACTAATAATACAATTGTTCGCTAAGTAGTGCTTGTATTGTTCGCTAAGTAGGTATACTTAGCTTTTGTTTAACGCTTAAGTGGGCACATACATTTACTGTGCCGGACGGATAACTATGGAACCCTACACTGAGCGTGGCCCGACACGCTCTTGGCCGGTTTTTAAATGTTCTATCGCCATATCAAAATTTTCATAAGTTTTGACAGTTTTAGAGTGAAAGAGTTGAGCGCTCAAAAGTCAAAAATCGGTCCCCTGCCTGGGCCGCCGCTTGACAGCTGCATTTTTTAAAGGAACTTAATTCAACTATGTGTACCTAATATAAAATTGGTTAGAGATTGCTTTGTTTTAAAATCGAACGGAACAAAACAAATGCAACTCTGTTCCAATTTTAAATAGATTTTTTTGAAGAGGACCCCTTTTAATAGACCTTCCGGTGGAGTTTAGGTAAGGTCGCTACGTCACGTTGGGGTTGGGTGCAATATCCGTTTTGTTAAGGCTTTCTTAAGGCTATCTCTCTCTTTCGCCTCGAGATAATTCTGTGCTAAGTAAATGCCTCGTATAGTAATAAGGTGTGTTGTGTAATGATAAAACCAGATGGTAATACGATCCAATGACGTTCCGAGCGTAGATCATTTTCTCGTTTACCATTTGTTTGTTGCAATATAAAATTGACAAGCTGTGAGATAAGATACGATACGCGACCGCCATATGCTTTTGAGTAGGTTGACCAGGTTCGATTCCCGGTTACGTATGAGAGTTAATAAAAAAGTTTGAATGTAATTATTATTAAATCTAAAATGGACGTCATGGTTCCTAAGAACAGATCTCGCTATCTCTCATAGTTTCCGACTTCTCCATACTGACCCATTTGGATTGTACACCCGGTATGTATATATATGTCTATGTCTGAGGGGTAATCACGTTTCAATTTAACTGTCATTTTTCCATATAAAAAATGACATTTACTTAGATCTACCTGACGCGCGTACAATGCGTTACTAACGTTACTTGATCGACCTCTACTGGGATCATCATCTCATATAGTTATTTATTGTGACTGGAGAGTACAACTTTGTACCTTTTGGCGTCGAGACCCTCGGTCCATGGGGTCCCAGTGCGCAAAAGTTATTTGCGGAAATCGCGAAACGTCTGGTTGACGTAACTGGTGACCGAAGAGCTGGCGGTTTTCTCGCGCAACGCATCAGCATTGCAATTCAGCGAGGAAATGCCGCCAGCATCCTCGGTACAATGCCTCGAGGGCCTTTTTTAGATTTAACTTAGCTTTAATTTAATTTAGTTAATGTTATAGTTATCATCTTGTATATACTTTAGAAAATAAATGTTTCATTAGTTGATGTCCGATGGTTATTGTGACTACATTATATCAAATTAAGATTTTATCAGAAAGAGTATCGACATTGCAGTCCTTGCGTGGTGACTATGAAGGTCAAGCTCCTTTTGTTTTCAAGTATAATAGCATATTGTTATTTGAATTAAATTACTTTTCTGATTTAGGTAGGTATACAGTAGGGCAACTATCGAACCTGAATATACAAATAATAGAGTTGAAAAGTGGTATACCGCTGGGCTCATTGGACGCAGAGTCAAATTAAATTCATAACAATAGTTTTTGTATGTTTCAAATCAAAATCAAATAGTTTATTTTGTTCAAAAAAGTACAATTCTTACAGTGGCTGGTGTCTCCTTTTAGGTTATTTACAAAATAACCTGTGCTAGGAGGCACCGCTCTTCCATTTACACAGTATTGTTTATTACAAGGTTAGTTATCCTATAAATTTTAAAACTAGTTACTTTTTTTTTACTTTACTTTTCTTTATACATATTATATATGTATGTGTGTGTGTGTGTGTGTTTGCGTGTGTGTGTGTGGGTGGGTGGGTGTGTGTGTTGTGTGTGTGTGTGTATGTGTGTGTGTGTGTGTGAGAGGGCATGCGTGTGTATTATGGTGAGGCTAGACTATGTATCTTAGTAATTTTTATATTCTAACCAAGTAGTTATTTTCTTATTTACATCATATAGAGGCTTAGAGTATATTTCTAATTCTTTGTTTAAGGTATTGTATATATGCGATGACTGTTTGTTGTATTGTCTACAAGCAAAAATAGTATGGGTTATAGGAACTTGCATTACAATGTCTCTTCTCCGTTTTGACAGAAGGTTACAGTCAAAAGCTGTGGTTTTATGCTTTCTAAGGACTCAGTTTCGTATGTACAATTTTCTAACACTAAGCAAGTTACATAGTTGGTAAAGCTTGTCAGTCGAGAACCACATCTGCTTGAAATACATAATTTTGAGGAGACTTCGCTGAGCTCTCTCTACATCTATAAAACGAGTCTTAGCGGCGCCTCCCCAAACAGGCAAACAATAGGTTAATACGGACTGAACAAGTGATATGTAGATGTCTTTTAATAGGTTCCTGTTATGGCCCTGCAGACACGGGATGTCCCTTGGCACCACATGCCTCAAGTTTTTAAAGATCCAATTGAGCTTTCGCAGTCGTGAGATAACATATTCGAGGTGTTGGTACCAAGAGAGTCCCCGATCCACAAAGACAGACATGTTTGTTGCATTACATTTCCTTATTCATCATGTCAGCCGAAAGACGTCCACTGCAGGACATAGGCCTCCCCCAAAGAGTGCCAAAGTGACCGGTCCTTCGCCACCCGCATCCAACGGACTCCCGCAACCTTTACCAGGTCATCAATCCACCTTGTGGGGCCACGCCGCGCCTTCCGGTACGTGGTCGCCACTCAAGAACCTTTCTGCCCCAACGGCCATCGGTTCTACGTGCTACGTGCATTTCCTTATTGATCCGAGGAAAATTGCTGCAATCACCTCGGGTAAATATTCATTTATTTCAATGCCTACAAAGGCCCATATTTAGGTACTTATCCTTTAAAGTTCTCCCTTAGTGAAGGTCGATAGATGTCCTATTATATTGGAAAACTCACGACCCTGGAAGAATCTGGGTTCCCCGGCACACATAAGTAGGTACCTACTCTTCTACTTGCCTCGGATTTCTTAGTGTAATAATGGACACCGAGCTTCGCACTGCTAAACTGGACTGGACACTGGAGGCGTACTCCGCAGTTCCCGTAGCTTGAAGTTGTCTGTTCTTCCTCACCGGTGCGGTTTTATGTCTGGTTCTTTTACCGTTCAGGCAATTCGACTCTGGAACGCTCTTCCGCTAACTATCCGTCAAGCACAAAGCAAATTGACTTTCAAGCGCAAGTTACGCAAGTATCTTTCTGATAAGCGCGTAGGATAGTTGTCACCATAGTATTTTTTTCTCACTAGGTACAAAAGGTAGTAATATGTATATATATTAGTATATTTTTTTTTTGTATATGTGTATGTTTTATTTCAGTATGTATTTGATGAAAGTTTACCCTGGATTAAGTTATCATTTAAATTTAAATGCCTGCACCTTCTTTTTTCTGTTTTGCCCAATGGTTGACTGGTAGAGAATGCCTTATGGCATTAAGTCCGCCATTTGTACTTTATTTTGTAGTGTGCAATAAAGTTTAAATAAATAAATAAATAAATAAATAAACCAAACACTTTTCATATGAATTAACCGTCGGTGACGTTTTGTAATTAAGCTGTGCGGTTTATTGATATATAACGGGTGTTGTATGAAACGCCAATGCCATACAATCGAATATTTTCACCACAGTGATTATTGGATCGAAACCGATGTCATCAACGTCATAAAACAAAATGACCGATCGTTAAATTGAAATTAGGCTTTGCCGACACTAATTAACACAAAGGCTTGGCTAGACGGCAGTCTATAGATAATTTCATTTATTACAACACTACTGCATATACATGGGCACAGATTATATAATAGATGGGGAGATCAATTAGTCCGTCACTTAAATATGATATATGTGACAATTTAATGATGAAGGCTGTTGCAGATCGCCCTACTGTTTTATCTGTGTGTACCTAATCTTATTCTTGATTCAGAGTTGTACCCAGCTTAGCTGGCATGATCATCAAAGCATTTGGCCCTTTCTAGCAAGTAACTAAGTGCGAGCGAGAAGAAATGTTTCATGTCCAACATAAACGCGATCATGCCAGCTAAGCTGACTGAACTGATTTTGTCAGTTTGGTTCCTCTCCTTTTTATGTCTGCTTAATTTAGTCCCAAATACCTATTTGGGACTAAATTAAGGAGACAATATTAAAGGAAAGATACACAAGTATCCCGTCCCGGGTATTGGCCTCGCATTTTGATTTGACGGGGAATCATTATCCTCCCGTTATTCCCGGTTATACCCTAAAGGAACCAGGGGTCCACCTTGCCATCTAATCCCAAGATTTGGCATAGGCACTACTTTTACGAAAGCGAATGCCATCTGACCTCTTCACCCAGAGGGAAAACTAGACCTTACAGGGATTAGACCGGTTTCCTCGCGGTGTTTTCCTTCACCGAAAAGCTTACATAAGGCTAACGGCAGAATGGCATTTGTTTATATTCTAGATAGGCTCAAAAGGTCTTTTATAAGGTCAAAGTCAAGGTTAAATGCCATTTATATCATTCTTGATAAGAACAAACATTTCATATTACAGTCGATTTCAAATTCATGGCGTATTTTCTTGTATGCGTTGGGCGGGTACTTTGAGACTATGGTTATCTATCTACCTCTGATTGACTTGTCTAGGTTTATTGCCGCAACAAATATAGCACACCGCCATGTTACGCCAGTACATTTCTAAAAAAGCAGAGATTTTTCAATAATTTTCTAGATTTAAAATGGGCCTAATTACGTAAAGAGGTCACCAAAATGGTTTTTGATTCGTGCACGCCGCTATATACACACTGCCTCGTTCACGGAATAACTATTCCGTGGTCTCGTTTACTAGGTATGTTATTTTCGCAATAAAGTTTGACTAAATGTCAAAGAAACAACATTTTATGAAAGGTCGCGGGAGATATAGAATACCCGTCCCTATCTAAGTGCTCTAATCACAAAGAGACAGACATTCTACGCCGCGAGACAGCTCGCGCGCAGTCTTGTGCTACCCCTTCTTTTATAAAAGACTGTCCAGTGATTGACCCTAGTCTGATCTTTTTAACAGTGATAGTAAGCGACGACAGATCCTAAGATGAAGCGCACTGTTTCAGTAATATCCTATTCATTCTTATTTTGAAGGCACCTAGATCGCAGTTCTATGAAAATACAGATGAAGGGTGCGCATTCCAGTCGTTACCAGTTCCTATAGAGGAATCGCTGAAAACATAAGGATGCATTCGCTCTCCACGTCAGAAGGCCAATTTTTGACTTTCGAACGCTAGAGAATTAAATAACAGTAAATGCGATTATAGTGTCAAAATTACAGGCACATACCTTCTCCCGATAGAATTGAATACGAGTGGTCAATACCGCTCCTCTTTCAATTTTCTATCGTCAATTCTTAATAGAATTTCATCATTTTTGACAGTTTTCAAGTGAAAGAGTCGAGCGCTCGAAAGTCAAAAATCGGTCCCCTGGACATTCGGTGATGGAACGTGGAATTAAGTTTCTGAAAGAGAGAAAGAATTCCTGCGCACATTCTCCAAAATGTATCTCCAATAAAGCACCGATACGAAGCTACACGTCGAGACTCCGTGCAGGGGGAGGCATGAGACCAGCAGTGGCCGTCTTTCGGCTGAGATGATCACGCTGTCTCACTTTTTCATTTGTTTCAGAACAAGCGTGGCCACGTGAAGGCCTACCTGATCTACTCCGCCATCTTCTTCGTGATCGGGGTGATCATGTTCTTCGCCAGTTTCAGCCAGCATGTCAAGATCGGGACCATCATCTCCAACTTGGTTGGTCTGCGTAAGTACCCTTTAACTCATTCATCATGGCCTAGGCATGGCCATGGCATCATACAGTAGCGGCGATAGGGTGGGGCGCCGGACATACAGGGGCACCGGCGCCCCTATATGTCCTCTCGCTCATTGAGTTAGGGAAGAAGAAAGAAGAAGAAGACCTAGAAGTCTCGACCAGGGCGCTGGTAGTGCTAAAACCGGCAATGGCGTCATAGACATACGGATAAAGAAAATAGAAGCGCTGAGCATGAATTAAAGAATGTCTTCTAAGCATAACCATTATTATCTTCTGAAATCTCTCATAATACACAATCCCAAGGCTCAAATATTTCACTTAATTAAACGCTAACACTGAATCAGGATCCATATTATTATAGCCAAGCTGTATGCCAGCACATATTTGCTTGGCACTTGCGCAAAGAGTTTCATTTTCCTTTATCTACACAACGTATGTTATGTCGATATACGAGTATGTATGACGCACGTAGCATGCACACTTATTACTTATGCTTTGAACTACTTCTACCTAATCCATACTAATAATATAAATGCGAATGTGTGGCAGTCTGTCTAACTGTATGGTTGTCTGTTTGTTACCCCTTCACGTTTAATAAACCGCTGAACAGAGTTCCAACACCCAGCTAGTTCATAAATAATAAGAATATTTTAAACACGATACTTTAAAATTATATTCAAAGAAATTACGTACGTAGGTAGTATTTTTTTCTGTATCATAAAAACATTTATTTAGGTATAAAATTAGCGTTTTTGTTATTATCTTTACTAAACGTAAGCTGACACCATAGTCTATAGACGTTCAAAGGAGTAACAAGGGCGTTGCCAACCCTTGATATGCATGAGGGTTCGTCGTGTTGACAGCTGAAGGAACAAATTCCCTCGCTCTCAACACAACACATCCTCGGGAGCTCGGGAGGTTTAACTGTACTGGGCATTTTCCGCAAATCAACATCCAATGTGCCTATTTCCCGTGTTGTAGGTAAGGTCAGGGTGGCTCAACTCCGTCAGCGGGGTATTTCCGTCAAACGGCGTTTGCGGCTATTCTAACAACTACACGCTTGCCGACTCGATCGGTAAATCAGAGATAACATTTTATACCCGCAGTCTAAAGCAGATGGCGCTGTCTAGCCGGTGAACGGAAAAATCCCGCTTTCAAAATTTAGTTACGCCCCGAACTCGAACTCGAGTGTAGTATCCTTTTGTGTTTCGTGACGGTGCAATGAAAAAAAATTGAGTTTACGGCTTGCATGTTTACTGGGAGTTTTATTAATCTTCAAATATAATCTTGTGCAAATATCGTCGCAACTAACGCTACAAGGTTATCCTAGTGGTGACCCTGGCAAATGAAATTCTGACTCCAATTAATTCAAATTATATTTATGTGTTCTATTTACAAAAGTCTCACAAGAAGTGTCTCGGGACGCTAGATGGGCTCACAGCCCGCCTCGTCCCGCGCCGGGGGGGAAGGAAAGTGCAGCGTTGTGAGAACGCTGTGCTACTGTGTTCCCACAGTAATCCCCCCCTTTTTAAAAAAAAACAATTAATAAAAAATTAAAAACAATACATTAGTCTCTCATTTGGGACCTTTACCTTAAACTAAAATCACTTATTCTAGTTACACACTTGTTATCACTAATACACTGTCGGTGCAGCCTGCATTTGCTGCGGTTGCACATTGTGGACTCGGATGGCAGTGGGCGGTGGCAGCGATTCGACTGTCTTGCGTAACCAGCTATTGACATGGCGCTTGCATTTGGCGCGCAACACGTACAAAAATGTGATCAATATGATCACCCCGACGACTAGTAGTCCTATTCCGACGTAATTAAGTTTAGATTCAACTTGCCCGGAGAGTGACTGAACCTGGGCGATGGCGATATTACTATTTTGAGACCTATCGTCTTTGCTCGGTCCCAACCCCATCGTACACACGATACAAATAATGACAACTTAAAATGATTAAATAATAAAAATATACTCGCGGTGTTTCCGCTGATTTCTGAGAGTCTGGTTACGCACTGTCGCTACCGCTGTATTATATATTACAAAATTTGCTCATCCGGCAATAATGCAAAACTGAAATACAATAAAAACTTATCATTAAAAAGTAGGTTTAGTCCAAAGTACTACAAACTTACTAGGTTGCAACCTAAGCTATAGCGCTATTCGTAATTATTTTTTAAAACACGAGCAGATGGTTACAATTACTGACATTGCATCTCGGTTCGGCCGCACCGTATGATACAACAGCAGTAATGCAACGCAGTGCCATGTTGCTGACATATTTTCAACTCGAAACACAATAGTAACTTAATACTAACACTGGACTGGTACAGTCACTAATATTATTCAGTAAGGACAACTTAGTTCTTTTCTCAAAAGATTGCCTAAGTTTTCCTTACGACACAGCAATATAACAAACACAATTACATTATAAACGACCTTGACAGGTATTCATGCTAGGTTGGTAGACCTATATTAACAACCTTCTGCGCAAAACACTACTGACTTCCCTGCGGAAGTATACTATCACGCATCAGTTGCGCTACTGTTGTGCTATGAGACTGTGTACCATGAATGTTATGTTTATTCATCGATCAAAAACCTAACTGGTCTCTTAACAACCCTTCCGCCGCGCGTGGTCCGAGTTACCGGAGCAGGTGCAGGTGATGGTGTCGCAGATGGCGATTCCCGGTCCCCCGCACTCTTGTACGTACGCTTGTTTGCTACACTATCACGCGCTGGCGTATCGTCGTTGTCGGCGTTCGCATTAACTAAAAACGCTGGTTTTAATCTATCGATCGAGATGTGCGATTGCCTACCTGGGAGTTGTATTAAAAACACCTTAGCACCTCTTTCGATGACCCTGTAAGGTCCGTCGTAAGGTGGTTTTAAAGATCTACGGACAGTATCGTCTCGAACAAAGACATGTGTACAACTTAACAACTCCTCGTGTATAAAAATGGATCTATTCTTATACTCTCTTTTCGGCACGGGTTTCAAGCTAGTAATGTTATCCCTAATTCTCTCTACTACACTGTAAGGGTCGATAGGGTCTCTTTCACACGGCGTTTCGTAAAACGCTCCTGGCAGTCGAAGCGTGCGACCGAATGTCATTTCCGCTGCGCTTATACCACTATCGCTTCTACCCGCGGTGCGTAATCCTAGCATTACGCTGGGCAAGAGATCTACCCAGGAAGTACCATCACCGAGTTTTGCCATTAGTGCGGCCTTCAGCCCTCGATGGAACCTCTCTATTTTTCCATTAGATTGGGGATGATAGGGTGTGGTCCTAATTTTGTCTACCCCCAACAACTTCATCAGCTCCACAAACAACCGACTAGTCGCTAGTTAGCCTTATCGGACAACCGTAGCGAACAATCCATCCTTCGTAAATAGTCTTAGCTATGATTTCAGCGGTTATTTCGGTTATGGGAAATGCTTCCGGCCATCGCGTATACCTATGCTATGATGGTTAGCAGATACCTATACCCATTAGACGTTGTTGGCAAGGGTCCTACAATATCGGTATGAATGTGCTGGAATGCAGCTGCATCTGGAAACGTACTAGATCAGACACAGTATGACGGTTGACCTTTGCCCTTTGGCATGGAATACACGACCGTGCCCAGTTGCCGACATCCTTATTCATATCGGGCCAAAAATAATGTTTGCTAACCATTTTCCTAGTTGTTCTGATGCCGGGATGGCTCAACGAATGTATACTATCGAATACCTTACGACGAAATTCTAAAGGTAAATAAGGTCGAGCCTCGCGTGTCGACGTTTCGCATAGAATAGCTCTATTGCAATTAGGTACCTTTATTAGCTTTAGTTGCAATTTACTCGTGTTGTTTATATGATCCGAATGCGACATTCGTTATGCTTATTCATCTTTATACTGAGCAATAGCTAATTCTGAGAAATCTATGATAGTAGGACATTCTATAACTTCTACTCGTGAGAGCGTATCTGCGACTATATTGTTTTTTCCGCTAATGTGACGTAAATCGGTGGTAAACTCGCTAATAAACAGGAGTTGCCTTGCACGTCTAGGGCTTTCCTTGTTGTCATCGCCTACCTTGTTGAATACTGTACATAAGGGCTTATGATCGGTATACAAGGTCAACTGTCGACCCTCGAATGACTTACGGAAATATCTAACCGACAAATATAGTGCAAGTAGCTCACGATCGTAGGTGCTGTATTTCACCTGAGCCGGAGACAACTTTTTTGAGAAAAAGCCTAAGGGTTCCCAAGTGTTATTTACCCTTTGTTGAAGCGCACTACCCACAGGGGTGTCAGATGCGTCACACATTAGGGCTAAAACGGCGTCAGGCTTTGGATGTGCGAGTGTAGCGGCCTGTTGAAGACCTGCCTTACACTGCGCAAATGCTTCTTCCGCCTTTGCCGTCCACGCGACCTTGGACTTATCCCTTTTTTTGGCGTTAAGAGCGGGCGTACCGCCAGGGAAAAATCAGAAATCACCCGCGCGCCCCGCACCTGCCGCGCTGATGCATCTATTGCTGCCCCGCTCCTTCTCGCATAGTATATGCCCCGACAGTCAGATGGAACATGATGAATACCTATGAATAATAGGCATGATGACTCATGTTCAAATTGATAACGTAGTGATGCTAAATGTATAGTAAACCATCAAATTACCGTAATAAAGTATAAATAATAAAATATAATTAAAATCGTAAAAAGATATGAACCTTGAAAGTTTAGATTTTTTATTTTTATTGTATAAGAGTAAATTTAAAGGTACCAATAGAATCCTTAGGCTTTTATAGAAACAAAATTGTTCAACAATTATGTACTTAAACGCAGTATTCCGCGAATGAAACAACAATTTAAGAACCTGATTTTCCATACGATGATACATGTAGGTACTTTGTATTAACAAATGTCGGCTGTGACGTCACGCCTGTCTGTCTTTCAGTATTAAGCGTTTTGCGCTGCCGCCAGCGAGATCAATCTTTGTCTCAAATTTTTGGGTATTTATGTTCTTTAATTGTAGTTCCTCCAATACAAACATTTGTTCCTGTCCAAAAACTGGTTTAAATGACATCATAAAAAAATTTAGTCATCAACCCTATTATAAAAAGTGGGAAGCAAGACAAAATCTGTAACTTTATTTGAAGATATTATTTTCGCTATTAAGTCAGAGTTTCGAGAGCTATAACTGAAATATGACCTTCCGTTTTTTAGGGTTTCGTACCCAAAAGGTAAAAACGGGACCCTATTACTAAGACTTCTCTGTCCGTCTGTCTGTCTGTCACCAGACTGTAAATCAAGAACCGTGATAGCTAGATAGTTGAAATTTTCACAGATGATGTATTTCTGTTGCCGCTATAACAACAAATACTAAAAAAACAAAATAAAATAAATATTTTAGGGGGGCTCCCATACAATGAACTTTTTTTTACTGTTTTATAGATAATGGTACGGAACCCTTCGTGCGCGAGTCTGACTCGCACTTGGCCGGTTTTTTATTTACTAAATCACGTAAGGGTTAAAATGGCTAGTAAAAACCTAAAGCAAAAAAAAGCCATAATCGAATTAAAACTTTTGTGAGACGTGTCTAAAATACTACTAATAAAACCACGGTTAAATTCACGTATTAAATGTCACGACAGGCGACATGTTTCGAACTCTTCGGGAGTTCTTCTTCAAAACAATCATCGAAAACAGTCATCCTGAAGAACTCCCGAAGAGTTCGAAACATGTCGCCTGTCATGTCATTGAATACGTGAATTTAATTGTGAATTTATAAGTAGCATTAAAAAAACTGTTATATATTATGAAACCTTCGATCATGTCTATGAAAGTCAGATTTTCAGGCCACAGTGTTGCGGCCAAATTTTTCAATTCTGATCTCGGATTCCTGCCTGGAGACAATGGAGACGCTCTGGCCCTTTAGTTATCAATTTTGAACATACTGGTAAGTACTAAAGAAAAACTGCTTAATTGTGTTCACTTTTTTTAATATAAAAATGACCAAGTTCGCAGGCAATAATTGTTGGAATCTGCACCCTCGATAACCCTAAAAGCGACACCCGTGATGACTTTAAAGAAAAACAATGTCAATAATGTCACTACGGGCGACATGTTTCGAAATCTTCGGGAGTTCTTTTTCAGGATGAATGCTTTCGCGGCGGTGTCGCTTGAATCACGACAAGATTCAAGCGAAACCGCCGCGAAAACACTCATCCTGATGAACCCCCGCAGAGTTCGAAACATGTCGCCCGTAGTGACATTTAATACGAGAGTTGAACCTTGTATTAGTATTATTTCAACATGTCTCACGAAAGTTTAAATTCTAAAAACAATGTCCGCCATCTTGGAATTCAAAATGGACATCATTTCTCGAAAAGCCTGAAAACCTATGTTGTTCTTTAAAAAAAACGCGCATCGTAATTTACAACAAATATTTCAAAAATGAAAATAATTCGACCACTTTTTGAATTATTTCCGACTTAGAATTCGTACGAGTATTTAGAGACCGAGAGGACATCGATTTTGAAATTAACCGGATTTATTCTCAACTAGCGATCCACCCTGGCTTCGCTCGGATACTATATTAAATTATATTATACATATAAACCTTCCTCTTGAATCACTCTATCTGTTAAAAAAAACCGCATCTAAATCCGTTGCGTAGTTTTAAAGATCTACGCATTCATAGGGGCAGACAGCGGGAAGCGACTTTGTTTTATACGAGTACTATGTTGTAATGATAGTGATAATCTTTCATAAAGTAAATACACGCTCGACAGAAAAAATGTTCGTGTAGTTTTGCATGTACTGCACAAATTATTCTAAGAAGCCGGTCGCCGGCCGATCGCTGCGTAATCTTATGGTTGTATTTTGAACTTTAAGGTCTACATGTTAAGGTCGACTTTTAAATATATTATTTCAAAATATACCAAAATATCTACTGGAATGTAATGATACATTCATTCACTGGACGAATATACTGGGTCACAATATTATTGAAATAATTATGTTCACCGTGCTGTCGTGAGAGCACAGAACGTAGTCCTCTCGTCTCAGCGGAGCGATTGCGATTGACTCCGCCCGCGAACGGCAACAGAAGATATACCAAACTGCACGAAACACGCGACGGGAGAAACAGTATCGCGCTAAATAAAAAAGACCTATACGCCAAATACGTTATACCTCAATAAGTATGAAAAGGGACTACATAAAAAAACGCCGCTCGTCAAATCACTAGGCAATATCAAGAGCTATATTATACACTAAATTTTTACGTAAATTATATGCACGGGAACGACACACAATTGAAATTAGGTAAAAATAAGACATGTTTTGGCGATTGTTTTCTATCGAGGCGATTTTGGTTTTGTACGGTTTTTTTCAGACAAATAGATTGCAAATATGATGTAGTTTCTGTATGTTCATTTTCCTGGCATTCGCTTTAGTTTGTCATAGGTAAATATTCAATCTAAGAACTCCGATTTCGCGGAGCGCCCCCTCTTAACCAAATACTTATCTAGTTCCGCTTGTCTCACAGATGCATCCGGAATATGCCCTCTATAGAAATTGAGCATTCCTAAAAATCTGCGGAGCCCTTCGATCGTTTCCGGTTTCGGATAGTTGACTATGGCATTTACTTTGTCCTCGAGCGGCTTAATACCTGCCGTCGATACCTGATGACCTAAAAATTCTACCGAAGGCTGTCCAAAACAACACTTGTCTAGATTGATCGTTATGCCGAAATTCGTGAACCTTTCGAACACTAACGCTAGATGTCGTTCATGCTGCTCTAAATCCTCGCTAGCTATGATAACATCGTCCAAATAATTAAATAAAAAATCTAGACCTTGAAGTACCGAGTTACTCATGAAGCGCTGGAAGGTTTGTGCAGCATTACGGAGTCCGAAACTCATCCTCGGGAATTCAAATAACCCAAAAGGAGTTATGATACTCGTTTTCTCGATGTCCTCCGGTGCTACAGAAATACAGTGGTACGCGCGGTTAATGTCTAATTTAGTAAACACTTTTTTTCCAGCCAGGATGTAGGTAAAGTCGTGTAGTCTAGGAATGGGATACCTATCGGGCTTAGTAATAGCGTTAAGTCTCCGGTAGTCTCCACAAGGTCGAATTTCTCCGTTCTTTTTAACTACTACGTGCAGTGGAGTTGCCCACGCACCTTTCGACGGTCTACAAATTCCTAGTTCCTGCATTAATTCGAACTCTTTTTTGACCTTGAAATACCTATCCGGGGCAAGTGGTCTTGCACGTGCAAAAACCGGCGGCCCTGTAGTCTCTATGTAATGTAACACGCTATGCGGTGTCGACTCTTTGAACGACGCTGGTTTCTTAATTTCAGGGAACTCGGACAACAATTTGCGGAAAGGATGTTTTTCGTCAACAGTAAAGATAGAAGGTTGGTTCATATTTACGATTTCAGTAGCGACCTTGAGGTCGGTCGTCTGGTCTACCAACTTACGTGCACTTAAATTAACGAGCAGCTTATGATGGGCCAGGAAGTCGGCTCCTAAAATAGGCTGCTTCACCTCCGCCACCACGAATTCCCATCTGTATTGTCTACGTAAATTAAGGTCCAACACCAAAGTCTTCGTTCCATAAGTCTTTATTTCACTTCCGTTCGCGGCTTAAAGTTTATATTTCGTGCACTCGCGATTATAAAA
This sequence comes from Epinotia demarniana, assembly GCA_945867215.1. Taxonomy (NCBI): domain Eukaryota; kingdom Metazoa; phylum Arthropoda; class Insecta; order Lepidoptera; family Tortricidae; genus Epinotia; species Epinotia demarniana. The sequence continues at coordinate 21,556,912 of OX244274.1, read as the reverse complement.
TCTGTTTTTGGGAGGCAAGATCGACACGTCAGCGCCAGTGTCCACCAAAAACCTCAGTCCACTTTGTGCGTCCGTTACGCACAAACGACGACTATTTGATGTGGTGCATACCTCCGCCGTAGATTGCACCACCGCGCCTAGTTTTCCGAAACCGATGATTCCCACGCAAATGGTTGACAGCATTTCTGGGCCTTCTCAGCGTACCGGAAGTGGTAAAAGCAAAGCCAATTGGGGTTGTCCTTGGCACGGCTTTTCGAGCGGTTCCGGGACGTATTTCTCGTGCGCGATGTGGACCTCCCGTTACGTTGACCTTGACGTCTCTGACCTGCTTGTCGACCGACTGACCGCTCCACATTCGCCACTCGGACGCTGAGCTTTGCAATCTCTGCCAGTATGACGGCAGTATCCTTAGAAGTGTTTGGGGCGGTACCATCGGCCTGTGGTGTGCTGTAGGAGTAAGCTGGCTGCCTGACCTCGGACACGTAGTTACGACGCGTTGCTTCGACGACATTGTCCGGGATGCTTGCCAGTCGATCGAGGTCACTGGTTTCTGCGGCGGACAGGACTGCCCGCACGCTGGCTGGTAAGCGACCTTGCCACAGGATCCGTAAAGTCTCGTCAGGGAAGTTATCGCGGGCCAGGTCTTTCATGCGGTTTAATAACTGGCTCGGCTTCATTTCGCCCAGTTCCATATCGCCGATTAATTTCTCCACTTGTCGAATTCGTGTGTCCTCGTACAAGGACAGAAGTTTGGCCTTGAGCGAGGCAAATTTACCTGTAGCCGGCGGTCGGGACAGAAAATCCGTGAACTGCACAATAACTTCTTTGGGCAGCTTCGCCACCACAAGGTCGAATCGGGCGTCGTCCCCTAACCTCTGCGGTGCTAGAATGGCCTCGATGCGTATAAACCATACGCGCGGCTGATCTACCCAAAATTCGGGTAACCTTGACGCCAGCGATATCGCCATTATATCTGGTTTCCTGTCTTCTTCTGGCTGCGTTTGAGGCTGGGTGACGTCGGACGTCGTAGGGACCATAGGATGTCTTCCTTGCTCCAAAGGTTGTCCCTGAAGTCCGCCTTGTGTCTGACCCTGTGCGCCGCCTTGCGCGCCCGCTGCACCGTGTTGTAATCCGTTGGGCATACTCGCAGCCGTAAACTTGCGAACTTTTTTAAAATCAGTATCACGTCGGGGTCACCACTGTGCAAATATCGTCGCAACTAACGCTACAAGGTTATCCTAGTGGTGACCCTGGCAAATGAAATTCTGACTCCAATTAATTCAAATTATATTTATGTGTTCTATTTACAAAAGTCTCACAAGAAGTGTCTCGGGACGCTAGGTGGGCTCACAGCCCGCCTCGTCCCGCGCCGGGGGGGAAGGAAAGTGCAGCGTTGTGAGAACGCTGTGCTACTGTGTTCCCACAATCTGTTGGTGTTTAACCACCCATAAAACTATGGGTGGTTAAATATTGGTACTGACGAAATGATCGAGAAGACAAATCCGTCAATATTGTGAAACGGGCAAAACCGTCATGTGCCGGAATATCCCCATTTCATATATTGCCCACCTTTATGATCTGAGTTACTCAAATAATAACTATGATTATTATACTATAATTTATTTTTAGGTAATGATTCTCAGTTTAATTAACAGAGGAGCAAGTTATTTTCGCTTGATTTTTTTATTTGTTATTCAACTCGGGAGACTGAGAAAGTCTTGATTGAAAATCAGTAGGTACTAAAACAGTTGTATGTATGTAAAGACATTGTACACCACATGTATTATATTAGACGTGCGTTTCCTTCTGCGTTTGACGGGGTACTTATAGTATAGTACATTTCCGTGGGACAGATCTTACCGCTTGTGTGACGTGAGCACGCGTGCGTCTCGCAAGCAGTGTGACTTGTAGTATTAGGAAGGAATACTTAAGATAGCTATTTTACTTTTTCATGCCTGTCTCCGCGTACACATCTGGTGTGTATACGTCTTGGCGTGTGTTAACTAGTCTAACTTTTTTTTAAATTGTTGATTTTTACTCTGTATTTTTACTTGAGAATGTTAAGCACGGTTGCAAGTTAAATAATAAATTTTGATGGTAATCAATCACGCTCTCTTCGATTGTTGAGCATTTAGGGTCTGAGCTAAATTGGTCGTTCAATACTTAGTACCCTATGAAATCTCCAATTTACTTATTACATTGAGTTTCCCACTGTACTTCGTACCTTACTCAACAGTGGAGCCATCTGGTGAGCACAAAATCAGAAGCCCATTATTTTAAAAACATCATGTGAGTTGACGGATTTTCCCTATAGGGTTTAGGAATTTGTTTTAAAAGGTTTAGAAAAGCTGTTTAGAAAAATAGGCCGGAGTTGCCCCAAAAAATACATTTGGCAATAAAATCTAAAATAAGCCCTAAATTAAGATCGTTAAAGTTTAGTTTCGATTAAGAGTTCAGCGTTAATTGTTCACTTGACGTATATGTTTGTAATACGTCACGATACAAGAATAATCGTTGGTTGACGGAATAGTCCCAAACCGTCGGGAAAATCCGTCAACTGACATGTTTTAAAAAGAAAAACATATTTATATAACCAGCAGTACTAGCAATTCAATATGGAAAGCATTTATATAGTTAAATAAATACCCAATCTATTACAGTGATCAGGTTTATTAAAAAGTAAATATCCTCTTAGTTATGACCGAAATTGAAATTTATCAAAAATTATGACGGAAATGCCCTCATTGACCTAACCTATCTAACTGCTCTAACTACATGCAGTGATAAGAATCTGGTCTCTCATTTGACCCTGTATCAGCATTCAGATTCAGTATCATTAGTCATGACTAGGTCGAGTTTGAACAACGTGAATAATATTGTGAATATAAATTATTTTGTTTCCAATATCTATACTTCCAAACATAACATATTTAAAAACGCGAAGTAACCCTGACTCTATGCTATCTTTTCACGGTTTACTAATTCCTATTACTGAACCAACTGTGGACTGTGTCCCTGAAAATAAAATAATATAAATAAATATAAGGGGACAATTTTTACACAAATCGGTCCAGTCCCAAACGAAGCAAAGCTTGTACAATGAGTACTAGACTACGATAAATATGCTTATATGGAGATAAATACAGGAACAACGAAGGATAACAATATAATATATAAGTACAAATAACCACAAATCAAAGATTACAACCTTACACAAACTCTCGCGCTTTGTACTCAAATGTAAAAATATGAGTGCATACAACTTCCTTACTCAACTCATAACATTTATTTAGTATTTACTGGCTTCTGCCCGCGACTCCGTCCGCGTGGAACTCACTTTATATCGTAGCTCTAAACTATCCTTTATCCTTCCCCGGGACTCGGACCAAATTTCATCTAAATCGGTTCAGCGGTTTAAGCGTGAATAGGTAACAGACAGACACACTCGCATTTATACTTTTATAGTATTACTATTGATAACCATCGCTCGTATGTCAGCGGATTAAGGTATCGGTATGCTTACAAAAGCATTAAATCGATACATATTTTTGCACTTGACTATGTAGGTACACGTGTTTAAATTATTAATTCGCCCATGACCGGTAAAACGTGTCAAAGCGTCAGAAATAATTTAAATATAATGAATATTAATATTATATTTGCTTCGCTTTGCCAAATTAATAAACGAGTGAAACACATAGTCACGATCGACGTTTTTCACATTGCTAGCAGAACCGATGGCCGTTGGGGCGGAAAGGTTCTCGAAAGGCGACCACGTACCGGAAGGCGTAGTGGGTAGGCCCCCCACAAGGTGGACTGATGATCTGGTAAAGGTCGCGGGAGTCCGCTAGATGCGGGTGGCGCAGGACTGATCATTGTGGCGCTGTTTAGAGAGGCCTATGTCCAGCAGTGGACGTCTTTCGGCTTATATGATGATGATGATGATGATGATCAATGTTGATAGATACACAATAAGAATTTGATAAAGATCCTTGAGGACAATAACTCGACGTCGTCAAGCATCATTAACAAAATCTTGATCGGAGCTAAAAATAACACAAGTTTGATAATGACCTCTAAATATTTCAATGGAATTTATAATAAATCACTTTCAATGAGTGCATTGCCCGAATCACATATACTCGTACTTACTTATATAAAAATAAACGTTTAACTTAACATCGTATACCTAAGTAATAAAACCCAAATTCGCGTGCACCTATTTACTGACCACGTCAACCCGCCCTGCAGGACGAGCACGTAACGCGTTGTACATACCTTCTAAATATGAAATCTAAATGTCAAATATATGGAAAAATTACAGTTAAATTGTCCTAACGCGAGTCAAACGTTACGTCACTATCCCCAGCACTCGAACTGAGTGCACAGAACACAAGCCAACATAAACAGTATGTTCTACTGCTTATTTTTAGGGCGCCATTTTGTAGCGAACGTATAATCCTAAGACGATGCCCGTGGGCCGATGCCTCTCGGTTCGGCTCACAGGCATCGTCTTAGGATTATTTTATTACGTTCGAAGGACGCGAGCAAAATAATTGCATCACCTTGCATCTCTGTTTATTTTAAATATAGAATTTTAACATTACGGTACCAAATGAAAGCTGACATTGTAACTTTGTAACGCCATGGAAAATAAGGAATTTCGACGCAATTTCGAATGCAAGGATTGAAATCTCGGAAACCTGAAAACAGTCGCAAAATTCTTGAAAATATATTAAGATAATTGAGAACATAGGGCATTTTAGAAACAATAGATTAGATTAGATTATTTATTTCATGATAAAAAATTACATTACAGATTTGCATACATAGGTATGTCAAAAAAATATGAATTTTTATCACAATCGTCAAAAACAGAAAAAAGATATAATATTAAGCTATTAGTAAGAACACAATAACAAGGAATAGAAAAATAAAACAAACCAAAAGCAACCGAACACAAATATATAATAGAATTTATTACAATAAATGAATACTTTGTGTTACTACCCTCTCCCCTTTTGACACAATTTATACGGTTTTTCATGGACCTAATCCCTCTTACGTATTCTCTTGCGTCACTCCTCCAGTAAAGGTTTCTTCATCTCTGCCTATTTTTCATCACATATTTATGTTTCAACCGGTTTTGTGTACAATAAAGTGCTTACATTATTTCATCTAAAGATTATTTTGTTTCTGTTGCCTGCGTAATTATGGAGTCTCCTTCAGTACTTCTGGATGAAATTATTTATATATTTCACATAAGTATGAAATAATAACACTACTACTTGCTCTGTAGTAGTGTTGTGTTCCCGGAGGTGAGCAAGGTCGCCAGAGCTCCCGAGGATGCGTTGTGTTGAGAGCGAGGGAATTTTGTCCTTCAGCTGTCAACACGGCGAATCCTCAAACATATCAAGGGTCGGCAACGCCCATGTTACTCCTTTGGAGTGGCATGCGTCTATAGGCTGCGGTGTCCGCTTACCATCAGGTAGGCCGTACGCTTGTTTCCTCCGTCGTTGTATAAAATAAAATGAAAAATGATTGTGGTTACCTTTTCCTTCAAATTGTATTAGAAAAAAAATCGAGCGATCGTTAATTTCTCACACATAGGTACCTGGTACACGCTCGATTCATTTTCTGTTATAAAACAATCAAAAGTTTATATCACATCATGCTATTCGCATTATTTATTTTTTATTATGAAATCGAACAAAAGTTATTCATACTACGGCAAACTAATACCTACCTCCTCCATTGTTTGAACTGGTGTTTAATTAAACACGTGTTTACTTATCTCGTGAGTATTTGCTACCAAAGAGCATAGTTTTAATCCTATCTATACAAATATTAAAATATAGGTTTGTACACTGTTAGTTTCTCAAAAGCGAATCATCCCATTTCAAAAATGTACTAATTAGTCAGAATTTACCTTCTGGAAGGACATCTAGACCATATTTTAACTCGTGGGTAGACTTGCGTTTTCCTTATAAAACGCGAGCGGCGCTGTGGCGACAGCCTAACCGTATCTAAATTAGGTGCTTATAACTTAAATAAATTAGGTAGGTACCTAACTTAGTTCAGGCGATCGGCAGCTCAAACATAATACCTACGTCGCTTGAGCGCAATTTACATGGTATGGATTTTAACCGATCAATTGAACTCATAATATTATATTAATAATATTAGACGGGCGTAAGTGTTTCCAAAGACGCCTGATCGATTGCTTCTCGCGCCGCCAAACAATCCGCTTGTTCTTAAATAGGGCATTTTAGCATTTTTATCATCCATGGATTGGTAGCTGCCATAAAGTACCTTCTTACTCACATTTGACATTCTTGGATTTGTAATAGTAAATTAGGTGACCCGCATCATGGCGTTGTACAAATAGGTAGTAGTTAGGCAAATAGTCGGTACCTATCTAGGTATTAAACACTAAAAAAGACCCGCATCACAAAATAGTTACCTACTAGGTATCTATTAGTGTATAAAATAGTGAAGATGGCTTATTTAAGAGCATACGCAGTAAATATGGTAAAATCGCGTCATCATCATTCGCTTGTCCTTATCCCATTTACTTGGGGTCGGCGCAGCATGTTTTTTTCTTCCATACCTCTCTGTCGCCCGTCAACTCATCACACACATCTTTCCTGTTCATATCGTCTCTCACGCAGTCCATCCACCTTTTCCTTGGTCTACCTTCTTCTCTTACATCCCTCCACATTCATACTTAATGCCCTTATAGTAACATGACTATCATCCCTCCGCATTACATGTCCATACCACCGTAAACGATTTGCTCTCAGCTTTTCAGTTATCGGTGCTACTTTCAGGCTTCCTCTTATATACTCATTCCTTACACGATCCAATCTCGTCACGCCACACATCCATCTCAACATTCTCATCTCCGCAACATGCAATCTCGTTTCATCCGTCATCATTGCGGCCCAACATTCCGCTCCATACATGGTAAAATCGCGTACTTAATGTAAAACAATGCCGGTTTTGACGTATGTTCGTCAAATCTCGCTCAATAAGAGGTCCGCATAACCTCTAGCCATCCACCATATGATGAAAATTGACAATGAATACAAAAATCATCTGCAATAACAATAAGAAATAAAATAGAGTTTTGAACCGTAGCCGTTGGAGAGGAAAGGTTCTCGGGTGGCGACCACGTACCGGAAGGCGCGGCGCGGTTAGGTGGACTGATGACCTGGTAAAGGTTGCTGGAGCCCGCTGGATGCGCAGAACGGGTCCATTTGTCGCTCTTTGGGGGAGGCCTATGTCCAGCAGTGGACGCCTTTCGGCTAATATGATGATGATGATGAATGATGAAGACGACAATTCCTTTTGATAGGACTTAGGGCAGCTAAAGGAATCTTTCATATCGACTTAAGACCCACCCAGGATGTTAATATTTAGGTTATATTAAATGCTTTCGTAATATGTAACTGGCAATGCAATGTTATACACGATGAAGTTTTATTTAGTAAAAAATCTTATTATAATGTATCTAACTAGTTGTTTGAAAATGAGAACTACTGTGTATTCAGGTGCGGTTGGCTAAACAAACTCGCTGATATCGCGATGCGATTTCTTGGAATGATATTGGTTCTTGGATTGCTGATTGGTTCTCATTTTAAAACGACATGCTGGAAGTCGTTAAAAAATATGTGTATCACTTTTCCCATCGGGGGATTAATATTAGCAGATATCGCTATATGAAGAACACGAGTTGCTATCAATTACTTAAAATGTCATAACATCATTAAGGCTACGTAATATCTATATAATAGCTATCCATGCCGTAATCGGCAACGGCGACCCTAGCTAATTACGATCGTGACCTCTAATATGGCTTCCAAAGCCGAATTTTGTTTTAAAAACTCTATGGCAGGTAGGGCAGTAAAGCTGTCCAGAATTATTATAAGTATAATTATTAGGAGGGTTTCGGCCCACTCAGCTGATAGCTGAGAGTAGAAAACGGCGTTCGGTAGTCTGCAATCACTCATACACCAAACATGCCCACACCACCTTAGCTGACCCTTCATCAAGAGCGCCTCCATAACAGGCATCCTGCAACGACGAAGCACTTCAGTGTTGGGGACGCGATCTTGCCATTTTACGCAGAATGGAACGTAGACAGCGTAAGTGGAACGTGTCTAGCAAGCGAATGTCGCCTTTGTACAAAGACCATGTTTCCGAAGCATACAAAAGAATCGGGAGAAACATGGCTCTGTACACCGACAACTTCGTCCGCAGCTTTAGATCATGCGATCCCCAGACACGACGCGTTAACCGACCGAAAGTGGACGCAGCCTTAGCAATCCTAGATGGGATCTCGGAGGCTAGTCTGTTATCCTTTCTGATTTTGCTCCCAAGATACTTGAAAGAGGACACTTCTGTTAGGGTTTCCCTTCTATTGTTAGGTTGGAAGTGTCCGCTTCGCAATTACGGGCTGGTTGTTTTAGCACTTGAGTCTTGGATATGCTTATTACTAAGCCAAATCTAAGGCACGACCTTTGCAGATCATCCATGTAGGACTGAAGCGCCTCCATGCTATCGGCCATCAAGCAAACGTCGTAGGCATAGAGAATCTCGAGTATGGCGAGCTTTGTGGTTTTCGTTTTAGACTTCAAACGAGACAGGTCGAATACACTTCCGTCAGAACGAACGCTTAGCTGTATTTGTCCAGAGCACCCAAGAAGCAAGTCATCAAGCACTGTGGAGAAATACAACGCAAAAAGAGTTGGAGCCATCACACAACCCTGTTTGACTCCACTGGTGACTGGAAATTGTTCCAAAATCTCGTTTTCATGACGAACTGTAGCCATCATATTTTCATGAAGCTGTCTGACTAAGTTAACGAACTTTTCGGGATACCCAGTTTTTTGCAAAACAAGCCAAAGAGCTTCGCGCGGTTACTCATACAACTGAGTGTATTTCATAAGCGTATACAGGGTGGTGGTCGAAAGAGCGACGTCAATAATTGTTTTTGGATTCCTCCCACCCAGGAGTACCCAAAAAAACCCCATTTTTTATGATTTCATAGAAAATGACGGTATAGACTTTGAAGTTTAAAAAAACTGATGTTTTTTGTGTTTTTTTCTGAAACATAATCTTAATAAATTGCTCTTTCACATGCACAGCAATTCTTCCTTTCCCTTTCAGTTATTTAAAATCAGAATATAGAATGCAGAATGAAAAACATTGACACACGGAACGTGCCTTTTTATTTTATTTTTGTCAATAAAGGTGAATGGATTGTGGCCCTGGATAATAAATATAATAATATGAAAATAGGAGACAAAACAATTATTAAAATAAAAACAGACGAAAGGTACTATATCGGAAAGACAAGTTGAAACATGCCATTACCAAAAGTATTTAAAATTACCATTAAACACTTCTAATTGTTATACCAAAACAAGTCAGACATGTGCGAGTACGACTCGAGAGGGTTCCGTACGAACTTGTGTATACGAAGTATGCAGATAGTTCATTCATTCCATTTAGTCAGAAGTTAAATAAGTTTGTATCTTATGTAGTTGTAGGTATGTTTTGTAAGTTAGCCTGTGTTTTTATGCTGTCTGAAAACTAGGATCTTTTACTTGTTAAAGGTGTTATATTTACAAATTAACCTTATTAGAGATTTTTTCTATATTTGTGCCTTTAGCTGCTTCCTGCCAATTTCAAGATGTTAGGTCAGCGGGAAATACCCTTTGGTTCCTTTGCGAGTAAGAAAAGTTAGATTTTTGCAGCTTGAAGAGCTTCTTATATCTGAGCACCTATTTGATACTTATTAATTTCAATTTGATACTTTCACGCAATAATAGGAAAAAGTTTCTTGACAGACAGTTCGGACAACGGAGTGATTCTACCTATAAAGCTTCCTTTTTAACCCGCGAAGAATACCATGGGTGCAACTGTGTGAGTCTGTGGCATTGTAGCTCCCAAATGGATGAACTGGTTATTTATTAATGGTCGTCACTTGTTGGTTGTGTTGGTTCATTTTGAATTTTAAATTGATGTCATGTAGTTATATCCTTTTGAAGTACGGAACCCTAACAAGCAGGTACCTGCTTGTGTTATTTAGTATCCACAAAGGTCGTGAGTAACAAGTAAATACGTTGTTTCCACACAAAACACTTTAACAAACTAAGCTAAAACTTAATACTCAATCAGCTAACGACAGATGTTTGGCATTGAGCTCCATTAATGGCCTCCAATTAATTTAAACTTAACCGTGCAAGGTCCATTGTCTTTACTCTTGGACAAAAATTTTGTCAGAGACATTTGAATAAATTCGAAATAAATACCTAGGTACTTACTTGAGTCTTATTTTTAGGACACTGCTGGGCTTACCTTGTAATATTTTACCTTTTATTACTTGTAATATTATGTGTGCAATAAATATTTTGAGTTTGAGTTACCTACGCCCGGGTTTAAATTACTGATCAATCGTTTTAAAATACTGGTACTGACGAGCTTAAGCCACACAAATACTTGAGTAGGACTACAATACAATACAATACAAATACTCTTTATTGCACACCTCACACAAACAAAGTAGTTATAAAGAGAAATAATACAATAACAACTACCCCTACTACTACTATACTATACTGCTGACTATACTGTTCTTTTTTTTATAGTTAGGTAGGTACCTATTATGTAATAATGTACCGACGTACATTTCTTCCCCGAAACTTGATTGATTGCAATCTTTTTTGGGGAATCACTGTGAAATTTAATGACGTTTATAAAGACAATCTGGACATAAACCACTTTACTAACATAACCGGCGGGTTAAAGTCAATTAACCAATAAATGTGTAATAGATTTCACCGCCACAGCCACAGAGTACCCATTGCATACAAACTTATAAATAAACAATATCTCTCTCACGAACATCGCTCTCGTTAAGGTACTTACAAGTTGAAAACGCAGACAGCAGCCCTCAGCCAAAAGTAACTTGTTTTAAGCTCACCTCGACGCACACCCACAAATATATCTTGATACCTCGATGTGTAGCAACTAAGCGTAGGTATAGGTCTAGTTTCGTGACGGGTGATCGGCGGGGTGAGCCGCTTTTGCGCGGAGCGAATAATAAGCCCAGCAGCAGACGACGTATCGCGCCGACACGACTACTGATTTCTATGTATTTCTATGAAACACTTTTCATAAAAACCAGTCCTATCGCCGCGACACGTCGATTGCTGATGCCGTCTGCCAACTTGTATCTTTAGCCAGTTTTTCTCCTATTTTCCAGTCGTGATCAAAATCAATAATGATGATGATGGTGATCATGATGATGATGATGGACATTAGTATTTATAGGTTTTTTTTTTGTTCCAGTGATCCATCTTTACTTCCTCCTGGTGATCAGGAGCCAGTACTACAAGATGGACGACGCTAGCAAGGGAGCCATCTACAACACCGCTTAAACATTCACTGGTCACAACACTCGCGGTCTATGGTGGCGTGACGCGTGACGTAACCATTAAAAATATTCGTCTCTTTCTTTTGGCGCTAAATAGAAAGTGTCGGAAATACTAGCGCGAAAAAAGGCGCAATATTGTACATCTCTTTATTTATGTTGCGCTTGAGCCATCTCGCGTGCACACTCGTTTTAGCTGTGCAGATGCACTAAATTTCTTGTCACTTATCATGCGGTAAACGTGGCCATAAAACGCCGTGTAGACACTTTAAGATCTTGATGTTGTTTGTGTGAACCTAGTATGGCGTACGCCCACAAACGCCACAACTCGATGTGACTTAAGGCATTAGATATAGATTTTGAATAAGTTTACTTTCATATGTACCTTTTTTCTTTGATTTGTTATATTAAGAAGTCATTTTGAGTTTAAAAGATTTTTGCATTTTTTATAAATAAGTTCTTAAGAGTTCTTTCTGCAACTCGATTTCACTTATATTAATTACTTTATTTTCACAAATAAACTATTTTCAATACCAAACAATTGATTAATAAATTGGTGAACAAACGAACTTATCCCTTATTTTAAGGGGTTTATGAAGGTCGGGTCAGTTCGTTAAGGTTACAAGTTTGGTTATGTTTGTCATTTCTCTATAAGTATAATAATATATTATACTATACTATATTCGTGTCTTGTAAAACCACCTCGTTATTTTACTGACAGCAAATATAAATCAACAATGACTGAATGTGGTTTGATTAATGTGCCTATAAAGATCTTGTTTGGTGCTAAGAGAGGCTGTAGGCCTGATAAGTGAGTGATAAGAGTAGGTTTGTCATTCATAACAGTATGTACACAAAATGGCTGCCCGTTTACAAAATGGCGGCGACTATGAACCAGAACTGCCGTGTTCCAGATATAATTATCTAGTTAACTTTATACGAGAATTTGAATTATAAATGTTTAAACAGTGTTTAATGATGCGAATTATACTCAGCTTTAAGTGTCGTATTGCCTATGTATTGGAGTTAAGTGTCATATTCATAATCTTTAAGATATTGAGAGTCTAGTAGGCTACGGTACTACGGTACGGTACGGTAGGCGAGGATTCTACTGCGGGCTGAAATATAAATTGCACAATTTAAGATGGGCGAGTGAAAACTCTTTGGGAGATTTTAAAGTGATATGGAGTTGTCACAACGCAGTATCATGTTGACTGGTGAACTACTTAAACCTGTCCAATTCATATGAAAGTTATATCACTGTTGGATCTCGCAAAGTACCCCATACCAATCTATAAACTGTAAAAAAAATATTAATAGTTATTCCTTCTACCTCGTAGTGAGATGTTGTATGTATACCTATCAGTTAATGTGCATTTACGAAACTATAGAAGGGGTTCACACCAACCCCTATACGACATGGAACACAAATTTTGGGAAACGCTAGGCTACTACTTATTTTATATTGCATTTGATAGTTATACATATTTAATCAATTACATTATATACGGAAAACATTTTACTAAGCTGTTAAGGTACAGTGAATTTTATAAAAATCTACCCAGCTTCAGACGTTTTGAAAATGTGAACAAATAACGTCATATTTTTGCCATTTTTATAACTCCATATTAAACTGTGAGATCTATTTAGATAAATAGGTAACCTTATTTAGATTTAACTTTTTCGAATAAATGTTTGCACGATGCGTGTTTGTTTTCATCAGTCACAAAAACGAATATTATCACCCCACCCATACCATTGAAACCTATAATATCCTATACATATATAAGTATATATTTTTAATAGTACAGTCAAGTGCAAAAATATGTATCGATAACATCCTCTCATAAATAAGTACCAAAACCTTAACCCGTTGACATAAGAGGTATGGGACATATTTATGAGTAAGTTGAATTCACCCATATTTTTACACTTGACTGTACAGAGCAGACATCCCGTAGCATAAGTTTGCGTATGTCACCTTTTTGTTGACGCAGAGGGAATGTATTTACGCATCCCCCCGGACACGGGGAAGGGCCAGGCCAGGGGGTATGTGGAACTGGCTTTTATGAGGGAAAACCCACTGAACCACTCTGCGGCATCAACCCTCACTGCCGTTAAGAGGGGGCATCATGGGATCGCTAGCATTCTAACACGATGCCCCCGGCTGCCTCCTGGCAGAAGTGGCAGGGCAGGATCCTTACACCAAACCACCACCACCACCTTACCAAATGAAGATAAGGGTTGGTAACGCTTCAACCCTTCTCCAATATGTTTAGAGCCTGGTGGTGTGGTGTGGTGATCCACTACACCCATTGGCCCAGTAATGGGGGATGTGATGGTTAGCAGCGGCAAACTCTCTACGCCTTCTGCTACTAATTATAGTAGCAGAAGACAGCAATAACAATACATCAATGGAAAGGTAACTGTGTAAAGACTAGTTAATAAAACACACTTTTAAAATAAAGAAGGTTACCGAAATTGTAAGTGAGCAAAACACTGTAAGTATTTGCCGAATGCACGTCTAAGTTATTCGCTGTCTTTTCCCTCCTACCCTCATAGCATATTTTCCGGCATTTCTAAATGTCAACGGCTGCAGTGTTCGATGCTCATAAATTCGTTGTTCCTCGTGCGTTCTTGTTTTGTGGTGCCTAGTTAATACGTAAAAGTGTTGCAAAAGATATCCTTATTTATACAAGGTAGGTACGATTGATCCATTTTAAAGAACTGTTCGAAAGGTAAATAATTTAAGGGTGCTGCATATTTGAATAACGATGTTCCTCGTTCCATATAACATTCTAACGAACAAATAAAATAATGTGTCTACGTTTCTTCGTTTATCTAATGTAGGATATCTCTCTCTTTTTATGACATTAAAGATTTTATGAGTTATCAATAGTTAATTACTTTTCATTTATCTTGATATTTCCACTTAGTTTACACTAATCGTACTGAGGAAGCAGTTAAAAACGTAAATAATATTAAGGCAAAGTATTTCCGTGCTTCGGAAGTAGGTACCTATGTTGACTGCGCGACTTTTGTACCAAATATAACGAAATCCAGGACCAAGGGACCCACCGGGGATCAGAACTACCATAAACTGAACATAATTTTGTTACCATACCCTATCATCAATCTGAGTAAGGCCAACAGCAGATGTCACGCGGATACATTGCCCAAAATTATCTGCACATGACAATTGTCAAAATGGTTCCCTCTTGGAATCTGGTACTGAACCACCAACTTCTAGTGAGTAGTATTTGTTTTATTATACTCTTTGGACTGAACTATGTCGGGGTTATTTCTCTACCTTGCTAATAAGATTGCCACTGACTGGCAGCCTAGACTCACAGCTCGAAATGCAGATGTTCGACCTGGATGGCCTTGCTGAAGAAGGCGGTTCGTGACGCTGTTGTCCACTAGAATCCTCTAGCCTGCTCCCCCAGGGGAAAAGGAGATTAGGTAGGTTAGGCGAACTGCGACCCTACAGCGCGCGAGCCGAGCGATCGAAGCGAGCGTGACGCGGTAGCGTCCGGCGAAGCGCCATAACCGGACATTATCATGTTTCCTAGTTGAATATAAAATAGTTTCCGCTAGGTTCCCCTGGGTGGTTAAAGAAATGGCCAGAGGGTGATCTGGAGGGCTGGAAACGGAGAGAAACGCAACACTGCAGGCTCCTATCTATTTAATTCTAAATTAAGTGAGCTTGTAAATAAATATGTAGGTAGATGACCACCCAGTCTCCAATTTTTAATGCAATTACTCCGAAAGTAGGTAGGTACTTAACCGACTTTTAAAATTCTTTCATATATTTGGAATGGAGTTTCGGAATGGAAATAGGCTATATTTTACCCCGTAGCTCTCCCTGGGTTCATTGTAATAGGAGGGCAGCTAGCCAATAATAAGTACAATTGTTTTTTTTTTCAGTATCAATATGGCTGCTTTGACGTTAACCTCTGGCTGTTGCTGCATCAATTTGCGGACCAGCTCCTTCATCATCGGGTACATAGACTTGGTAAGGCCAGAGATATTCTCATTGGAACTTTTTATATGAACACATTCACTTTTCTTCGTATGTAGAGGACAACGCCATGAGCAGAGCACAGGTTCCTGTCATTCTACTCCAGGAAAAATACGGTTTCAAAAAACATAAATTTTATAATAATGTTCTTTTTGTTGATTTTACTTTGAATCATTATTGTAAGATGGTATTCTAGAATCCTATAAACTTCAATATACATACATCTGGACGTTGTAAAATTTATTAAACAGCGCAGCGCGGTGCTTATGCGAATGCACACCTGCATGCAATGCCTTTGCCAGAAAAATAATGAATTCCTTTGGTAGTGGCTCCTCCTCCTCCTAGCGTTATTCTCGGTAATGCCCCTAAAGGAGCCCGGGGTCCGCTTTGACACCTAATCCCAGGATTTGGCATATGCACTAGTTTTAGGAAAGCGACTGCCATCTGACCTTCCAACCCAGAGGGAAAACTAGACCTTATTGGGATTAGACCGGTTTTCTCACGATGTTTTCCTTCAACCAATGAGTTTCCGAAAAACTCATTGGTACGAGCCGGGATTCGAACCCACGACCGCCGCTTGACAGCCGCATGCCTGAACCACTAGGCTACCGTAGCTCTCTCATGAATTACTTTGGTAATGGCTACCCACAACTAAAGGAATTCAAGGTGCTTCCACTGAGCTGTGTGATCCGGTTTGTAGAAATGATGGAGTGAACTTGGCAGTATGCATAACTACTAACATGCTTGTGGCAACCAGAGTTACCAATTTCGCGCACCCCTAAACTGACTGTGGCAACTGTGGTTGCCTGGCGAAGTATGGGCTGCCTTGATACAAAAAAGCAACGTAATTCAGGCTACCTTTTTCAAAATTCGAAATCAAGTGAGCAGTTATAGGAGGGAGCGATTGCACAAAAGATCCGACTGGGTCGAAGTGCATCCGAAAGGGCTTTCATTCAGATAAGATAAGAAGATAAGGTAATGCCCAGCTTAATAAGGACTTTAAATTCCAGGTGGTGACCATTATATTTAGCACAATAACGCTAGTTGGCATTATGGCAATGGCCAAAGTCGCCATGCAGGAGATGGAAGAGAGAGACAAAGACATGGCAGTTGTTGTGACAGTCATCAGTGCAATTACACTGATATACATGCTGTTGACGCTGGCCTTCACTATTGTACTGCTGGTCGGTCTCCATAAGGTACAGTTACCATAAATTTACTAAATAAAATTATATCTTCAGCTAATTATTAGTTGAAGCATCTAGACGGCTAGATCTAAAGAGGGAAGAATTGCTTTGCAGCAGTTTTTTTGATGGAATTTCCATTTCGGGAGAAAACCTTTTCCACTAACAATAATGTTACCTAATCACTTTGATTTTGATGACGATCGCTTCAGCATAATATATTCTAGGTTTACAGGTTTCGCTTTATAGTTTAAAAATAAACAATTGGGGTGGCTATAAGTTTGCATTTACTGCAAATTTTGAAACAAGGAAAACCTATAAACCTAGTCTTTCATTGTGACTATACCATACTTACTACAAAATCATTGAGATTGGAAACTATTGAAGTAGATGTGTAAAACATTTTTTCTTTTTGCATGGAGAATTAAGACGTATTAGCTTAGAGATTCGAGATTCTAACTTCCTTCTTAAGACCTTTTTAGATCTGCGCTCTATTGAAAACTAGTTTTACGCGGCACGCGAAGTCCGCATTTTACGGATTGTTTTACTGCTCTACTTTTGACGACTGTACAGTCGTCAATCGTTGATGTATATCAACCCCGCTATTCTGCAACTTGTTTTAATCTCATCTCACCCGCCACCCACTAATAGACCGTGACGCCGCGATTCGTAGGACCACGCTAGGATTACGTTAGCCCTAGTTTCTCAGAACTGAAATGTAAGACCTGAATCAAAATGGCGCAGCCTGCGGTAGCAGTCACTAGTTAATTATTTAATGACAAGTTTACTATTGAACGCCGCAGCCAGGCGGCGCCAGTCATTGAGTGTCTTTATGAACGCCTATTCATCTCACCCGTTTATGTCCCCACGTGACATGTCACCATTTATGCCTAGAGTAGTCGTCAGCAAGACCGTGTACGCGAAGGCCTGAATCACACCGACGCGGCCTGCGATGTCGCATAATGACTCTCGTCATAATTTCTAAACTTTACGTACATAAAAAGTTGTTGCGCATAAAAGTCTTTTGTCATTAATAATTCTGCGCATAATACTTTCATTGTCATAACTGTACTATGTCATATTTTGTTTAACCATAATGTTGATCAGCATACAAGTTTTAGTCATTATATTGAAGATCATAATTATTTTTAGTCATACGAATTGTGATGCATAAATTATGCCCGTAGACATATATGCGCGGTGATTGATGCTTGGAAAATAAAAACAAAATGTTTTATTGTATTTTTTTTTCGCAAAAAAAACCAGATATTTAATTAGTTGACAAGAATTTAATTAGGTAAGGGCAGCTACAAAAAAGAGGGGGGGGGGGGCAAAGCCCCCGGCAGTAAAAAAAACTATCGTAACAATTTTACTATTGCTATATAGGTTAGGTTAGGGTTCACTTGTGTCCCTTAGAACGGAAATAGGCACCACCGAGGTGACGTCGACACGCTGGCGGTTAAAAATGGTTGTAATATGACTTGAAAACGTTATGCGCAAACCTATTATGGCGACTGATAATTATGCTAAAAGCTTTTATGCTCAATAAATTTAAGCCATTTGCTATTTATGCTCTCAAATATTATGGCTAAAAAATGTATGTTAACTAATTTATGACTATTGTCGTTTATGTGTAATGATGATTATGACACAAGTAGTTATGCCTATCGGCCTTATGGCTACAAATATTATGCAACCCGATATGGACCCAGTAAAATTGATAGCTACTGTCGAATTTACTATTGACCGGCACCACAGGCCGCAGCAGTCTTTGAGAGGCTTAACGTGCTCCGATCCTGGACACACACACACACACACACAGCAGAATTATAAATATAGCTGGTGCAAAACAAACCCGAATCGTATTTTATAAAAATACTAGCTTCTGCCCGTGACTCCGTCCGCGTGGAACTCGTTTATATCGCAGCTCCATACAAACTTTTGCCCCCCCATTTCACCCCCTTGGGGGATGATTTTCTCGCTCCGTTTTGCCGTGAAAGATGGACAAACAAACACGCACATACACTTTCCCATTTATAATATTAAGTATGGATATGGATTTCCTGTTTCCAGTCAAATCGCAAGGTCCTGAAGGTGTACTTAGTGGCGGCGGCAATTTTCTTCCTGCTCGACTTCGTGGTATTCTTCGTTGGGTTCGTGCTAGACTACAGCATAGCTACGGTCGTCACAAGGACAATATATTTGCGTAAGTTTCAAAACAATACCCCTAAACTAGAGACCAGTAGGGCACATTGAGAATTAGAACTGGTGGGTCGTTAAGGCCGAAAGTTCTCGAGTGGTGACCAGTTGACCACGTACATGAAAGACTGACAAGGTAGGAAGGTAGACTGATGTCCTGGTAAAGGCCGCGGGAATCCGCTGGATGTGGGTGGCGCCGGACCGGCCAGGATGGCACTCTTTGGGGAGGCCTATAGGTATCCTGCAGTGGACGTCTCTCGGCTGATATGATGATGATGAAATTTGATGAGATGGACAGATCGGGTTGATTTTCGCATTTATAATATTAACTCTCTTCTTCCGTTTATTTCTTGTCGGTGTAGCTCAAAGTAGAACCTCCATTTACCACCGATCCCAGGCAACCTCTTTCACATCTCGATACGACCTAACATCAGCTCTTTTTTTGAGCTGCTCTATGTAGTTTATTCTAGGTCTTCCTCTTCCTCGCTTCCTCTGTCTTTCCTTCAATTATATTGATTATGAAGTTGTCATGACGTATTAAGTGCCCTATCATCTTCCATCTTCTATTTTCTAAGTTTATCATTAACTGCCTGGATTGTCTCACTCTATTAAGCACTTCTTCATTGGTCACCCTCTCTCTCCAGCTATTTTTCTCCATTCGCCTCCTGTTGGAGGCGTTCGTTTAGAAGCGTTCGAGATGTGGCGTTCCACATCTCGAACGCTTCTAATATCTCTCTATCTTTCTAGGTCAAGGTCCATATTATATGTTTCGTTCACTTCCGTAGAATGCTCTACTCCATATGTATGATTTGATAAATAATATTTTCGTTTCTTTTGATATTTTTGAAGTTCTATGTTTTATATGGATTTGCTTTGGAAAGCTAACTAAACTCGATCAGGCTAGCTAGGATAGTAATTGTGTAAATTATTATTGTTATAGTCCTGGAGGCATATTCGTTCCTCGTCATCCGGAGCTACTACTACGATATGAAGTCACACACCACTGCCTAAATTTTGTGCCTTTCGGGATATCCATCAATGAATGAACTTTAAAGCGATATTGTAGAGTCACCAGCATCAATCTGCCATAACAATTCGTCAATTATTTATTTATTTATACTTAACCACTCACTTACTTGTGGCAACCAGATTTGCCAATTACGCGCAGCCCTAAAATGTTGGTGGCAAAAGTGTTACATAGATAGGTATAAAGCCAATTAAAGGACCTCACAGATATCCGACAAGTCCCAGCGGGTCTAGAATTAGAGCCGTGTCATATTATGCGAGGGGTGATCCCAAAGTTTTCATAATCGGCATTAAAAACCGATGCTATCCGTATCTTATCATTTTTAATTAATTAATACACTCCATTTTAGTTTACTCGCCTTCATAAATACTTAATATATAAAGAAAAGACCGGGTCGCACTCCGGGAGTGCCGGCAGAAGTGAAAACTTGAATATTAACGTTGTGCATTTTGGAATGGTTAGGGAATAGTTTTTCACGAATTGCTTTAATTATCAGTATAAAAGTACTATCATTTATGTGGTAAAATACAATATTATTTTATTGTGCCATCGTTCACAAACATGACAATTTATATTACATTAAAAATCTTGAAAATTTTCCGCATCCCAAAAAGTGCACAGCGCAGCTGAAGAAGTTTTCACTTCAAATATTTCGCTTGATAAAAAAATACTTTGGGTAGACGAAATAAGGCTTAGTTTTTACATCAACGGAAGTATGTCGATTTTATCGAAAAGTTTTCAAGATCCAAGAATTATAATTGGTAAAAATGATAAAGTATAAGTTGGTCTAGAGTCTAGACTACGTGATACGTAACTAGTTGTATATATTTTACGACCCTGAATAGCATCCCTGATAATCTGAAAAGTCAGCCAAAACCTCATAGAATTGTTTTTTTTTATACTGGTATTTTATATGCTGTAGGTTATGTTATTTATATCACTTTCCCTTACCATTTATTTTCATATATTTTTCACCTACTTATGTTAGTAAGTAGTGAAAGATAAAACCCACCTTGTTTCTTTGGGGAACTGTGCTCATAAAACGTGATTACACAAGTTTGAATTTAGGTTATTGAGTAATTTTAATGAAAAATTAAAAAGAATATCATATAATCAATATTATGTATCAATACCACGTCAGAATTTTGCCTACATCGCCTCTAACGCATTTTAATGGCTTCAGAATATATTCTATTTCGCTATATTTGTTTAGCTATTAAAGAAAATCAAAGGAATGAAATCTTTATTTTGTGTATTTAGTGTATTATCGTATAGTGGCACAGTAAGAATGACAATCACAAATTATCATCACGAGACCATATCATTCCGATTATCAGAACTTTTGAATCAGGCCTCGTATATGCGCGATTTCGTGTGGTAATTAATACTGGTGAATGAACAACGCTTCTCAAAGCTTGTTTGGCAGCCGTTACTTAAAAAATCTATGACGAGTATCAGCACTTTCTTCCGACGTTCTGTATAGCACTCTGCAAAGGCTTCCTTATATTTCCTTAAATCACCTCTTTATCCTTATTTTTATTTAAATTACTGCAATTTATCTAGTTCAATTATAAATTAGGAAAATAAATCTCGTAGTTGTAAGAAATTGTGTAATCTAATATATAATGATTGTGACAATAAATGGTTACAAGTATTTTAATTGAGACTATTCATTGGCGTTTGGCACAAACACTTATAATGCGGGCATCACACTGCCGCTATATCCGGCGGTAGTGTGGTGGCCGCCTTAGTTAAAAATAAGGCGCAATTAAACATTTGGACGCCAAGAACACACTAGAGATGCCGTTGGCTGTCGTACGCTATCAAACTAACCTCCATCCTTTCAAGTTAGGCCCGTTGTTGTATATAAGTTGGCGTGTAAATGGCATCTTAAGAGTCCACAGTAAGCTCGATTCTCTATACAAACGTAATTACGCTCTCATTTTAATACTACGTGTTGGATTGTAACGAAACTTTGCATGGACAATGACGTGAGGTATATCCAGGTCTGTAATTACTTTATGAAGCTTCAGATACCATGGTTAAAACAAGTACAGCGAATTTAAGTTTCTCATACAAAACTTGTTTGTGCTGTATTTCGTTTGTTTTATAAACTGGAACCATATAAACTAATTACAGACATAGATATACCTAATGTCATTGTATATGCAAAGTTTCGTCACAATCAACTCGTAGTTTTAAAATGAGAACGAAATTCCGTTTGTATTGGAGGGTGAAATTCGACCGAGCTTACTGCGAACTTTTAATTACGCAATAAAAATGGGGTCCAAAGAATTTATGGTACAATTTAGTCTTCATTGAAGGATTCATTCAACAGTATAACAAACTGCTCGAAGCCTTTGGCTTCATTTCGAAACCCACTACTGCCGTATATTGAGATAAGATTGGCATTCAATTTCTCGGTAGGATCTCGCTTGCAGACGCATAACATGTATGAGGGCGGTAGACGTATATATACCTACCACACTTAGATTAACTTCCAATCTCAATACGTAATTAGCGCGTTCTGAAACGGGAACTCCATTGACAACGGTACCTACTCTTTTAAAACTGCCTGAGACTACTTACAAACATAAAAATACAATTAAATTTGAACCATGCGGTTTCGAATTTCCATTTATTCTAAAATCTAAAGAGACAAAACAAATGAAAAACGGATCCTTTGTTATTGGATTTACTTACTACATTTTTATTAAACATTTTGCTTTATCTATGGAATCTCGTGACGATATCGGCAGGAGGATATCTACCTCCGTTGTATTTGAGAGGATATGTGTAACTAATATTTTAAGGCTGCATATACTTAGAGGACACCGCTATGATTGGCCATAAAATTAATCATAGGCTTGAGAACGGCAAAGTAGCCGAATGTATGTCAAAATAACATATATATAACTCAACCGCGATGACTTTGGAATTGCAACAGTCAGTTTATATAAACTTAGACGTATTTGTAGGACAAAACCGTCACATCCAAACCCATTCTTATCGCGGTCTAATAATACTCGTAAATGGATATACTGGCTAGTAATAGTCGCCATTACACCCTAGCTAACGAAGTGAAGGTTTTAGAGAGTGTTTACGTTTGGATATATTTTAGCTCCCACTTCACACATCGACCATTATATTATAGCTACACGTAATATCTAACATAGTCTAAAGGATCTTAAGGGTGAGCCTCCACCAGGGGGATGTGCGAGGTTGCGAGGCGGTGAGCAAAGCAAAAGGCTCCAGTAGGAAATGATGCGTGAGATAAGCGGATTTATCCCTCGCTAACCACCGCGTCTAACTCACAGCTCTGGTGAATACACACCCTTAGAAACCAGGGCCTAAGTCATAAAGGCCATTCGTTAATGGCGAACACGGCATGCTAGTCGGTTTCAGCAGTATTTGGGCCTTTGAATGCATTTCTTCTTGGCCCCAGACAGCAGTCTAGGTCCGACGGTGGCGCCTGCCACGCCAAGCAACAGCAGTGCCAGAATGAACCATTTCCAAAAGTGGCTGGGAATGAGAATTAAAAAATCTAAATGTGTCATTTTCTTGACGTGTCGTCTAAGGGTCTCCCCACACCTATCGACGCGGTATCGGCTTTCGCCGAGTGTTTTGTACCACACTCCTCGTGTTTTGTTCGTAATCCCGTCGATGGACGTCGCTTCGCGTCGGCCGAGCCGTTCGACGTCTTTTAAGCTCTTATTGCGTGGACATAAAGAAAGAGTTTTTTGATCGGCCGACCGATTCCGCGTCGATAGGTGTGGGGAGACCCTTAAGAGGTAAGCAGAATAGAGACCACAATGTTTGGCATCCTTATTTTATGAAAGTTTCCGTCACTGAACGTCTCATTCGCATTTAAATGTATTTCGCGCTTATTGACACTTAGGTAGCTCAGTGGGCATGGAAGCGAGCGTGACATTGACACTACGATGCGATGGAAAGCACATAACTAGACTTAGACATGGTTACTTTGTGTCGCACAAGGCAACTTTTAAATACAAGTTACAGATAGTTATAACTACAAGTGCATTCATCCTTACTTTTCTTATTTGGTAAACGAGATTCTAACCTCAAAATGTATCTTTTTAGACTATAGCAGCTATTTTATCGTAAAAAAAGCGTTGCTAGACAAAAAAATCGTGAAGTGATGTCCGAAAAGTCGTCTCGGCATGATCTAATACTCACAAAATTGCTATTGTATCCTAAAAAGGTGCATTTTGAGGTTAGAATGTTGTTTACCAAATAAGACAAGTAAGGATGAATGAACTGTATGCGCCTATGACCTGGTAAAGGTCACGGGAGTCCGCTGGATGCGAGTCGCGCAGGACCGTTCATTGTGGCACTCTTTAATGGAGGCCTATGTCCAGCAGTGGACGCCTTTCGGCTGATGATGATGATGATGATGAGCACTATGCACAGTTTGTAATGTTTGTTTGTTTGGTTTGATTTGTGTGAAAGGGTCACGGCAATCGTTATAGGCGCACGCGCACATACAGTCGCGCAAACATGAGTTCATTAATATTTACCACAGCCCGAGGCCCGAGATGATATTCGAGATCAAAAATGTAAACAAACAACTGTCAATTTCAAAGTGACATTCCAGGGGTATAAAATCTATTTTTATCGAATGTATTCACCAAATATAACCAGCTTAACTCTTACTTTAAGTCATCCTCCTAGCGTTATTCCGAGCAAAGCCCCCAAAGGAGCCCGGGGTCCGCTTTGACACCTAATACCAAGATTTGCCATAGGCACTAGTTTTACGAAACGGCCATCTGACCTTCCCACCCAGAGGGAAAACTAGACCTTATTGGGATTAGACCGGTTTCCTCACGATGTTTTCCTTTACCGAAAAGCTAAAGGTCAATGTTCCGTACATAAGTTCCGAATGACTCATTGGTACGAGCCGGGATTCAAACCCACGACCGCCGCTTGACAGACGCATGCCTGAACCACTAGGCTACCATAGCTTTCTCACTCTTACTTTAAGTACCATCCGTAATTCATAAGGAAGGCCAAGTCGTTGAGGCCCGGATCTCTCGCTCTCGGACACACAGGACCGGAAATCTCCTGCAGGTGACCTAGGTACTTTTTCCACTCCCATCTTAGAAGGAAAAATTAGCCAACAGAATGGTATATAGTTAATACTAACCTGTCCTTGTCACTTGGCCTGTTGATAAAAGGAAAAAAACCTGTTAGGTAAATATTTAGGTCGAAAATGTTCACAGGGAAAGCACCAATAGAACATCAATGTTCTAACCGAACTTAGAAAAAAGCATTGTGGGTAGTAAATTGGCTTCTTCAATTAATATGTTTTCAAAGTCATATTTTGAGTTTGTCCCCTCCCCTAACAACTGTAGGGGCCTGCTAAACATGCCAAAAATAAAATGAAAACGTTCGTTTAAGCCTCGGTTGGGTTCTGTAGAGCGTGAAAAATCACTGCATGCATTTAAAGATGACACTGCCAACATTAGGGTAACGTTTGGCCGCCATTCGCCACGTGCGTGTCAACTTATACGCTAATTATTTTTACAAGCTTTTCTTATTGCATATGAACCTTAGTTGAAAGCATGAAGGTGACATTGACAGCACATTACCTATATGTGTTCTTGGCGCCGGAGGCACGACAGCACTCAATGCTTTTAGCTGTTCTTGTCTTCCAAAGGGTTACTGATTTAACCCATTTAAAGCCAATGACTAACATGAGTCATAACTTTAATGCGATTTCTGTTACAGAGCGGAAGAACGCTGCTACGCGCCACGTAACGATGCGTGGCTTCGAATGGGTTCTGATTTAGGTGCGTGAGAAATAATGGAATGATCATATGTCTGTTTCAGAGTTTTTTTTATTAGATTAGGCTAAGTTTAGTGTAGTTTTAAACTCACAATTTGTCACCGTCGAGGCAGTTGTGAGGAGTGACTGTAGGCCGGTATTTCGGGGTCGTGGGGCTCTTGAACTGCTCGAATTGGGGCCCATCTGGACTGTAACGTTCAAATCTTCCTTGAATTATAATATCATTATAGCACACGATAAATAATAGTACAATAGTACAGAATGCTACTCCCGTAGCCTCCTGATCCTAGGTTCCTATAGAAAGATCAAAAACACTGACGGATAAGCGTTGTTCAGAGTAAATTTTCCATTAAAGGGCCTAGTTTAGGTAAAAGTACAAATACAATTACTCTTTATCGCTCATCAACAAAAAAAACTGGTGATTTTTTCCAGACAACCTTAACACATTGATGGACAATAGAGATATATTAGTAGGGCAGTTTCAGGTGATGATGGACGGACAACAAAGTGATCCTATAAGGGTTCCGTTTTTTCCTTTTGAGGTACGGCACCCTAAAAAGAATATGAGAAGCAAAGTACCAG
This sequence comes from Epinotia demarniana, assembly GCA_945867215.1. Taxonomy (NCBI): domain Eukaryota; kingdom Metazoa; phylum Arthropoda; class Insecta; order Lepidoptera; family Tortricidae; genus Epinotia; species Epinotia demarniana. The sequence goes on along the minus strand of OX244274.1, from coordinate 21,530,653 downwards.
GAACTCATGACATATAAGTATAACAAGAGAACATGAACAGGACTAGTACTTACTCGGTGGATGACGAGCTGTGCCCGCATTTGTGGTTTTTAACGTTTGGTCTGCGAGCTGGGACGGTGGAGAACGACGATGCACTCGTCAACCTGCGTAAGAATTACTAATCTAAGAAGATTAAGCCGAATATGGGCAATCAGAGGAAATAATTCCTTTACTTTTGTAAATTGGTACAATTATACCTTGTGGTGTCCAGACAAACATACTTAAAGTCCTCGAAAGTGACGGCTGTGCTGAGGGTGTGGGGGGTTGAAGTTACTTGTTTCAGATGTTCGTACCTATCTCGAATATCTGTAGCTGCTAAAGTATTGTAAAGTAGAGTAAAAATAAATATGACCGATTTTGTAGAAAAAAAAAAGTAGAAACTTTTGTCCGCAGTAAGTGTAATGGTATTCGTCATATTTATATTTATCGAAGGCTAAATCTCGCCCTATTTCACCAAATCGACAACTGTCGCCTGACATTGAAAATTCGCATTACAAGGCTGCGTGGACAGGTTAATTTGGTTGCTGAACAGCTCATTGACCCAGCAATGTACGTGTAATGTAGTTTGTTTCAGTTTAAATGACGATAAGTGCATACAATATACAATCAACCATTACCGGCATCTATTGTTTAACTGTTATATCACTTATATCTTCAAGTAAAGTTGCAAAATGCATAAACAATTAAAACTTATTATAAGTATGCATAAACAATAGCACAAACAGTAGCTGCTCCAGTACACGTGCCACAATTCGGTCAGTTTTATTACGAGTACGTCTGTTTGTTATCTTATCATTCCCGTTCATATTTAGCAACAAAAAAAGTTGTAACTCGCACGTTAAGCGCATTTTCATAATTACACATCATCAGCCTATATACGTCCCACTGCTGGGCACAGGCCTCCTCTCATGTATGAGAGGGAACGGGCAGTAGTCCCCACGCTGGCCCAGTGCGGATTGGGGACTTCACATACACCTTTGAATTTCTTCGCAGATGTATGCAAGTTTCCTCACGATGTTTTTCCTTCACCGAAAAGCTAACGGTAAATATGAAATCATATTCCGTACATAAGTTCCGAAAAACTCATTGGTACGAGCCGGGATTCGAACCCACGACCGCCGTTTCCTAATTACAATCTTGACTTAAAATGATCTAAATCAAAGCTAGAAATCAGTTAATGAAATAAACACTAAACCTGAGTGCAGAAGAGGAGGATGGTGTGTGGTCGAGGTCGCATGCGTGAGGCGTCACCGGTCGGCCCCTGCGGTCCAATCCTAGACGCGGCGCTCTGTACAAAAGTACATATCCCTTTGAGTATCCACCAGGACGGCCCATGAGCACAGACTAATAAGAATACAGACGCGCAGTATAAAGCAAGACAATGTTTCATATAGTTGTCTCTGTCACTGCTTATGGTCAGCTGATGTGAGTTAGAATGAGACGAATAGTATGGTATTTTGAGTCTATTGGCGACTTGTCTCCAAAAACTGTTAACCACGGTGTTAAATGCTAAACAATCTGTCAAAGTCAAATCAACGTCAAATCTCTTGTGAATCTTGAGGAAAGTTGGTTATTTCAAGAATATTGTGTTGAAAAACTAAATTGTTCTGTAATAAGTTAATGATTTAAGTTGTATGAAGTGGCACAATGGCTTGTGCAGTTCCGTACTGCCGAAGTTACGCTAGATTGTTAAAAAAGACCGGAGAAACAATCGGATTTCATCGGTAAGAATCATTTGGTTGTTTTTCAAATATTTCATGTACATTACGCAATATAATGGTCTGGGATTACAGCAGATGCTTGATACTATCGGATAAGTACTTTTTACATGGATCAAACTTGATATTTTTGGGATTATTAGTAAAAATACAATTGTCGTAAACATGGGTAGTGTTGTTACCATGTATATATCGATATTTCGTCGACATGAATTATTCATGTAGGCGTTTAGACAAAATATTTTAATGTTACATGTCTTAACTTAACTGTTAACTTCAGGTTTCCGGTAAATAATAACCTTCGAAAAAAATGGATTGACGCAGTAGGGCGCAATAATTGGACGCCGAAAAAACACCATAGAATATGTTCGAAACATTTCGAAACTAACTGTTTCGCTATTATTAAAAACATAAAACACTTGCTGCCGGATGCGATACCTACAGTTTTTCTGAGGCCGCTTGAGGTAAGTTGGTATAGTGAGTTTTATTTATTTTATTACTTGACATTTCTGAGGTCCCTCCAGATGAGTTCGTTTCATTTAAGTTTTGTATATGCAACGAATTTGTATTAGTACATTGGTTTTCTTTATATATCCATAACTACTATAATATATATTATACATGCGAAAGTAACTCTGTGTTGGTTTGTTGTTTACCTGTTCATACTTAAGCAGCTCAACTGATAGAGATTGTATAATAATGTTTACAGTACATATGGTGCTACTTTCCCGCACTAGTGCGGAAAAGAGCACTTTTCGTGCATATGTCGAAACTTTAAAGAGCCATATGTACAGTAAAACGTTGTACGATACACGTGCGAATAGGTAATTCGCAACTCGTGTCGATTTAAAACACTCCCTTCGGTCGTGTTTTAATTTATCACCACTCGTTGCGAATTTCCTATTTTCGGCACTTGTATCGTAAATAACTATTTCTTTACTGTATTTAAAGCAGGGATCTCACCAGGATCAACAATTAGAAGGCAACTACAACAAAATGATGCTGAGCAGTAATAAAAGGCTACCAGATACAATACCTAAGACATCTGCATTGCCTCTTCAGGTGATGCAAGTTTACTGATTGCAAAAAGTTCTATATAATTGGATATTTATTATTTAAAGCATTAGATGTAACTTTCTTATTAAAATGAGATATTTTCAGGAATATAATTGCGTTGTTATTTTGTGTTAGCTTACTTTAATAACAAAGTTTTAATCGACTTAAAATCAATACTTCACGAAGCCACATTCCATATTACCGCATGAACTGCTTTCTGAAAGCAAATGCACGATTTCAAAGTACACAAATCGTTTCAAAATAAGATTTGAAGATTGCCCTGGTTTTCTCCAGGATCGCATCTTCAGATCCTGACCTGCCTAGGACCACCTTTTCTAACAAAACACCATTCTTATCGGTCCAGGCGTCTAAGATTAATCGAGGAACATACATAAAAAAATAAAGAGCCAGCGGAATTGATAAGTTTCAGAAGTCGGTTAAAAATAAATGTGTTCCACTAAAGATCCACAAAATAGTGAGACTTAAAAAGTAACTCGTATGAAACATGAATGCAGTTTATTATATTCGTAGTCGTGTAATGGTTTTTGTTTTCTATTTGGTAAGTACCATATTAATTTTGGCATAGTATGGATAGAGATACAATTTACTTACGAGTATCGCATATTACGAATTTATTAACAGTTAATATCGATATCGATAACTTGTAAGAAAATATCTTTCTGTGCACTAAATCTCGAGCGAGCGAGAGAGCGAATTACATCGTGCGAGCGAGAAAGCGGAGACAATGACGTCTGAAGACCTGTCAGATAACATGGTTCTATCCCTTTCTTACTCGGCGTTCAGTACGTAAGTGAGAAGAGATCGGATGTATTGAAAACGTTCAATTTATTAGGGCCTATCTGCTTTTCTCTGTAATCTGTGCCCATGAGCTATGCGGTGGTGACATAGACTATCTCTGGCTCTTGCGTTTAAGAGTCCGTATATAGCCGTTTGCTGAATTCGCTAAACTTTTTGAAGTCATATCTCATTAAATATTCGTATTCCTAAAGATTTTATTTTGTAATATGAAAGATCATTCCAATTCAAGTTGAATAAGTGGAAAAATTGTTTACATTTAGCTCTCAATTTACCATATTTTGGCTCAGTCCAACCGCTGTTTTCTCAATTTTCGCTCGGAGACGTGTAAAACGACGTGGATTTGAAGAACTATTTGATTTCTAACCGACATGAAACAAACAAATATTGGAATGATAGTCTTCTTAGGAATAAGTGGAAAACATTTTATAAGTTTCATATTAAATTGTTGAGTAAAACCGTATTTCCATCCAACAACTTTTGAGTAAAAACACACGAAGAATCGCCAGTATTTTTGGCCATTTAGCTCATTACTTCAAAAATATGAAGCCATAATAAGAAACTCTAGTTTAAGCGCTATTTGTACAAACAAAAATATATTTATGTGTAGAAGTAAATTTAAGCATAAAAAATATTTGAAATCACACTAAAGTTCGTAATAAAACACCGTGCACGGCGCTCGATTCGGCAGTACCGGCTTAGCCGTTGTCCGGGTCGGACCTGTACGTCGTGTAATTGTGGCTATTCACGAAGGCTACCCCTCGACTAAAATATCATTTTGATCTCCGGCTAGACATAATTGTTACCAACGTCGGGGTCAAACTATACTAGTGAGACATTCGTGAGGCTAATCGAGACAACTTACGAATTGTATAGCTCCCATGTCAATTATTTTACGAGTGATCGTGATACTTGGTGAATTTTTATAAACTTTTATTTAGTTCACCTATCCGTTTTCTGTAAATAAATCTTGCAAGTTAAATTTGATCCACTTCCCAGTTTCCGATTGAGCTGAAATTTTGCATGCATGTATAAATTGGATGACAATGTATTATTATTATGACATAAACCTGATCTGATGATGAAGCTGGAAGGTGGTCATAGGAACTCCGTAATTAAACGACGCAACCCTATCAAGTTTGAGCTCGTTTAATTCGTCTTGACGAGTACTTTGGTATTATATAGTAACCAGGGTCTGATGATGGACCTGGAAGGTAGCCATAGGAACTCCGTAATTAAACGACGCAACCCTATCGATTTTGGGCTCGATTAATTCGTCTTGACGAGTACTTTGGTAACCAGGGTCTGACGATGGAGCTGGAAGGTGGTCATAGGAAGTCCGTAATTAAACGACGCAACCTCATCGTGTTTGGGCTCGATTAATTCGTCTTGACGAGTACTTTGGTAACCAGGGTCTGATGATGGACCTGGAAGGTAGCCATAGGAACTCCGTAATTAAACGACGCAACCCCATCGAGTTTAGGCTTGATTAATTCGTCTTGACGGGTAGTTTGGTAACCAGGGTCTGACGATGGAGCTGGAAGGTGGTCATAGGAACTCCGTAATTAAACGACGCAACCCTATCAAGTTTGAGCTCGTTTAATTCGTCTTGACGAGTACTTTGGTATTATATAGTAACCAGGGTCTGATGATGGACCTGGAAGGTAGCCATAGGAACTCCGTAATTAAACGACGCAACCCCATCGTGTTTGGGCTCGATTAATTCATCTTGACGAGTACTTTGGTAACCAGGGTCTGGTGATGGACCTGGAAGGTAGCCATAGGAACTCCGTAATTAAACGACGCAACCCCATCGAGTTTAGGCTTGATTAATTCGTCTTGACGGGTACTTTGGTAACCACGGTCTGACGATGGAGCTGGAAGGTGGTCATAGGAACTCCGTAATTAAACGACGCAACCTCATCGTGTTTGGGCTCGATTAATTTGTCTTGACGAGAACTTTGGTAACCAGGTTGCTGCATCTCGCCAAGTCAAAATTGATGTTGTTTGTTGCATTTTCGTGTCACTGTCAATCAGAACAATGCGTTTTGATTACGCTGTTACTAGATCCGATCTAGAAAGGTATGTAGAATAAAGCTTGTGGTACACGACCCTTATTCATACAATTTAGGATACCTCTGTTTGCACCTTCACGTCCACTTCTTCGGTGTATGTGCTTGCCTCTGGCGCTTCCCGCTGCCTAGCGAGTGCCTATAGGCCGTTGTCGCCAAGTTGTCGCTTTCCGCCATTTTGCGAGAAAAACACGGGATAGGCTGGCGTAGCGTGAAGCGATTCTTTACAGTAAGTGTACAGTGAATGTGTTATTACTATGTGTTGTCCTTTTCTCACGAACGAAATGACCAAGAGAATTTTTGCTAAAATAGATGGACGCTTATGAGACCAATCTTTTGACTGGACTAGCCTGTCTCACTTGTACACCTCAATATACTTACTACTAACTAATACTCTCAGCTCTTTGTCGCATCATATATCATATACGTATAATCTTTGCTGTTTCGTCTAAACTCCCGAGATGACAATTCTGATCCTGGTTGCCACTGGCACTTGCCAGTAACCCGGCCCCCATCTACTCATAAATATATTCAGTATACTCTTTGATCTACTCCTCTTTAGAATACCTACGCCTATGTTCACAGTGGACGTCTTTCAGCTGATATGATGATGTAGCGACACATTTATGCATAGCTAACATATAGGTTACCTATATATGTTAGTAAGGCAGGCGGGTTCGCCAGTAGTCCCTTACCCATGGGCGAAAGTAATAAGTTACATATTAAATTGTTGAGTAAAACCGTATTTCCATCCAACAACTTTTGAGTAAAAACACTCGAAGAATCGCCAGTATTTTTGGCCATTTAGCTCATTACTTCAAAAATATGAAGCCATAATAAAAAACTCTAGTTTAAGCGCTATTTGTACAAACAAAAATATATTTATGTGTAGAAGTAAATTTAAGCATAAAAAATATTTGAAATCACACTAAAGTTCGTAATAAAACACCGTGCACGGCGCTCGATTCGGCAGTACCGGCTTAGCCGTTGTCCGGGTCGGACCTGTACGTCGTGTAATTGTGGCTATTCACGAAGGCTACCCCTCGACTAAAATATCATTTTGATCTCCGGCTAGACATAATTGTTACCAACGTCGGGGTCAAACTATACTAGTGAGACATTCGTGAGGCTAATCGAGACAACTTACGAATTGTATAGCTCCCATGTCAATTATTTTACGAGTGATCGTGATACTTGGTGAATTTTTATAAACTTTTATTTAGTTCACCTATCCGTTGTCTGTAAATAAATCTTGCAAGTTAAATTTGATCCACTTCCCAGTTTCCGATTGAGCTGAAATTTTGCATGCATGTATAAATTGGATGACAATGTATTATTATTATGACATAAACCTGATCTGATGATGAAGCTGGAAGGTGGTCATAGGAACTCCGTAATTAAACGACGCAACCCTATCAAGTTTGAGCTCGTTTAATTCGTCTTGACGAGTACTTTGGTATTATATAGTAACCAGGGTCTGATGATGGACCTGGAAGGTAGACATAGGAACTCCGTAATTAAACGACGCAACCCCATCGAGTTTAGGCTTGATTAATTCGTCTTGACGAGTACTTTGGTAACCAGGGTCTGACGATGGAGCTGGAAGGTGGTCATAGGAAGTCCGTAATTAAACGACGCAACCCCATCGTGTTTGGGCTCGATTAATTCGTCTTGACGAGTACTTTGGTAACCAGGGTCTGATGATGGACCTGGAAGGTAGCCATAGGAACTCCGTAATTAAACGACGCAACCCCATCGAGTTTAGGCTTGATTAATTCGTCTTGACGGGTAGTTTGGTAACCAGGGTCTGACGATGGAGCTGGAAGGTGGTCATAGGAACTCCGTAATTAAACGACGCAACCCCATCGTGTTTGGGCTCGATTAATTCATCTTGACGAGTACTTTGGTAACCAGGGTCTGGTGATGGACCTGGAAGGTAGCCATAGGAACTCCGTAATTAAACGACGCAACCCCATCGAGTTTAGGCTTGATTAATTCGTCTTGACGGGTACTTTGGTAACCACGGTCTGACGATGGAGCTGGAAGGTGGTCATAGGAACTCCGTAATTAAACGACGCAACCTCATCGTGTTTGGGCTCGATTAATTTGTCTTGACGAGAACTTTGGTAACCAGGTCTGATGATGGACCTGGAAGGTAGACATAGGAACTCCGTAATTAAACGACGCAACCCCATCGAGTTTAGGCTTGATTAATTCGTCTTGACGGGTACTTTGGTAACCAGGGTCTGACGATGGAGCTGGAAGGTGGTCATAGGAACTCCGTAATTAAACGACGCAACCCCATCGTGTTTGGGCTCGTTTAATTCGTCTTGACGAGTACTTTGGTAACCAGGGTCTGATGATGGACCTGGAAGGTAGCCATAGGAACTCCGTAATTAAACGACGCAACCCCATCGAGTTTAGGCTTGACTAATTCGTCTTGACGGGTACTTTGGTAACCAGGGTCTGACGATGGAGCTGGAAGGTGGTCATAGGAACTCCGTAATTAAACGACGCAACCCCATCAAGTTTGGGGTCGTGTAATTCGTCTTGGCGAGTACTTTCGTTCTATATGGTAACCAGGGTCTGATAATGGAGCGAATAAGGTCGCCGTTTCAGCTTGGACAAAAATGCTTTCGTATGTCTGTCCGGATTTCCGGCTGTTCTCCTCTAGAGGTCGCATTTCTCAACCGACGTGAAAGGGCTTCGCTCAAAATTGTCTAGCTATCGCGGTTCTTGAGATACAGCCTGGTAACAGACACACGGACAGCGAACGGGTCCCGGTTTTTACCCATTGGGTACGGAACCCTAAAAAAAGGCACCAGTTAGCCATACGTTTCCAGCAAAGCCAAAATTACTAAGTTTTAAGATGAATAAAGATAAATAAATATTGGGGACAATCTTACTCAAATCGACCTAGTCCCAAACTAAGGGAAGCTTGTACTGTTGGTACTAAACGACGATATACATACTTATATAGATAGGTAAATAAATACTTAAGTACATAGAAAACCAATATCCATGACTCAGGAAGAAGTAAATGGGATTCGAACAGGGCCTCCAGCTTCGTAGGCAGGGTCACTACCAACTAGGCTAAAGCAGTCGTCAAACAAGTAAGTACTTGAATGAAGTCTGAATTTCTAGTAATTACATAAATACATTATAATTAACGACACAGTTCTAAGTAGGTTCCCTCTGTTTTGGAATATTTTTGAAGTGAAAACTTCTTTAGCGGCGCTGAGCACTTTTTGGGATGGGGAAAAATTGTTAAACTCGTGACAGTCGTGACAGATTTTTGTGATGTCACGTGACTGTAGAATTGGGAGAGATTCGGGACGAGGCATGGGGGCGGGGGGGAAAACGGGGGATTGACTAGGGGCACATAGTTCTAGTTTGTACTTTATTGTTAACAGTATAAGGTCGTAACACATTTTCCGTAAATGCAAATTCCATTTTGTTTAAAAAAGCACTCTTATATTTTTTGTTAGCCGATTTGACTTCATTCAAAACTGAACACTATTCGTAAGAGTAAGCCGTTAAACACTTTTTGCAATTGCATTGTCTGCAAATAAATATGTAATTTTGTCCACGCGTCCTTTACCGTTTTGCCATTGAGTAAATTCGAATAGTTCGAATTTGGACGTTATTCCTAAAGTGATAGGGCTTTGAAAAATATTTGGCAATGGCAAAACTAATTGGTATTTTATTTCATCGTCTCCTTCATCAATTTTGCTGAGTTAAGTTGAACTATAGCGTACTACTAATAAGGCTGTTATTAGATATATTGGCACGCAGGGGGAGGGAGGGAAGAGGAAGGGTTTTTTTTTGCAAAATTAAAATTATTCAAGTTTTCTCTTCTGCCGGCACTCCCGGAGTGCAACCCGGTCTTTTTTTAGTAAGAATTCAATTTTGCATAGTCTATGTAGCCATAATTGACTTTTCGCATAATAAACTGTTTTGGCAGAATTGAGATTCGCATAGTTCGATTACGCTGAATTTCACTAGCCCGAATATTATTTGTGCATAATTTTGATACTCCGTATCATGTTCACACAGAAAATAAATGAGATTTTTTTTGTTGATTGCCTGATATTTTATTTCAACACAACACGTATAACACATGTACAACACCATATACAACACATGTGTTTTATATGTATTTATATATACAACATTTATATATTTATATTAATATAAATATTAAGTAACGAAAAACTCAGATAAAACGGTTAAAGTATCAAAACTTTTCTACGCCGACCTAGCAGCCTCGCTCGACCCCCACTACGACACCTGCGCTGGCGCGCTCGAGACGGGTAATATACCTACAATCGAACTTTTGCCGGGCCGATAAGGACTCTTAATTAGAGAGAGATGGATAGTATATCTCGCCGCGAGTCAGCGACACAGCTCGTGCGCCGTCCTGTGCTAGCTGTGGGAAGTACGGAGCGGTGCGTGAGGAAACAATCCACCAATACCATTGCTAGTGTAGCTCAAAACATCTCTTGGATTTGTTCCTCACACACTGCTCCGATTAGCGCACAGCTCCGGTAGATACGGACCTTAGGCTATTTCTAATCCCCGACGCAAAAAGAGGGGTGTTATAAGGGTCAATTTTGAAACGAGCTGTTTTTGCTGTCCCACGGCCATATTTTCAAGTCAGATTAACATGGAGTATTGATTCATATATATTTGTATTCCGTGTGTTATAAAGTATTTAAAATATATATAACAATACCTTAAATATTCATTGATTCTGAAAAAAAAAGTATTTGGAATCGTAAAACAGCGAAATCTACCGCTTTTTTGCGTGTCCCACTTGCGGTTTTGCTCAAACAAAAATTCATAACTATGGACTACGGCAACGTATATATAAACAACTTGTACTGTTATAAAGAAGATTTATTAGCGTATTCATTAATATATCTTGCAAATTTAATGCGTGAATAATTAAAACCTGTGAAGTATTTTTGTAGTTGTCCCACGCGCGACCCATTTATTAGGACTCAAGCTCAAAACCCTTAAAATCTGTTTTTTTATTATCCCACCGTTACATTTACTTTACGATACGATAGACAGGTTAGTTGGGCTTAAACCAGCAACGGGAGTGGACGCAAAGCCGGTATTTTCGAAGGAGGAAACAGGTTTTCTTGATACGATGTATTTTGGTACGGCTATCACGACATTTGTATGGGCGTTAATTTATTAATATACGATTGAAATAAAAATGTGTCTTTCATAACAAAGGTTAGCAATATGGGGTAAGAGTTTCGTGTTTAACTAATTAGTGAATTCAATTAATAGTGTACGAAGGATCGCCAAAAAACATTCATGTTGACATTTGTATGGCGACATTGTACGGCTTTTTTGGCCATACAAATGTCGAATACACATGTCGATTCAAGACAAAATCTAAGTGATTTTTAATATTTTGGAATATAATGACAGAATAAGTAATAGTACAATATAACGACCATCATAAACCATAAACCGGAGATACTATATCGAAATAGTGAGTTTTTTTATTGTACAAATATTTCAAGCTGTTTCAACAATTGTATGGCAAGATCGACATTTTGATGGCACTCGTTGACATTTTTATGCCGCTATCGACATTTATATGGCAGAATCGACATTTGTATGGCATTATATCGACTTTTGTATAGCGCTGTCGACATTTGTATGGCGCTGACGACATTGGTATGGCACGGTGATTTTAAAGCATCAATATCTAGCTAACCATTAGAAGCACAGTGGTGCCTCATGCACCATATTTTTTCTTTTTAAAAACACTACCTCTCGCTGTCGGTACGAATCTAATATTCCAAAAAATAAAAAAATCCATACAAATGTCGAAAAAACGTCTTGTTCAAAAATTGACCCATAAGTTTAACGTGTCTGACTGTGTATCTTTGTATCTGTCTGTGGTAGCGTAGCTCCCTAGCGGATGGACCGTTTTTGAAAATCTCTTTAGTCGTTTTTGAGATATTGGACTTTGAAACGAAAATATCGGGGGTTTCTCAATTTTTCTAAGTTGTAGTTATTCAACAAAAGTTAAGCTATTTCATACAAGAGATATTTAATCGTGAGATGTCTTAAATTCTAATAATAAATCCACGACATCCATGTAACGGACAGGCGACATGTTTTGAACTCTTCGGGGGCACTTTTTCAGGGTGAGTGTTATGGCGGCAATGTCGCTTGAAGCATCAACCGTGTAGTGCGAGTGACATTTGATACGTGACTTTAACCGTGGATTTATTAGTAGGTAGTACCTATATATGAGAGATTTTTCACTGCGAATACAAACGAGCATTAAAAAAAATACAACCAACCCCAACAAAAGAAACATAGTCAAGAACCAACTTGAAAGACAAGCCTTTAAAGAAAAATAAACCGCGTATCATATCCGTTCATTCGTTTGGGACCAACGATAACACAGACAGACACAACAGATACACAAGTCAAATTTATAACACTACTTCTGAGACAATGTTTTCTGATTGAAAACAGCGAATTTGCAGTATCTACATATAGTTGAATTAATTCACCTATTCCACTGTGCGGCGGAGGTTGTTATAATAATCGGATTTTCTAATAATCGCTAATTAACAATGTATTTCTAGTTAATTAATGAACTCACTACCGTACTATTTAGCCAACAGTGTAAATCAAACACACCTACTAACACAGCTAAACTACTTCTATTCTTAAGAAACATAGGTATAACTTATATACTGTTAAGTTTTTTCATGGTTTTGCTTCAGTTGCAGCCAATGAATTTGTAATATAACTGTTAGTACACACCTAGTGATTCATTCATTTCAGTATCTTAATCGTATTGGTAGGTATTAATAGATATTAACACGCCATCTTTTCCAACTACTGGTGTAAGCGATATATGTATCATCCATTTATAGGTCAAACGCTTAACTGAGACACAGCGGGGGCGCAGCAGGTCCATATCGCCCGGTACCCTTTTGTCGTCTCCCCTCGCACCTCTGTCCCGTAATAGGCGCTGTCTCAGTTAAACGGTAAACCTATAAGCGGTATCTTTATGCAGTAATAAACATTGTGACGTTGTCACTTACTCGTTTCTTCTTTTTTTACGATCACTGTCTTCAATACCAGGGCAGCATGGGCAACACCCCTCACTGCGATTGTAATTTTGTGTATGTAATATATTTATTTAAATAACATTGATTTTTTTACATTAAGGTTTTTTTCTGAGACCTATATTTGTGTTTCATTGCCTTTAATTATTAATCTAACTGACAAATTGTTTCATTGTACATACTTAGCAAAACTCTAGTCATTAACCCTAACTGCATTGATTACAATAACAGTTTTAGTATACCTTGCTTCCAGAGATTCCGGAAAAACTCTGCAAAAAAACATTAACTCAACTGCTGTGCTGACAATAGCCGGCTACGGTTTTTTTTAAGATCAGATAATTGAAATAATATCAGGATAGTTAGTTAAGTGTATTCAGAGTGTTGATTAGAAAAATAATGTCTTGGAAAGTGGTTTTACCAGCTATGCGCTATGCTTTTTATCGTTGGTTCCGTGATTTGCGTCAATTAGCGTGAAGACATTTTCGTGTGACATCTAGCGTGACAGAGGGATCCCAAAGTTAATCCTTTTTGTTTAAAAGGTAGAGAAGGTATTATTAGAAAGGAGAAAAGGCAAAGAAACTAGAAAAAATAGGGTTTATTTGAAAGAGGGGTGGGAAATCATTATGAAAACCTGGTGTTGTACTTTTGGTTTGTTAGAAAGAGGGTAAAGACAAATAAACAGAATAAACCTGGCCAGTGACGAGACAGGGGTCACTCCAGTCCCAGAGCTCTTGCTCAGCAGTAGCGATGCCGGCTCTCTGTGTAATAGAAAGACATAGAGTGAGAAACTCAAAGAACCCAGAGAAAACTGTGTGTGTTCTATCGAACGACGGAAGTAAAGTTTATAGATATAAAGATCCTCGCTTTTGAGTGACAAAATTTGACATAAATTGTGTCGTGTTCAGACATAATGTCATTGCAGAGCTTAGAATCCTTTTGTTTTGCTGCAACGCAATGTTTTAGTTGTATTTCACGACATTGTTGTTTTGACGACCGCTTTAGCCTAGTTGGTAGTGACCCTGCCTACGAAGCAAGAGGTCCTGGGTTCGAATCCCGGTAAGGGCAAACATTTATGTGATGAGCATGAATATTTGTTTCTGAGTCATAGATATTTTCTAAGAATTTAAGTATTTATATCTATTATATATATCGTCGTCTAGTACCCATAACACAAGCCTTATTGAGCTTACTATGGGACTAGGTCGATTTGTATAAGATTTGTCCCCTTATATTTATTATTTATTTATTTCAATTCTTGTGCCGATTCTCTGCAGCTCTGGTACGATTTAGGTATTGTATGATTTTGTTTTTATTTAAGTGTGTTTCAAGCAAACACATAAATGCTCTGTCTATCTATCATTGTAAAACAGACAGCAATGGATGCCGAGTCCCAGTGGCCATGTGACTTTCAAAAGGAGATTGATTGTTTGAGTCCTGCTTCAGACCGGGAAGGTCTTGGATGTTATGTACGAAATATCGTTTAATATTTAGATACTGCATGCTTTTCTTCGATGTCTTATAGGCGTTGTCTAACTGAAACGATACCCACGACGAAAAAGACGTAAGACAAGGACTACCCTCCCACGTCGTCTCAGTTAGCGGTCGACCTGTAATTAGCTTCATACTATATTGGCGTTGCTTCACAAGTTCAGCAAAATATAAAACTGGAGTAATCCATTGTTTACCGATTCCTTTACTGAGTTTAGATGTAAATTTATTATTCATAGCCTTTCAGGCCACTCATGTAATATCATCAACTTACTGCATATTAGGTACCTTACCTACACCAGAAGCATTGAAAGATGGCGTGTTCATCTATGCTGCATCTTTTTCCAATGATATTTAAAACGAAATGTGTCATGATGGACTTGTTCCGGCGGAAAAACATCGCTTTATTTTATCTTATTCGGCATTTCTTGATACTTGAATGGAATAAAGTACCTAGGTATTTATGAATTACGAGATTTATGAGATAAGGTTTCTTCCAATATCTACTACCTACCTTCCAACCACTACAAACAACAAAATTAGTAGCAGGTGAAGTCAGCATCAGAAGTAGCTAAACAAAATAACACGCTCAAAATGAACTACACAGATACTTATTCCCTTGACATTAGCTTGACATTAGAGTTCGTGTGTAGATCATTTTGAGCACTAGGACCGCTTAGCAACTTCTGCTGCTGACTGAACTTATAAAAGTACGAGACAATATTAAGCTTTACAGTAGGTACGTACGACAATAACCAACAGATTACCTAAATACTAATACAAAAACGAACCCTTTTCTTTTGCCGAAAAGCCAATTCCACATTCTGATCGCCAATGCACACTGAAAATAAACCGTTTGAGTCAGGTACCTACGATATTATAGGTCAACACCGCTTAACTGAGACAAATCAGGGGCGCGGGCGAGATAAAAAGTATCTACCGGGAGGGTCGCGAGTGGCACGAGCGGCCACCCCTCGCAACGTCTCAGTTAAGACAGTGCGGGGGACATTGCATGGAGCAGTGGCCGTTGGGGTGTAAAGGTTATCTCGTGGCGCACGTACCGGGCGGCGCAGCGTGGGTTGACCCCCACAAGTAAATATCTTCACATTCACTTTACAAGGTGGATTGATAACCTGGTAAAGGGCGCTGGATGCGGGTGGCACAGAAAGGATCATTGTGGCCCTGTTTGAGGCCTAATGTTCAGCAGTGGACGACTTTCGGCTGATATATATAATGCTGATGATGAGGTATGTTATTATTATATAGATTTTAATGTGTCCCAATGCTGGGCAAAGAGGGGGACCTCTTCCTCCACTGCTCCTGGTTTTGTGCTTGGTGTGGCCAGTCCTTTAACACATTCGCTGCCAATAATCGCTACGCTCGTAGCCGATCCCGTGGTTTTTCTCGTATGTAGCGGAAAGCGACTACGGCGCAGGCACCCGCTAGGCGGGTTCCTGGCAGTGAAAGTAGTAAAAAGGAGTTCTCCAACTCATCGCCGACGAGGCCTGCCACGTGTCCTTGTCGAATTCTGAGGTTGCCATGATGATTCTTGTACTGCCGGATTGTTCACAGTAATTCCTTTGGGCAGTCAGTACCTTTGAAAAACTATTGCAAATAAACCTATGAATTTAGAATGTGATTTATTTGCAGTACCTAGTATCTCAACTAATGCGAATAATCTGTACTGCCGAAGCAAGTACAAACGATGAAATCGATTAGTCGTAGGTATATTTCCCAAACTAAAAATAAGAATAGATTGGAAACTGCACAAAAACTCTACGTACACATAAATCCTCTGGCGTTTGTGAAGGTGAATTCCTATTGCTAGTTACATGGTTTAGTTTTTTTCACTATAATTTTGCTGCATCTCGCCAAGTCAAAATTGATGTTGTTTGTTGCATTTTCGTGTCACTGTCAATCAGAACAATGCGTTTTGATTACGCTGTTACTAGATCCGATCTAGAAAGGTATGTAGAATAAAGCTTGTGGTACACGACCCTTATTCATACAATTTAGGATACCTCTGTTTGCACCTACACGTCCACTTCTTCGGTGTATGTGCTTGCCTCTGGCGCTTCCCGCTGCCTAGCGAGTGCCTATAGGCCGTTGTCGCCAAGTTGTCGCTTTCCGCCATTTTGCGAGAAAAACACGGGATAGGCTGGCGTAGCGTGAAGCGATTCTTTACAGTAAGTGTACAGTGAATGTGTTATTACTATGTGTTGTCCTTTTCTCACGAACGAAATGACCAAGAGAATTTTTGCTAAAATAGATGGATGCTTATGAGACCAATCTTTTGACTGGACTAGCCTGTCTCACTTGTACACCTCAATATACTTACTACTAACTAATACTCTCAGCTCTTTGTCGCATCATATATCATATACGTATAATCTTTGCTGTTTCGTCTAAACTCCCGAGATGACAATTCTGATCCTGGTTGCCACTGGCACTTGCCAGTAACCCGGCCCCCATCTACTCATAAATATATTCAGTATTTTCTTTGATCTACTCCTCTTTAGAATACCTACGCCTATGTTCACAGCGGACGTCTTTCAGCTGATATGATGATATTGATGATGATGATGATGACCTCCATCTGCGTAACCGTAATTATGCCTTAATGTTTCAAGTTTATGGATAAGAGCCGTGAGCTCCTAAAGGGATGAATGACCTAGTAAAAGGTCGCGGGAGACCGCTGGAGGCGGGTGGCGCAGGGACAAATATTTGTAATACTTGATTGGTAACATCGCCGACATCCGTTAACTGACCATCCGTGCACTTTATGTATATTGTAATAAGGTTCTATATAAATAAAGGATGGTCAATTAACTGTGTTGGCGTTTGTACCATATAATATTGTAGCTAAATAAAAATACAATTTTAAAACTTGGTTTGTGGACCTTAATTATATTTATACTAATGATATAAAGGTTTATTTCATCATTAGTAAATATTTAGTTTAAGCCACCGATTTATTTATCCGCATACCTACCCCTTTTGGGAATAAAGGCGTGAATGTATGTATGTACGTATATATGTATGTATTTAAGGACTTTGAGGATTTCCGAAGATTCGGATGCGTCACAACATCCTTGGTCGCGGGATGACAAAAATAAGTTAACTAAGGCGATCAAGTAAAAATAATGTGTAAGAACCGAGGTAAGTTTAAATCAACATGATATACTATACTTTTTTTCGCAAAATCGTAGTTTTAGCTCATCAGATATGTCTCCTACCTAATTCTTCTTAACGACCATGGCGCCGACAGCAATCGCACCAATGATTAACACCGCAAGCGCCAACCACATAAAATTACTGA
The DNA here is from genome assembly GCA_945867215.1 of Epinotia demarniana. Taxonomy (NCBI): domain Eukaryota; kingdom Metazoa; phylum Arthropoda; class Insecta; order Lepidoptera; family Tortricidae; genus Epinotia; species Epinotia demarniana. The sequence continues at coordinate 21,513,033 of OX244274.1, read as the reverse complement.
AAATATCAAAAACATTGTAACAGGTAAGTATTTTTTAACCCCCGCACAGTGTGGTTTTGTGGATCTGGGTGGCCAATATTATTTTTGATGTTATAATTGGTGTTAAAGCTAATATTTCATTTTTAATCTATACTGTAAGAAAATTATGGTGAATTATAAAAAAAATAGGATTTTTCAAGATTTGCTCAAAGTAGGTATAATAATATATGTACAAATAATATACAAAAGTAACAAAAATCAGTCAGAAATCGTGTCACTTTGATCAGACGAAGATGGCTCTGTCGATATTTCATCAGACACCATTGCATCTAGCCAACCGACATTTTTTTTAAGATGTGGCGGTGCCACTACTTATACAGTATATACATGTATATAATGATAAATATAAATAACAATATTTACTTATATACATATGGCATATACAAATATCTACAATATCGCATTTCAATAAAATTAATTACATTATAAATCTATACATATAATAAATATACTACACTATTATAAATAGCAATGTATAATATTAAAAGCACTAAATAAAATACTTACTAATAAACTTACATATAATAGATAGTTATATAAAATCATTCACTTTCATGATAAATAAATATATATAAAAATACGTACATAAATGACATAAATAAAATGTACACATAAAACACGACACAAATAACACTTCAATATAGGTTCACCGTATCGGAGCCGGCGCCGATGGAAAAACCCACTAGGACCGGCCGGCCGCGGGATCCCTGCTGCCGATGACGTCACGCTGCGCTTGTGTGCGCGCGCGCTGCCCCGCCAGTCAGAATCTGTACTCGACGCGAGACCACGTCGCTTCGCCGCTCCGCTAGGCCTTTGTTCTATTACGTACGACTTGCCGCGATAATATTTAACTACATATTTAATTTGTTTGCCGCTTGCTTCACGCCTCGCCTATGTATGATTGTTTAAGAGCTTGGATTATAAGCCTTGAAAGTGTTCGCTTGTTTGATTTGGAGTCGGAAACCTACGGACTCTACACTGGTGACCCCGCGCTGGACTCAGAAAAACGCTGCCTTATTGGAATTCTGGTATACTAATCGGAGGATAAACCGTGAGTCCAATTTTGTTTACATAAAATGCCGAACACTGAGGATACAGACAAATTTAGCGATGCAAACGGCGACGCCCTGCACGGTAACGGTACTATGCGCTTGGCCATGGGTGCCGACACATTCCGTGTCGGAGTGAGAATACCCCCGTTTTGGCCGCAGGAACCCGCCGTCTGGTTTGCTCAGGTGGAAGGCCAGTTCACACTGGCGAACATAACGTCTGATGCGACAAAATTTTACTATGTACTGGCGCAGCTGGAACATCAATACGCAGCGGAAGTAAAAGACATCATCGTCAACCCACCAGCAACAAATAAGTATGAGAAGCTGAAAAGTGAACTGATCAAGCGTCTATCTGATTCTAGAGAGAAGGAGATAAAGAACCTGTTACTACATGAAGAGCTAGGCGACAGAAAGCCATCGCAGTTCCTCAGACACCTGCAGCACATCGCCGGACCACAGGTTCCTGAGGATTTCCTGAAGACCATGTGGACCAGCCGCTTGCCATTCAACATTCAAGGAGCGATAGCAACGCAGCCACAGTCTACACTGGATTCGTTGGCCGAGCTGGCGGACCGCGTATGGGACATCTCACCAGGTACTCCGCAGGTAGCAAGCACCTCCAACAACCCTGAGAATTCAGCTATCGAGCGGATGGCACATCAGATCTCGGAACTCACAAGGCGGGTGGAAGTGCTCACCACCGAGGTACAATCGTCTCGATCCCGTCCAAAGTTTAGAAATGGAAGTAAGCAGCAGCAACGTGGTCGTAGCCGCGACAATAGCCAGCATCGCGGAAGTTACCAACGCTCGCAATCCAGCTATCGCAAGTTCCCTGTATGTTGGTACCACTTTAAGTTCCAGTCACAGTCAACGAAGTGCGTGAAGCCATGTGACTTCGCAGCGGGAAACGCACAGGGCAATCTGTAATGGCGGCTGACGATTGCCAGAACTCAGGTCGCCTGTTTGTGACAGATAGCAGATCAAAGATGCAATTCCTCGTAGACACTGGTAGCGACCTCTGCGTCTTCCCTAAAACAGCACTGCGCGAGTATCGACCAAAGACAAAATACCAGCTGTATGCTGCAAACGGGTCGATAATTAACACCTACGGGCACGCGCAGCTCAATCTGAACCTTGGCCTCCGAAGAGAATTCAGTTGGCAATTCGTCGTGGCAGATGTCACCAAAGCAATCATCGGCGTCGATTTCTTATCATTTTATAATTTGGTAATCGACTGCCGAAACAAACGCTTGATTGACAACACTACGTCACTAACAACGAGGGCGATATCAGCATCTTCACCGGATACAATATCGTCAATAAAGACACTCTACGGACAGTCAGCGTACGACGACATCCTGCGAGAGTACCCGGAGATAACACGGCCTCCTGGTGTTCACCGGGAAATCAAGCATAACACGGTGCACTTCATCACTACAACCGATGGACCACCGGTACACTGCACTCCAAGACGACTAGCTCCCGACAAGCTGAGGATCGCTAAGCAGGAATTCGAAGCGATGATCAAGAATGGGACAGCGAGACCATCCCTCAGTCCCTGGTCCTCACCACTTCATCTCGCACCGAAAAAAGATAACGGCTGGAGGCCCTGCGGAGACTATCGCCAGCTCAACGCGCGAACTATCCCAGACCGTTATCCAATCAGGCACATACACGACTTCGCCCATCATCTCGCCGGTTGCAACATTTTCTCGACCATCGATCTCGTCAAGGCATACAATCAGATTCCAGTGAACGCAGACGACATCGAGAAAACCGCCATATCCACGCCGTTCGGGTTATATGAGTTTCCTTTCATGAGCTTCGGCCTCAGAAATGCAGGACAAACCTTTCAAAGGTTCATCGACGAAGTCACTAGAGGCTTGGACTTCGTGTATGCGTATCTGGACGACTTCCTCATTTTCTCCAAGGACGAAGAAACGCACAAAGACCATCTGAGGCAATTGCTCAGCAGACTGAGAGACTACGGAATTGTGATTAACCCCTCCAAGTGCATCTTCGCAGTATCGGAAGTACAATTCCTCGGCTATCACGTCTCAGCGGAAGGAACCAAGCCCCTGGACAAGAAGGTAGAAGCGATCCAGTCTTTCCCGGTACCTAAGAATGTTAAAGAGTTACGGAGATTCTTAGGAATGATTAACTTTTATCGTCGGTTCATCCCTCAAGCAGCGCAGATACAAGCCCCACTGCATAATTTGCTGACTGGCTCTGTAAAAGGCTCTCACCCTATCGTGCTACAAGATGAGACGCTGAAAGCCTTTGAAAGTTGCAAAAGAAGCCTCTGCGACGCAGCCCTCCTGGCGCACCCAGACAGTGACGCTAGCCTTGCACTAGTCACAGACGCGTCGGACACGTCGTTGGGTGCAGTGCTGCAACAGAAAAGAGAAGATGCATGGCAGCCAATAGCATTCTATTCAAAGAAGCTCAGCACAGCACAACAAAAATACTCAACATATGATCGGGAGTTACTAGCGATTTACAACGCCATCAACTACTTCCGTCATATGCTGGAAGCGAGAGTATTTGCGGTCTTTACAGATCACAAACCTTTGTGTTTCGCCTTTGCATCGCGCAAGAATAAGTGCTCACCGAGACAGTTCCGCCACCTCGACTTGATCTCACAATTTACGACGGACATTAGACATATATCAGGGAAAAACAATGTCGTCGCTGATACACTGTCGAGGATCGAAGAATTGGAGAAGCCTGTCGACCTTGTTCAACTCGCTGAAGCACAAAGGAAGGACATGGAACTGAAGCGAATACTAGACGGTGACACAACCTATAGCATAAAATTAAAGAAGATGACGATACCAGGTTCGCTCACCGAGCTATACTGCGACAGCAGTACCACAATCCTCAGACCTTACGTGACACCCGGATTCCGCCAGCAAGTTTTTAGTAGCCTACACTCGCTCAGTCACCCTGGAGCCAAGGCATCAGCGAGACTCGTAGGGGAACGATTTGTCTGGCCGAACATGAAGAGAGAGTGTCGACAATGGGCACGAGCATGCACAGCTTGTCAACGATCGAAGGTGACCAGACACAATCAGTCACCATTAGGGACGTACCAGTTACCCAAAGCCAGGTTCACGCACGTTCACATCGACATCGTCGGACCGCTACCACCATCACATGGTTACCGATACTGCCTGACGGCGATCGACCGGTACACGCGCTGGCCCGAAGCAACACCGATGATCGACATTACAGCTGAAACCGTCGCCAAGGCGCTTCTGGATGTCTGGATTTCTCGATTTGGTTGCCCAATCGATATTGTCACCGATCGAGGAAGACAATTTGAGTCAGCGCTTTTCAACCATCTGGCTAAGATAGCAGGATTCAAACACAGACGCACTACCGCATACCATCCTACCTGTAACGGACTCATCGAAAGATTCCACAGGCAGTTGAAGGCGGCCATCGTCTGTCACGCGCAGGGAAGTTGGACAGAATCCCTACCACTGGTCCTACTCGGAATCAGGAGCGCGTATAAGGAAGACCTGCAAACTTCATCCGCAGAACTAGTGTACGGAGAAACCTTGAGACTGCCTGGAGAATTTTTTCAACCCAGCATCGAAACGACGACCGACCTCACAGATTTTACTGCGCGCCTGCGAAATATTACCCAGCAGCTACGCCCCGTGCCAACCTCAAGGCATGGTCCCAAGAGAACTTTCGTGTTTAAAGACCTAAAAACCGCCACTCACGTCTTCGTGAGAGAAGACGCTGTTCGTGGCGCGTTAACGACAGCATACACTGGGCCACACGCAGTAATAGAACGAGGAGACAAAGTCTACAAAATAAGAGTAAACGGAAAGGAACGTACCATATCAGTAGATCGATTGAAGCCGGCATACACGCTAGAAGACAGCAACTGCAGCTCGGGAAATAAACCTGAAAACAAAGAAAAAGAAAAGAAAGTGAAAGAAAACACTTACCCCCAGAAGACAATAGAAAGAAACAAGACGGGAATACGTACCAGGTCTGGCCGACAGGTGATATTCCCTGACTATTATCGCCCGTGAGACGGTCTCTGGGAGGGAGTGATGTGGCGGTGCCACTACTTATACAGTATATACATGTATATAATGATAAATATAAATAACAATATTTACTTATATACATATGGCATATACAAATATCTACAATATCGCATTTCAATAAAATTAATTACATTATAAATCTATACATATAATAAATATACTACACTATTATAAATAGCAATGTATAATATTAAAAGCACTAAATAAAATACTTACTAATAAACTTACATATAATAGATAGTTATATAAAATCATTCACTTTCATGATAAATAAATATATATAAAAATACGTACATAAATGACATAAATAAAATGTACACATAAAACACGACACAAATAACACTTCAATATAGGTTCACCGTATCGGAGCCGGCGCCGATGGAAAAACCCACTAGGACCGGCCGGCCGCGGGATCCCTGCTGCCGATGACGTCACGCTGCGCTTGTGTGCGCGCGCGCTGCCCCGCCAGTCAGAATCTGTACTCGACGCGAGACCACGTCGCTTCGCCGCTCCGCTAGGCCTTTGTTCTATTACGTACGACTTGCCGCGATAATATTTAACTACATATTTAATTTGTTTGCCGCTTGCTTCACGCCTCGCCTATGTATGATTGTTTAAGAGCTTGGATTATAAGCCTTGAAAGTGTTCGCTTGTTTGATTTGGAGTCGGAAACCTACGGACCCTACAAAGAAATGATCTTCTTTATTGTGTGCTGCAGCCCATCTAGAGCTCATTTCAGACTTGAACCGACTAAAGTTATGCTTGATTTCTCTTATTTGTTCATCATTAAAGTTTTCCCTACCAAGCAAATAATTTTCGATAAAGTCCAGTTTATTTTTTAAATTTGGCAATTTCGTTTGCTGCATCAACTCGAATAACTTAGATCGAGTTATTAATTTAACCTAAGATGGCCCTAGAAACAATAAAAAATCAAAATTACCAAATAATAACAAATTCATAAAATCATACATTTTGACCATATAACGTTTGGATGCCTAATTTTCCATCTTCCGGAGTGTTTCCGTGGAAAATCAAAGCTAAATCGTAAACTAGAATAAATAAGGTATGTGCTACACGTCCTATTTCTCCCGGGACACATCGGGAACTGCAACTAAATGTTTCCGATAAGTCAAAGTACAAGCAAAACGAGAACGTTAAAAGGGTGTACTTTTGAATGACTACCATATCGTCATAACATAATCAATCCTATTAAAAACATATACAAACGAAACATTCTTACCTGCCATCATATATATATATATTTTCTTATTATATATTCTAACGCAAAAACAAACAAATTCACTATTTAAAGTCACCCCGCTTTGATGCGTATTTTGAGTATATAAGTGCACTTCAAATACTTAATATTGCAACCAGCTATACAAGCATAGTTTAGCGATAAGGTCGAATATATTTACAGATTATAATACATCAATAAGTAGACTTTCTGAACCTACCTCATTATTCTACCCACAATCAGTTCTTAAAAATTGACTTTTGGCCGCCGAGATCAGTGATATACCATTCTTTGCCCCGACGCAAAGAGCCCTCTTTTGTCTGTATGTCTACCTGTGTACGAGTATGTGTATCTGTCTGTGGTATCGTAGCTCCCTAACGGATGGACCGATTTGAATGCGGTTTTTATAGTGTTATAGATAATTTTATCCCGAGTGTTGTTAGCTATGTTCCACGCGGACGGAGTCGCGGGCAGAAGCTAGTTATCGAATAAAAGCGAACATAATTATTTCAAGTCTTAACTTTAATATCGTTATATGAAAATGTATGTTTTTTTCGTAATATCGAAAAAAAAATAATAAAAATGAAGAAAATTTGTTAAGTAATTTTAACAGCATCTTTTTAAATTTTTTCATAGTCGGTGTGAAAAATAGTATGTGTCACTCGGTAGCAAAATTATCTTCGTCTCGGGCGTTAACACTTGTATCCCTCACTACGCTCAGGATTCAATACACCGCCCTCGCCGTAAATATACTATTTTGCTCCCTTGTGACACTAATAACTATTGTTCCCTTGAGACACAATCTACTATCACACACTTACTTGCTGGGGGGAGGCGGGGGTGGGGGAGGGGGAGTCTTCTTTTTCGCAAACCTGTAGTAACCAAGGGCCAAAATTACAAAAGATGCCAAGGAAAGTGACAGTGTACTGAAACTGGAGCTTAGAGCATACATACATACCTGGAGTAGGTACCCTCCTCAGTTACTTACCCCTCTGTTGAAAACCTTGCACAATGTGCAAAAAATCATACAAAGACAGTTTCACAATCGATTAGTGGTCATTCACATAATCGCCTCGCAAGAGACAACCCCTATCATAAAAATGCACGCAGGTGCTGTAAGCACGTATAATAAACGTTCAATCACTTCAAGCTTCGAAAATATGGTATAACATTATATTTGTTAGTAATTTTAGTATTTCTGTATTGCTTTAATATGTTTTTCCCGTTCACGGGAAATATTATTTTTATGAAAATATTTTCGTAATCGATTTACAATTCTTACTTGGATACGTCAGACACTCCCCACGAGACTCCGTTTTCATGTTTTGTAAGAAATAACTCAATGGCATTTGAAAAAGCGTCTATAATAACATTAGCATTGATTAATCCAAATTAGTTTAATTAACGCACTCCCCACGAGACTTCGCTTTCATGCTTTGTAAAAATTAACCTAATTGCGATTGCAATAAAGTTGATCTTTTATACACATATTTATACTAAAAGTGGGGTTGGAACATACGTTTCATGTGCTCTGCCTACCCCTTTTGGCAATAAAGGCGTGAATGTATGTATGTATGTTTATAAAAATATTTGCAAGGATTATTTAAAATGACAGATATGTGTCACGAGACTGGTAAGTAGAGATGAGGGTAGTGTCGATAATCAATAATTATCGATAATAAGAATGATATGAAATTGCCTATCACTGCGATATCACATTTTGTCGATCTTTTATAAGAACCCACATTTATGCTAACAGTGGCACTGGATACAAAGTTTCAGGTGCTCTGCCTACCCCTTTTAGGGATAAAGGCGTGTATGTATGTACCTATGTATGTATGAAATTGCCGAGTGAACGCAATTTATTTCTTAGAGCATTAAACCAACCGGAGCGGCCATTGACAGGCGTTCCCCTCTGCCAAAAGTATATGACCAGTGGTCATACACATTGTATGGACTGACGTTTATCTGACGTAGCTATTTTCACGTTACGCATACATTTGACGTTCCCCTCCACCGCAAAAATCGGCAGACTTTTTATGTATAGAAAATGACTCATGGCCGCTCCTGTTGGTTTAATGCTCTAAGATTTATTTGAAATGTATACTTGGCATTTTTCCAAGACCCAGTATTTAAACAAAACATGGACCCCCTCATGCAGCAGGCAAGCAAATTGGGTGCCTGCGCGTACAAGTTCCATATGTTCGAGACATTTTGATGTATCTCAGTGCCGAATTCAGCCAAGTAAAGGCGAAAATGAATTGATTTGCCGTACCTACTTTATTTTTATGTGAAATTTATTTTGACGGAGCTGATAGTTGTATAGGTTTGTGTAAATATCGATAGAATTATCGAAATTAGATATCGAATCAAACCTCGCCCTATAGGTTTAGCCAATCACATTGGCATTTACGTATTCTTAACCCGTGTTTCCACTAAGTCTTTCCATGTGTGATATGTGTGTGTGCATCAAAATTAGAATGTTTTTTCCTTTTTCATAATGTGTGCGTGTGTAAATAAACAGATCGTAATTGCATTAGTGAGTAATCTTTTGCATGTGATATTTTTCCCCCTCTTCGCAAAATTCGGCATACTTTTTAGTAATCAAATACGAATATAAGGCTACTCCAGTTATGTATGCTCTAAGGACTGGAGCGATCCAGTTTACTGAGCTGAACAAAGTGTCACATCATTTATTAAATTTCGATCAAAGTGGTAAATTGAAAAATTATAAAGCGCGTTTCAGAAGTTTTAATAACTTAGATGTCACTGCGAGGTGTAATAATAAGGTGTAATTAGAAGATTGGAAGGTATTGAAAGTTTCGTCACCACTAGCGGACCCACGGTAGCTCAGTTGTATAAGAGCGATGGACGGATTCCAGAGGTCGCGGGCTCAAATCTTGCTCGTGACGAATAATTTTCCACTTCGATCGGAATGTAGAATCTCGTTAGTGGGGGTTTCTGCCTAGTAAGCATTTACACCGTTCATTGTTGTTGAAAGTGGAAATGGTTAAAAATTTGAAAGAGTGGGTTTTGATACCTTGGGTCGTCACGTCACAATCAGCCAAAGGCGCACAATGTTTATATTAACACTTTCGCTGCCAGGAACCCGCCTAGCGGGTGCCTACGCCGTAGTCGATTTTCCGCTACATACGAGGAAAACCGCGGGATCGGCTACGAGCGTAGCGCACAGCGATTCTTGGCAGTGATGAGTTAAAAAACCCATTAGAGTCCAAGTAATGCTACGCGTGCTACGCCGTAGCGTGTAGCATTTTTTCGCTCTGTAGCGGTAATCGCTTGTAGAGGCATAACTCTCATATGGCAGTGATAGCTCTGCACAAGTAACCTATTGCAAAATAAATAAATAGGGCTAGTAGGTATTGTAGCATGCTCGTCTGTAAATATTGTGATATTAAAATGATATAAGGTCAACCGGGGCAAATGCGTCTATGGGGTAAATGTATCTTTTGAAGATATCTTCAAAACGCAACATATTAGAACGATTACCTACATACCTAGATGTTCAAAGTATGGTTACGAAACTTTCAATTTAGACGATTGTAATAGTACTAAAATGTTCATTTTCGGAGATATCCTCAAAAGACGCATTTACCCTATAGATGTATTTGCCCCGGTTGACCTTACGTATTTCTATCCGGTTTTGAATAAATGTTACCTCGCCAAGTTTTTTACGCCTGCTTCTCGGCCACACGTTTTCTTTCCTAACCACTTTTAGGATCGGTCGGTCGGTCGATATTAGTAATATCGACCAGCTATACCTAGGACGCCCGACGGGGTGTCGACCTATTGGACGACCCAGCTAACACACATACTTAGGGGTAACTGTCTCTTCAGGCTCACAAGCCCCACATCTGTGTTTCGAAACCTTCGGTCGAACTGCCGGCACGGTGTCGTAGCTTCTAGCAGCACACCTGCGGCAGAAGCAACAACATGAAATGGGTAAAAAGAATGGATTTTTTTTTATAGGCTCTGAAGGGCCAACATCTACATAAAGGAAACATTTAACGGTATGATACAGAGAACAAATATAATAGAAAAAACCGGCCAAGTGTGAGTCGGACTCGCGCACGAAGGGTTCCGTAACATTATGACGGTGCAAACAAAAAGTTCGTATTTTAACCAACGTAAGGCTTTTTCACAGGCCATATTTTCGTTCAAATGATTACATTGTTATAGTAAACTTCTGTTTTGTATAGATACACTCTTATTCTAGACCATAGCAGAGCTGTAATTCTAATTCTATATACGGTTATTGAAAACAACCAGGTTTTCGTCGGAGTGTTTTCCAAAAATACGCGTCAGAGCTATCTTTTAGGTAGAATATTTCCATAATTAACTTTCAAAAACGTATTAATCTTTGCCTTTTACAATAGGATATATAGTCTTTTAGTACATAGTAGACGCACTAGTACTAAAATATTTGCTTTCCTATAAAAAAAATGATACTACAAAATGTCTAATTCGGTTAGGTTCAACATTTTTTTATTGACGTATATGATGATGTTTTGGAAATATAACATTTTATTATAAAACTACGGGCCTTGTTTAATATGACGTGATTTTTTTAAATGCTTATGGGTGACCCAGTTAATTTAGACCATTTTTTAAAAACCACTATATAACCGCGCGCGTAAACGTCGTTCAATTCATTACGCGCCGGGCGCTCCCAGAGAACGGACGTATCGCTCTCGTCGCCGCGCAAAGGTCGGTGACCGAGCGTACGCTACATGCACCTGCGTATAGCTGTAATGCGCCCGCTTCAGATTGATACTTGGTTGGTAAGTAATTTTACATGTTAAGTAAGTTTGTTTATTTTGTTGTTTCTCCAAGCACTAAAGTGATATTACTTTTTATAGAAATGGGGAATAAACGAAAATTATTTGGGATTAAATAATCCGTTCCTACCGCGGCCCGACAAGTTAAAAGTTAAGTCACCATGTTACCAAATATTATTCATATCATTGGTTTATACTCGTACTGCACGTTACTAATAAAAAATCAGCCTATATAACGTCCCACTGCTGGGCACAGGCCTCCTCTCGTGGTTGAGATGGAACGCCCAGTAGTCTCCACGCGGGCCCGGTGCGGGTTGGAGACTTCACATACACCTTTGAATTTCTTCGTGGATGTATGCAGGTTTCCTCATGATGTTTTTCCTTCACCGTAAAGCTAACGGTAACTATCAAAACTCATTGGTACAAGCCTCACGACCGTTGTTTGACAGCCGCATGCCTGAACCGCTAGGCTACCGTAGCTTCATGGAAAACGTTATAGGTATTTAAACCTCCGGTTATGAAACTTAGGACATGTACTTTTCAAGAGAAACCCATGTTTTTGGCAATTACTTTTTATGGTAATGACGATCTTTATTCACAGACAGAAAAAAAAATGTGAAAAGTCGACAAATTTAATGGAGGATGGGTCAAATGATAATGTTGATAATGAGATGGCCAGTGTATGTATATAACAGAATGTTCCAAATAGCAAAACCTCTGTATCCTATGAATTGTTTTTTTATTTATTTTACCGTTATTCCCGGTAGTTCCCTAATGGAGCTCGGGCTCCGCTTTGACACCTACTCCCAAGATTTGGCATAGGCACTAGTTTTATGGTACCTATGTAAATAAGTGCGTCATCATCATCCCTACCGTTATTCCCAGTTGTGCCATAATGGAGCTCGGGCTCCGCTTTGACACCTACTCCCAAGATTTGGCATAGGCACTAGTTTTATGGTACCTATGTAAATAAGTGCGTCATCATCATCCCTACCGTTATTCCCAGTTGTGCCATAATGGAGCTCGGGCTCCGCTTTGACACCTACTCCCAAGATTTGGCATAGGCACTAGTTTTATGGTACCTATGTAAATAAGTGCGTCATCATCATCCCTACCGTTATTCCCAGTTGTGCCATAATGGAGCTCGGGCTCCGCTTTGACACCTAATAACAAGATTTGGCATAGGCACTAGTTTTATGGTACCTATGTAAATAAGTGCGTCATCATCATCCCTACCGTTATTCCCAGTTGTGCCATAATGGAGCTTGGGCTCCGCTTTGACACCTAATAACAAGATTTGGCATAGGCACTAGTTTTATGGTACCTATGTAAATAAGTGCGTCATCATCATCCCTACCGTTATTCCCAGTTGTGCCATAATGGAGCTCGGGCTCCGCTTTGACACCTACTCCCAAGATTTGGCATAGGCACTAGTTTTATGGTACCTATGTAAATAAGTGCGTCATCATCATCCCTACCGTTATTCCCAGTTGTGCCATAATGGAGCTCGGGCTCCGCTTTGACACCTAATAACAAGATTTGGCATAGGCACTAGTTTTATGGTACCTATGTAAATAAGTGCGTCATCATCATCCCTACCGTTATTCCCAGTTGTGCCATAACGGAGCTCGGGCTCCGCTTTGACACCTACTCCCAAGATTTGGCATAGGCACTAGTTTTATGGTACCTATGTAAATAAGTGCGTCATCATCATCCCTACCGTTATTCCCAGTTGTGCCATAATGGAGCTCGGGCTCCGCTTTGACACCTACTCCCAAGATTTGGCATAGGCACTAGTTTTATGGTACCTATGTAAATAAGTGCGTCATCATCATCCCTACCGTTATTCCCAGTTGTGCCATAATGGAGCTTGGGCTCCGCTTTGACACCTAATAACAAGATTTGGCATAGGCACTAGTTTTATGGTACCTATGTAAATAAGTGCGTCATCATCATCCCTACCGTTATTCCCAGTTGTGCCATAATGGAGCTCGGGCTCCGCTTTGACACCTAATAACAAGATTTGGCATAGGCACTAGTTTTATGGTACCTATGTAAATAAGTGCGTCATCATCATCCCTACCGTTATTCCCAGTTGTGCCATAACGGAGCTCGGGCTCCGCTTTGACACCTACTCCCAAGATTTGGCATAGGCACTAGTTTTATGGTACCTATGTAAATAAGTGCGTCATCATCATCCCTACCGTTATTCCCAGTTGTGCCATAATGGAGCTCGGGCTCCGCTTTGACACCTAATAACAAGATTTGGCATAGGCACTAGTTTTATGGTACCTATGTAAATAAGTGCGTCATCATCATCCCTACCGTTATTCCCAGTTGTGCCATAATGGAGCTCGGGCTCCGCTTTGACACCTACTCCCAAGATTTGGCATAGGCACTAGTTTTATGGTACCTATGTAAATAAGTGCGTCATCATCATCCCTACCGTTATTCCCAGTTGTGCCATAATGGAGCTCGGGCTCCGCTTTGACACCTACTCCCAAGATTTGGCATAGGCACTAGTTTTATGGTACCTATGTAAATAAGTGCGTCATCATCATCCCTACCGTTATTCCCAGTTGTGCCATAATGGAGCTCGGGCTCCGCTTTGACACCTAATAACAAGATTTGGCATAGGCACTAGTTTTATGGTACCTATGTAAATAAGTGCGTCATCATCATCCCTACCGTTATTCCCAGTTGTGCCATAATGGAGCTTGGGCTCCGCTTTGACACCTAATAACAAGATTTGGCATAGGCACTAGTTTTATGGTACCTATGTAAATAAGTGCGTCATCATCATCCCTACCGTTATTCCCAGTTGTGCCATAATGGAGCTCGGGCTCCGCTTTGACACCTAATAACAAGATTTGGCATAGGCACTAGTTTTATGGTACCTATGTAAATAAGTGCGTCATCATCATCCCTACCGTTATTCCCAGTTGTGCCATAACGGAGCTCGGGCTCCGCTTTGACACCTACTCCCAAGATTTGGCATAGGCACTAGTTTTATGGTACCTATGTAAATAAGTGCGTCATCATCATCCCTACCGTTATTCCCAGTTGTGCCATAACGGAGCTCGGGCTCCGCTTTGACACCTAATAACAAGATTTGGCATAGGCACTAGTTTTATGGTACCTATGTAAATAAGTGCGTCATCATCATCCCTACCGTTATTCCCAGTTGTGCCATAACGGAGCTCGGGCTCCGCTTTGACACCTACTCCCAAGATTTGGCATAGGCACTAGTTTTATGGTACCTATGTAAATAAGTGCGTCATCATCATCCCTACCGTTATTCCCAGTTGTGCCATAATGGAGCTCGGGCTCCGCTTTGACACCTAATAACAAGATTTGGCATAGGCACTAGTTTTATGGTACCTATGTAAATAAGTGCGTCATCATCATCCCTACCGTTATTCCCAGTTGTGCCATAATGGAGCTCGGGCTCCGCTTTGACACCTACTCCCAAGATTTGGCATAGGCACTAGTTTTATGGTACCTATGTAAATAAGTGCGTCATCATCATCCCTACCGTTATTCCCAGTTGTGCCATAATGGAGCTCGGGCTCCGCTTTGACACCTACTCCCAAGATTTGGCATAGGCACTAGTTTTATGGTACCTATGTAAATAAGTGCGTCATCATCATCCCTACCGTTATTCCCAGTTGTGCCATAATGGAGCTCGGGCTCCGCTTTGACACCTAATAACAAGATTTGGCATAGGCACTAGTTTTATGGTACCTATGTAAATAAGTGCGTCATCATCATCCCTACCGTTATTCCCAGTTGTGCCATAATGGAGCTTGGGCTCCGCTTTGACACCTAATAACAAGATTTGGCATAGGCACTAGTTTTATGGTACCTATGTAAATAAGTGCGTCATCATCATCCCTACCGTTATTCCCAGTTGTGCCATAATGGAGCTCGGGCTCCGCTTTGACACCTAATAACAAGATTTGGCATAGGCACTAGTTTTATGGTACCTATGTAAATAAGTGCGTCATCATCATCCCTACCGTTATTCCCAGTTGTGCCATAATGGACCTTGGGCTCCGCTTTGACACCTACTCCCAAGATTTGGCATAGGCACTAGTTTTATGGTACCTATGTAAATAAGTGCGTCATCATCATCCCTACCGTTATTCCCAGTTGTGCCATAATGGAGCTTGGGCTCCGCTTTGACACCTAATAACAAGATTTGGCATAGGCACTAGTTTTATGGTACCTATGTAAATAAGTGCGTCATCATCATCCCTACCGTTATTCCCAGTTGTGCCATAATGGAGCTTGGGCTCCGCTTTGACACCTAATAACAAGATTTGGCATAGGCACTAGTTTTATGGTACCTATGTAAATAAGTGCGTCATCATCATCCCTACCGTTATTCCCAGTTGTGCCATAACGGAGCTCGGGCTCCGCTTTGACACCTACTCCCAAGATTTGGCATAGGCACTAGTTTTATGGTACCTATGTAAATAAGTGCGTCATCATCATCCCTACCGTTATTCCCAGTTGTGCCATAATGGAGCTCGGGCTCCGCTTTGACACCTAATAACAAGATTTGGCATAGGCACTAGTTTTATGGTACCTATGTAAATAAGTGCGTCATCATCATCCCTACCGTTATTCCCAGTTGTGCCATAATGGAGCTCGGGCTCCGCTTTGACACCTAATAACAAGATTTGGCATAGGCACTAGTTTTATGGTACCTATGTAAATAAGTGCGTCATCATCATCCCTACCGTTATTCCCAGTTGTGCCATAACGGAGCTCGGGCTCCGCTTTGACACCTACTCCCAAGATTTGGCATAGGCACTAGTTTTATGGTACCTATGTAAATAAGTGCGTCATCATCATCCCTACCGTTATTCCCAGTTGTGCCATAACGGAGCTCGGGCTCCGCTTTGACACCTACTCCCAAGATTTGGCATAGGCACTAGTTTTATGGTACCTATGTAAATAAGTGCGTCATCATCATCCCTACCGTTATTCCCAGTTGTGCCATAACGGAGCTCGGGCTCCGCTTTGACACCTACTCCCAAGATTTGGCATAGGCACTAGTTTTATGGTACCTATGTAAATAAGTGCGTCATCATCATCCCTACCGTTATTCCCAGTTGTGCCATAATGGAGCTCGGGCTCCGCTTTGATACCTACTCCTAAGATTTGGCATAGGCACTAGTTTTATGGTATGTAAATAAGTGCGTAAGTTTAATAAAGTAGAAACATTTAAAACTCATCTGATTTTTATTTCCTAGCTCACTATAAAGTAAAAGTATAACAATGATCAAGAGAGTCGGTCCAACCGGCCGGCAGCACTCAAACCGCACGCACACAATAACATCGTAGTGTGGGTAGCTATCAGGGCCGCGCGCAGGCGATCGCGACTAGGTCGAGTTGTAACGAAATGTTTGCACCCTCTTATCTATAAAAACCGTCCGTTGTATGGGAGCCCCACTCCGACTCGCACTTGGCTGGTTGTAAATTGTATTTGTAGTTATAGACGCAACAGAAATACATCATAAGTGAAAATGTCAACCGTCTAAATATCATGGTTCATGAGATACAGCCTGATGACAGACGGACGGACGGACAGCAAAGTCTTAGTAATAGGGTTCCGTTTCTACCCTTTGGGTACGGAACGCTTAAAATAAACCGTCATCGTCTGAGTCCTGTTTAAAATTTGATCGCAGTAACTTACACGTAAAATTGACACGAAACAAAAATATTTATTCTGTTAAGGCTGCTGTCACGTGCTCACTAGCTCCACTGGTAAATAATTGTGATTATTTAAATTGAACGATAGGTATTAAAAAAAGAATGCCGCTACCGTTGATCTCTGAACTCAAAAGAAAAACGGCCGTTTTAACTTTGGACGCAATAGATTGCCGAATCCAACAACATAAAAACTAGTTTGATGTATTCACAAGTTACATACTTAAATACAAAATACAGTGCGTAGCAGCCTCCTTTTTTAATACCTATCGTTCAATTTAACCCTTTGAACGCCGAGAGCCACTAAAGTGGTCGAGTGCTGTCGTGCCCACCACGCCAACAACCTTTAAAGTGGTTATGGCGGACACTGTCAAAACAATTTTCTTACTGTCAGATAAGTTTCATATTCGCTCTTTAGCTGTCAAGATGCTGGTGTGTAGGTCACATTCTGACACGAAAGTAAAAGCGGTCAAAGGGTTATAATCACAATTATTTACCAGTGGCGCTAGTGAGCACGTGAAAGCAGCCTTAAGGAGTGTAAGGGATACATTATTTTAATTTCCCTAAGCTGAATAACTTCATTTGCAAATTCTATGAAAAGCTTACCTGAACCGGGAATTGACACAAATAAAAATGAAGGATCAATTCTAAGGATAAAATCTGTCCATAGTTCAAGCCTCAGTTACACCCCTAGCGGGCACCCCTTTCCACCACATACGAAAAGTTTTTCATATGATCGTAGCTAGTAGCGATTCTTGGCAGTGAATGTGTGGGATACCCACCCCCACGCTACGCTCGTAGCTGTATGTAGTTCGTAGCAACTTTCACTCCTTATGTAGCGAAAAGCGCGCGTAGCTCAGACGCATATTTGTCGTGATTGGCGATAAACGGGTTAAACTTAAAAATCAAAATCGAAACTAACGGAGTAGGTTGCCCACCCAAACATGAATGGCGCGACACGCGGGGTTGTATACTCGCCGATTGGCAGGCCCTGACAGGGGGTTGTTTTGACCTGTGAAAAAGTTACATACAAATTCCTAACAGTTCCCATCAGAAAAAAATAAACGCTACTAAAAACTAAATTAGGTAGTTGCCCGATTGATTTCTAATTATTACCCTATGGTAACCACAAATCAATCGGCCATTCGCTTGAGGGAGTGTTCGAATTGTTTTATTTAGTTTTTTTTACAGAACGGAATATGCGTTCAGCTCGGCTATCGCGCGAGCTCTCTCGATTTTTCTCGCACTATCCGTCTCTTTCTAATTAGAACACTTAGAACAAGAGATATAGTGCGAGAAAAATCGAGAGTATGTCGCGGCCGTCGCGTGATAGACGTGCAGGGTGAGAGGTTGTTTCCTAAGAACATTTACTGCCAAAAATCGCTATCCGCTACGCTCGATCGATCCCGCGACTAACCGCGTACTGTAGGCGCCCGCTAGGAACCACGGGATCGGTTACGAGTGTAGCGCATAGCGATTCTTGGCAGTGAATGTGTAAGAGGTGTGCACCCACAGCCGCAGTTACAGGGGAATATGATACTGATTTTGAATAGACGTTTTTATGTACCGACTAGCTTCTGCCCGCGACTCCGTCCGCGTGGAACTCGTTTATATCGCAGCTCCATACAAACTTTTACCCCCCCATTTCACCCCCTTAGGGGATGATTTCGGGGATAAAAACTATTCTAGGTATGTCACTCTCCATCTCTTCAACTATCTCCACTTAAAAATCACGTCAATTCGTCGCTCCGTTTCGCCGTGAAAGACGGACAAACAAACACACACACTTTCCCTTTTATAATATTAGTATGGATTAGTATGGATGTATCGTGGCGTTGACAAATCATTACCTATCTATCAGCATATTATCTTACCTTATCTAGTTTATACTTGATCCCCTTAGGGGTTCAAATAGAAGTGTAAGTCATTATAAAGTTCTACGCAGCAAAAGTTAGTAAAATAATATAGTAATACTTGGTCTTCGGAGTGTCCACTACAGCGCACGTTATGATCTTCTGAGATCTGGGACATAAAGAGAACATGTGGTCAATCTCCGAAAAATAGGTATAGAGTGAATGATTCGCCGAATTTTCAACTCTTCGATAGCATTTTTTTATAAACCGTATAATTTCCAGAATTGTCTTAGCTACTACATACCTAACCTATATAGATTAAAACAAACCTAAGCTAATGAGTCGTACACAATTTTACCTAAACCATCTAGCTATGCCTAAAAACATAACTGTTTCAGAGAAAAAGATGAAAAAATCAATCGACGAAACTTTTATCGATAGAGTAAAGGACTCTTCCGTGTAACAATACTTGTAGCCCAAGCACTTTATTTTCATTAGTATGGGAAAAAATTGAAATTTGGAAATAATTCATAACAGCAGCTTTTTTGTGTGCAACTGATATATTATCATTTTAGTAATGACGTAGACTCAAAATCCACCAAAATATTAGTCATCAAAAAAATCGATATTTAACCAATTCCTAAAAGAAGAGGAATAATATTAATAGATATTTTAATTTTTGTTTTGGTTAATTTCCAGAAGCTCTTCAAGAATAATAAATAAATCACACAAAAAACATAATGGATGTGTCATTTACTTTTATATATTTACGTCCCGATGGAATGTTTGGTGGATTCTTGGATAAGGCATCTTAGAATAACATTTGAAAATTAAACAAACAAAAAAAAACGCTGTTATAAATTAATGTTTGAAAAAAACGTAATTTTCCTGGGGTATTGTTCCGACCGACGAGGTATGTGATACCAATACCCACTCATCACGACTGTTGATAGAAATTTGCAAGTACGTTCGAGTAAAATCATAAAATACAGAACCTGTTATATGATGGATTGGTCCCAGCGTCGCGTTTTTGTGGCGCCGGTGTTAAATTTCTGGAACATATAAGGAGGGATCGCTAAAACGTGAATAAAGAGGGAAAGCTTACGTCCGCGACTTAGTCCGCCTGGAACTCAACTATATTGTAGGTACCTCCATACAAACTGTTGCCACCCATTTCTCCCCCTTAGCGAATAATTTCAACGATAAAACCCCTGTCTACGAATTAAGAGGTCCTGGGTTCGAATCCCGGTAAGGGCAAACATTTATGTGATGAGCATGAATATTTGTTTCTGAGTCATGGATATTTTCTATGTATTTAAGTATTTATATCTATTATATATATCGTCGTCTAGCACCCATAACACAAGCCTTACTGAGCTTACTATGGGACTAGGTCGATTGGTGTAAGATTGTCCCCTTATATTTATTTATTTATATTATATATAAAAACTATATGTCTTTTCCAGGGTGTCACACTATCTCTATATTATCAACTTAATAGGTTCTGCGGGTTAAGCGTGAAAAGGCAACCGACAGACGGACAGATAAAGTCGCATTTATACTATGTTTGCATTCTGTCCGGATAAGATCCAAATAAGAAGATAGATAATAAGCAGTGATCGGCACGACTCGTGTCGGCAACACCGCGGGATTCCGAGAAGAAATATTAATATGGACATGACATGCATGGTTATAATCTCGTGATCTAGTTCGCAATAAAAACGATATTGAGAGTTACGTATTTGTGAATAGAAGTTTGAATATTTAATAAACTCATAAGTTGTATCATTTTCCATCATGGAAAGTATTGATATGAAAGTTATTAAGTACACTCATATAAAATATTTAAATGTTAAAATGTAAACATTTCAAGTGCAAAAAAACCCCTTTCCCGACTACCTGGCATGTCGAGGGTCACTTTCAGATTTTCTATTGTTTGCGTTTATGACCAAACGCATAGTTTAAACTGGTGCGAAAAAGACAGCTCAACTACATAGGGTAGTTTTTATCCCGGGTCACGCAGAAGAAGTCGCGGGCGGAAGCTAGTTGATAATGAGGCACACAGATTGAAATAATTTTGATAAAGAGCAAATACTAATCTGAATAAACCTGGCGCAATACGCCCAAGTATCAGCAATACGTTGTCTCGAGTAGGTCAACATTTTCAAGGATCTCAGACAGATTCGTCACTTAGTATGTTCGAGTAGAATCGTGAAATGCTGAACTTGTGTACAATAAAGTATTTACATACATACATACTTGTTTGATGGATTGGTCCCAATGTCGTATTTTTTTGGCGTTGTTGTTACATTTCTGGAACATATAAGGAGGGAACGTAAGATAGTGCTTCTGCCTGGGTAAGAGGACAGTTAAGGGACAAAGAAAGAATTGAATCCGGGAATAAGGGACATGCAATCCAATGCAATATTTTTTTTATTTTGTAGGTTTGGAAGATCCGATCCGCTATCTGTGAGATCATGTCATTGCCTTTTTTTGTTAATATTCATGTTAGTAATAAGTTTTATATCTGTTGATTCTTCTTAAAATAAATAATTAAGACGACGTAGGAACCTTTGCAAATAAACCTATGAATTAAGAAGATGATTTATTCGCAGTAGTTGCTTCCAAAGTAACTAATGGGAATAATCCATGCAGTGCATAGCAAAATACGGAGAAGTATCGGCATACTTAGAGTCTAGGTCGATATTTTCAAGTATGTTCTGAGTAAAATAGTGAAATACTGAACTTTTCACTCGAACTTGTCCCAGTGTCGCATGTTTCAGCCGTTGGAGCTATTTTTCTGGAACATTTAAAGAATAGAACGTGAAAATCAGGTTCTTCTGCTTGGATAAGGGGCCAAATGATAAGTAGAATTTGGAAAATCTATATCAAAGAGCGTCAAAGAGGTATTAACACTTTGAAAGTCCGTGCATTATATGTAATGCACCGTCAAACTAGGTCTGCCTCGTCTACGTGACGTCAGAAATGGATGATTCTATACATTTGTGCATGACATGTAATGCACGGACGTATCGACCCATGACAGTGGCGAAAGCGAGGGACAGTCAAAGTGTTAATACTCTAATGAATAATATTAAATAATATGAACGAAAGTATATAAACGCATCACACACACAGAATTATGTAAGCATAAGAAATGAACTATTACCTATCCCCGTATCATGGTCGGCCTTAACACGCTATTAGTGACAAGATAGAGCATCAGTCACGTTCTGTCGAACGGTGTCAGCTAGTGACTGACGCTCTATCCTTTTTTTTTTTTTTAGGGGGACAATCTTACACAAATCGACCTAGTCCCATAGTAAGCTCAGTAAGGCTTGTGTTATGGGTACTAGACGACGATATATATAATAGATATAAATACTTAGGTAAATACATAGAAAATATCCATGACTCAGAAACAAATATTCATGCTCATCACATAAATGTTTGCCCTTACCGGGATTCGAACCCAGGACCTCTTGCTTCGTAGGCAGGGTCACTACCAACTAGGCTAAAGCGGTCGTCGAATCTTGTCACTTTTCGCGTGGCCAGGACGCGATAAAGTCCCGTTAAGTAAAAATAATGTGTTCGAGTAAAATCATTAAATACTGAACTTGTCACTTGATGGACTGGTTCCAGTGTCGCATATTTCTGTCGTTGGTGTTGTATTTCTGGAATATACACGGAACAGAACGTAAGATATGGGTCGATATTTTCAAGTTTGTTCGTGTGAAATCATGAAATACTGAACTTGTCACACGACGAACTGGTGCCGATGTCGCATTTTTTGGGCGTTGATGTCATATTTCTGGAAAATATAATGCATAGAACGTGAAATATATCTACGAGTAGGTAATTTATTCACGATAAAAGGATAGAGATAATAGAATATTATTTTAAAAAAAAAACCTCATTGATAAAATGGTACTTAATGCTGCTACATTGTCGAAATGCGCCTGAACTAGGATTATCCTGTATCTCCGGCAAAGAGATATTTAATAAGAATTGGCAAACAATTTAACCCTAAACTTTGCAAAGTATGTCAAAAATCTTGCGTTCTAGTCTCGTTTGCGCTGTATAAAGCGCAAAAAACCGCTTTAGAAAAAAATGCAAAAAGCTAACCAAAAAATGTGTGCATTTTTAGATACTCTATCAATTTTAGGGTTAACACTTTCGCAACCAAGAACCTACCTAGCGGGCGCCTACGCCTTAGTCGCTTTCTGCTACATACGAGGAAACCCACAGGATCGGCTACGAGCGTAGCGATTCTTGGTAGCGAAAGTGTTAAACACCGAATCTTGTATTCATACATATATATCACACATATTCACTGTAAAATGAATTCGTAGCGTAATGTTCGTAGCCGATTGCCTGGTTTTCCCGCTAAGTAGAGGAAAGCACCTGAGTAGCGAGAACAGAGCGGCCGCTAGGCGGGTTCAGTCCCACTGCTAGGCATAAATCTCCTCTCATGGCGGAGAGGGAACGGGCAGTGTAATCCCCACGCTGGCCCAGTGCGTGTTGGGGACTTCACATACACTTTTGAATTTATTCGCAGATGTATGCTGGTTTCCTCACGATGTTTTTCCGTCACCGCAAAGCTAACGGTAAAAATGAAATGATATTCTGTTCATTCAACTTTATACCTATCCTTCGTAAAAGTATCTGTGCCTACGCTGTTTCTTGGCATATCTTGGGTAGGATGGGGCTCTGGTCTCCTGAGGGGATGATATGAACAAACTCACAAACCCTGATATCATTGCATATCTGCGTCAAAAGTTAAGTAGGAGGTGACAGAAATATCCGCCTTTTCTGCTGTTTTCGACTTGATAGGTAATGTTGCGTCCAGTGATTTCTCTATAGCTTATTTATAGTTCAGCTGAAAATAAAAAGACATTGTTGTCAAAAACTAATTTTCTATCAAAACAAGTGTTTTTGAAACCAGCTTATATTGCCGCCTGTACATAACCTGCTCATGGAGTAGACGTCGCCATTCGGGTGGCCGTGCTGCCTTCTCCTCACACTCAGAGGGCTGTAAATTGCATTACTCCATGTGTCTTTTCAGTAAGAAAGTATAAAATAGTCAACTTACGTGTCCTATTTCCTGTGTCCACTTTTTTAGGGTTAGCACGTTATTTGGCGTTGTACTTATCGGCGACATTATTATTTAGGTACCAAGAACAGAACACACACACTACTGTTTTTGAGTATATAGAGAGCACACCTCTGAAATAGCAGCAACGGCAGTGTAAAACGTTATAACGGATAGACCGATCGGGGCTTGCTTAGGTCCAGATGGTTCGATAGTTGGTTAAAGAGTAGGAAGGAGGGGCCATAGGGGAAATTTCAAATAGGTCGGAAATTCTGTGATCGCCCTCTGATGAAAATCCATGATTTATTTCCACTCTATTAGCCAGTTGATTTTGACCTGCAATTTGGTGTTATATTTTTGTTATATTTTGTCTGTCAAACGACGTCAAGCAAAACTTCTTCTTATCGAGTGTTGCTGTGACTTGGCTGTGATCACAAAAATGGAACTTCGAAGGATATCACTCCGTAGAACTATATTATTCGAGTAACTAGAGATTGAGTTTTACGAACTTGGAGATTTGACTTTCGTGGTAGAGCCGTTGCTTAAAATCAAAACCGCCGTTTAAGGCTTGCAACACTGGCGCGGCCTGCGGTGGTGGGTGGGTGGTGGTCAATAGTAAATTTGACAGCCAATGACATGAGGTAAAGTTTGCGAGTAGCATACCTAATGATAATTTCCAGAAGTAGGGTAAATCGTCAATAACTGACCACCCTTCAATAATTGGCTATAATACTTACTTAATGACCTCTGTTTCCCTACAAACAGAATTCGACGACCCGTGCCTAATTGGTAGTTACCCTGCTTACGAAGCCGGAGGTCCCGGGTTCCAATCCCGGTACGGGCATATTTTGTGTGATGAGCATGAATCTTTGATCCTGAGTCACGGGTGTATTCTATGTATTTTTTAGGGTTCCGTAGTCAACAAGGAACCCTTATAGTTTCGCCATGTCCGTCCGTCTGTCTGTCTGTCTGTTCGCCTTAAAGTCCTAATTTTTGTTCGAGTCATGTGTCCCCCCCCCCCCTGCCGGCTAAATGGCTACTACTGGGGACGTGAAAAAATCATAGTTAAGTAGACATGACTAGTTAACGAGTAGCAGACCTAACTAGTTAACTGGTAAGAAATGCACTTAATCGACACTATACATTGGTGTGTTATAAAAATAATCATATTTACGATTATTTACGGGGGTAAGCTATAATAAAAACCCCAAAAGCCCCTTTTAAGTCCGCATTCTATGACTAGGGATTGCAATCCGGTCCGGTAGATCCGGTAATCCGGCCGGATCCGGTATATTTTGATAGCCACCGGATCCGGACCGGAACCGGTAGACTCAAAAATATTGTTTAAACGCAGCACTTCAATTACTCTTGCTATACAAATCTTACTATCCCCAACCCCAATTTCATGATTGTTGCCTTGAATCTCGAAATAGAAGTTAATTTTGTGTAATCGTTATGTTTATACGATGATAACATATTAATGACAGACATTCCAGATCTCACGAAACAATCTATTTTAGTTAGTTGTAAAAAGATTAATTTTATGTGATGTTATCCTTAAATCGTAATATTTTCCTTAAATCTCGATAATTTCGATCTCGAATAAGATAGTAGGGCGAAATAAATATGGCGGACGGAGGAAAAAAAAATGGTGCTTTTGTGAAGCGTGTCCACATTTACGACAATTTGTTCGAGCACCTTGCCCCACTGAGAAGTTTATTTTGTTTATTACTTATGTTCCCGTATGTTGGTTATTGATTATACAATTTCGTAGTGTTTACTTACATACCTACTTGATTATTGATTATAGAATTTCGTTATGTTTACTTCCATACGTTGATTATTGGTTATGACACGTTAACTTGTGAGCCGCGGACAAAGAAGAGTTGAATTATAGTTGAGTTTGAATAGAGGATCTCAAATTTCGAAGGAAGATTTGATCTCAAACCTCAAATAGACAAACGAGTTTCACTAAACTTTCAAAAGTAGGTAGTAGTGTTTTTACATTTTGAATGACTGTTTTATTAGTATTTTTGAAGCAAACCAATATTACATACACTAGCCCAGGTTTATTTGCCATCAAACTTGATAAAATGTAAAAAAAATAATATATGCAGTAGCGTAATACCAATCCAGCTGGATCCGGCCGTATTGAAAATCATACCGGATTGCAATCCGACAGACGGGCAACTACGGAAACCTACCCGGCGCGTGGCCCGACCCGCACTTGGCCGCTTTTTTTATCTATATGCTTAAGTATGTATATCGTCGTCCAGTACCCATAGTAAAAGCTTTGCTTAGTTTGGGACTAGGTCGATTTGTGTAAGATTGTCCCCAAATATTTATTCATTTAGTATAACGTGGCCAGTATTTAACACCTTATAAGTACTCAGTTATTGAACGGCCTCCATTCGCTTTACCCTAGGTACTCATTCGATTTAAAAACCCTTCACCCGTATTATATAGGCTGTCGTTATTCCGCGGTTGCCTGGGTTCTGTGTAATACGCGAGTGTAGCGAGGGATGATATACCTACGTAAACGCAAGCCGAGAGTTTTTAAAATAATACAATCATTATTCCACGTGAATTTAGTTTATTGTCATATTGAGACAGCCTAGTTCTACCTACTTCACTCTACTGTATACAAATATATATAATATTGATGTAATTGCTATGTATTGTGATTATGAACTGAGTACATAGTGTAAAAAATAAATGGTCTCATTTTATATATAAACAACCCACATTATGTGTTCACAGTAATCAAGAATTACTACAAGTAATAAAAAAGTACACAAAACTTACAACTTCAAGTGTTATTTGTATAGTCACTCGATATTATATTTGATAATCCTAATAAGCGTCACATTTTCTATACCTGCGTTTACTTAGACGAGTATAGATTTAAAACATGCCAATATCTAAATCCCGCGGGTACAAAAACAAACGAGCACTTGAACAATAAATAAATCACAAAATAAACATTGTGGACTCTTGGCTCGGAGTATATTACAACAGTAATGCACAACACATTCACGAATAACAAATTATTGTCTTAAAAGAGTGTTAAGACAGTAAGTACATTAAATGTACGATTGTGACAAAACAACATTGGAATGATCTACAGCGCTAGCACAACTTATCGCGACAGAAATCCATGTTTTCTGTACGAGAAAGAAAAGTAAGTAGTCTTGGAATTAAAAGGTTCGCGACTTTCCGACCTTATTTCCAAGCTTTAACCTAAGGTCCAAAAGTGACGCACATTTTCATTCCGTACCAACAAATGATACATAAGCTGCATTTTCATGTATACCTGATGAAAAAATTGCCACTTTCAAAGTAAAATTGTAAGTATATGGCGTTTATCAAAGTTATTATCAAGTATAAAAATAAAAAATAAAGTTATACTCCGAGGTTATTTTTATTCACGACGGTGGCAAACAATCACCCGGCCTGCCCAATATGTTTACGCGTTCTTCTTAACCACCATCGCACCAACTGCAATGGCCCCGATGATCAACGCCGCAAGCGCATACCACTTCCAATTACTGAAAACAAAACAAATATCATTTGACTATCATCTTCATCACCCTACAACTCCCCACTATAGTGTTGGGTTGCTCGTGAGGCACCCTCTTTCATACTCATTTCATCCGCATGTCGAAATGAGTACGAAAAAGGAGGTGCCTCGCTGAGTAACTCAACACTATCCCACTGCTGGGCTCAGGCCTACTCTCATGGATGGAGAGGGGTTAGGCAGGGCAGTAGTCCCCACTCTCTGCCCAAATGGGGGTTGGAGCATCATCATCCAAGAAGCAACCGGATGGCTCGCGGTATTTCAGCTCTCGAAGTGGTAGAACCGCCCTGTGCCCAATTTTGAATGGTAAATTACACTGAAGGGGGACCTTTTAATCGGCCTTTTTTAGGCCGTTATAGTTTATTCGAATATCGAATGGCAACTTGAGTTGATCTAGAATGAGATGAATGGGATGGGGGTCGGACATATAAAATTACAATTAGACAAATAGACAACTTCGTTTCTTGGTTTCTAACAAAGGTAAATATTGTTATCCTTGAAATAGCATGACAATCGCACGATTTTTCTGATCTTAAATGTACAGTTACTATATTCTTAACTAACTACACTATCTTAAGTATCTATATTTTGACAATTTAATTGATCAAAATAAATGTAACATATGTAAGTTTATATATTTCTCTATTAATTCTAAACACTGCCTTTATTCATAAATGTACATCAAACCTGTTTCTGTTAAAATGTCGTTATAATTCTTTTGTGCGGGTGGATACAAACACAAACGAATTATAACGACATTTTCAAAACGGGTCAAACTGGTCAAAACGGGTCAAAATACCATTTAAGTTAACAGTTTTATGAATAAGGGGTTAAATGTGAGGTCCATTTACATTATTTTACACAATGAGACCACGTAAACTTATCCTACTAGGTATGGTTACTGTACTACCCAACCACATTTTAACGCCGCCACACCCTTGCAACAGTTCAATTATGACAATACTACGGTACAATTTGTGTACATTTGTAAGGTGTAGCCTATAGGTATTAACTACGTAGGTGGGTACTTGTTTACCTCCCGCCGCACCGATCGCAGGGAAGTCCCCGTGCTCGTCTTTTCTCACACCTTGCAAAAGACAATTATAAAAAAATACGTTTAAAATGTATGTCAGTCACAATTACACTGTATTTTTTCACATTTTTTGGACTCCACTGGTCCGCATGGACGGTCCGCGCCGGGGGATTACACTGTACCGACTCCGACATGGATAATTGCAAAAGAATTGAACCTCTACCTAGGCCTTAAGCCTTAATTTAATCTACGCTTTATAGTTTAATTAATGGGCAACTTTTGGTACATAATGGAATAAAAATAAAGCGTAGATTATTTTAAGTGTGAAAAGATATTGCAATTTACCCACAATTAATAATATCGATACTGATACGGGTACATACCCTTTTTTCTTCTTTTTTGTTTTCGGCAGTCGGCTAAGGCAGAAAAAAATAAATTGTAATGAAATTTTATAAATACTAACTATCGCATCGCATACTTAATAAAAAAATATGCGTTTTAACTAAAACTACACACCAAAATATATAATTTATATATTAGTTGTAAAATGACAATCCGTAATCGGAGATACTATTTCGACTTCCTTTATTGACATTATTTAATATTTTTTTTATTATTATTGAAAATAACTACGACGTAATAAGGATTCTTATAATTTTAACATTGTTTGCGAATCTATATTGCAGTTGTTATCTCAACATTGGCAAACAAAGCATATTTACAGAGCAATTACTGGACTCTTAATTGACTGGACAGTAGTAGCGTTGAAAATGAAAAAAAAAAGATAAATATAACCTGTCATCCTTGTCAATGACAACTTTGCTGGGGGCGGCCGTGGATGTGGGCAGTTCGTCGCATTTGTCGGGCGGGACCACGAACCGGGTGGCCTTCGAACCTTTGCTTGTGAGAGCGCTGGGCCCCAAAATATAAGACTTCACTGTTACTACGCTAATACACTTTATATGCAATTAAGAAACAAGAACAATAACATTTATGCAGGACGCTCCTCAGGGAAAGAAAAACGCATTATTCATTTACGAATTTTGTGACAGGTGACCCTGATTTATATGTTCATTCTTACTTCCAGTATGGTGAAGACAGTCAAGAGTATTAAATCTGGCCGACTTTTTATAAAGCTATCACTGCAATTGGAATCTTCTACCTTGGACGGTAGAGGAGCTTTTTGAATGGACTACTTTCATGTAATTCAGCCAACTCATAATCTCAAGTATAATACATATAGAGGTAATGGGGGTTAAATGTTTTTTCAACGCCCCAGCGTTCCGGTATGAAAATTATTTTTAAAAACGATTATCGAAATGGGCATAAAACATATTCAAATTGTACTAGACTACAAATGTGCCTAATATTTAAATCAGAAAATTATCGCCATAAAAATCACAAAAAAATGCTTAGTAGCTACCTGCCACCATCTGGTTCGTCAAAATTCCGCCAATTTTTTGGGGACTTTTTCACAGCTTGCCTGCTTTCGGCCAAACAACTACAACAAATATTACGTTAGGTACTATGCAAATAAATGAAATATGTAAGGAAATTATTTAAAGAAACGAAAAATACCTTGAACCAGAGGTACAGTCTGAACATGAACCTTTTCTGCGAAAAATAAAAACATTAGGGAGACACTTCATTAAGTTTCTTACTTCAATAAGTATAATTCCCGAGTTAGAAGATTTGAAACAGTCACCACTTGAATGCTCTACCCAAATTATTAAAAAAATAACCAAATTATTTTTCACAAGTAGATTATTGAATCCAATTAATTTTTTTGTAAAATTTAAATTTTGGGTACTACAGTATCCACGGACAGACAGTCAAGAGGCTACAGTAATTTACAGACCCGCTCGCACTACTCTGCCGCTTACTGCCTTCTTTCTTTGTCATCCTGTGAGCGATCATGCAACTAAAACATGTAAGAAAAGGTTGTTATGGATACTCTTCAAGAAAAAAAATACGCAATAAAATATTACAAATATAAACCTGTCAAGTGGGGTGCAGGATTTAGAGCATGGTCGATTTCTGTGGAAAATATCAATATTAAAAAAAAAAACATAAAATAGTAACAAGCTTCAACAGTTCAAAAAGCTGTAACCCGACTACGGAAAAGTAACTGAAAGCACTACATAGAGTAGGTACTATTTTATGCGAAACTTTCCCAGTGGAACGATCTTCGTACTTTCTCAAACTATCCTATAGATAGGAAATTTCATACAAAAACTTTCTTAAATTCTTATGAAGTATTCCTCAAGTTCCCGAGTAGATTCTGATATTTTTGGAAACTTTTCGCAATTAGCACGTCTGTAGGTACTTAAGACGACATACATATCTAACTATACCTACTTAATAATGTGATTATTTATTACTTACAACTAATTACTAATACAAAGGACTACAGTACGCGCCACATAAGCATACGTGTTCTAACTGGAGGCGGGGAAATGAATACTAAAGTATTGTAGCAAAGTCATAGGCGAAAATTATCGATATTATACAACATTAGATCAAATAATTAAGCATTTGCTAATTGGTACAATGAACTTGCTCCCACCAGTGTATTTTATATTGTTGTGCGGTAGCCTGGTGTGGTGGCCAAGGACTTTAAAGAGCACATGCAGAGATGCTCTGATGAGGGTACAGAGATCGGCATGCATGGCTGTAACAGGGGCGTTTCGCACCACGCCCACAGCGGCGCTAGAAGTCCTACTGGACCTACCGCCACTTCACTTGGTGATTAAGTCAGAGGCACGCAAATCGCTCTACAGATTAAGAACCCTTGAACTGTGGAGCGACAGTAAGCCAAAGACTAAGCACACAAACATGGAGACTGATGGTTTCTTAGACAGAATAACAAGCATGGGAAGCGACAAAATGCTACCCAAGTTTGTATTCCATAGGAACTACACAACAAAAGTTCCATCCAGGGCTGAATGGGCCGAAGGTCTAGAACCACCGAGGTCTGGTATCGAAGACAGTATATGGTACACGGACGGATCAGAAATGGGATCCGGTACGGGAGCAGGCATTTATGCGAATGACTGCAGTAGTAGTGTAAGCATGGGTAATTTGGCAACCGTCTTCCAGGCGGAGACATACGCCATAATTGCCTGTGCACAGGAGAATATAGACAGACAAACCAGAGGGCAGACCATCTATATACTCAGTGACAGTCAAGCGGCGCTTAAGGCACTTACGGCGCCGAAAGTGGAATCTAGACTAGTCTATAATGGCGTCCAGGCACTGAACAAGCTTGGAAAGTACAATAAGGTGCAACTGGTTTGGATTCCAGGGCACGAGGGCTTCATTGGCAACGAAAGAGCGGATGAGCTTGCTAGAGGGGGGTCTACAAACCACTTTGTAGGTCCAGAACCATTTGTGGGACTCTCGCAGGGAACCATAATTTCGGCCTTTAAAGCCTACGCCAAAACCAAACACCAATACGAGTGGAGGAATGAGGCGGGCTTAAGGCACTCAAAGCTCTTCATAGAAGGAGTGGACTCGGGCTGGACTAACAAACTCTGGAAATCCAGGTCACTTCGGGGTCAAGGATCTCTTGGCCAAGATGGGACTATCAGACAGCTTAGACTGTAGAATGTGTGGCGAGGAGGATGAGACTATGGAACACTTACTGTGTGAATGTCATGCCCTTGCCAGACAAAGAATGAATTACTTTGGTAACGGCTATCCGCAACCAAAGGAATTCAAGGCACTTCCGCTGAGCTGCATCATCCGCTATGTGGAAATGATGGAGCGAAGTTGGGAGTAGACGTAAGGAGAGGGCAAATGCACAAAAGATCCCACTGGGTCGAAGTGCATCCGAAAGGGCCCTCATCTAGATAAGATAAGATAAGATAAGACCAGTGTATTTAAGTTTATAAGGTAACTAACCTATGATAGTTGATAAGTATGTATTAACACTACTGTGGACCCCAGTTACATTATTACACGTTTCTTGTATGGGAGCCCCCCATAAGTATTAATTTTATTTTGTTTTTAGTACTTATTTGTTGTTATAGCGGCAACAGAAATATATCTGTAAAAATTTCAACTGTCTAGCTATCGCGGTTCTTGAGATACAGCCTGATGGTGACAGACAGACGGACGGACAGACGGACAGACAGCGAAGTCTTAGTAATAGAGTCCCGTTTTTACCCTTTGGGTACGGTACCCTAAAAAGGACCGAAATTTTAGACCTGGAGTGTATAATGACTTTCATTAAATAGACAAAGATACGGTAGTACTAGTACTATGACTTGCGGAAATCGCGAGCCCTTATGGCACCTTTCCATACCAACAATACATCCTTAAATCCGACGAAGAATGACGAATATCCTCATTCTTACATGTTCTAGTTTTTAAGCTGCAAACGCACAGAGATCGGTGGCGGGCGGCGCGGTGCGGCGCAGAGGCGGTACCGGTTGTAATGTTCGAGCTAATATGAAACGATCCGCACAGCGCGGCGCGGTTTACTGTGCAGACCCTTTCGTATTAGCTCGAACATTACAACCGGTACCGACTCCGCACCGCGGCGCGCCGCCCCGCCACCGCTCTCTGTGCGTTTGCAGCTCTAGGTCTAATTGGATGGTCAGACATAATGATGCACATGATAAAATCATGAAATATCTTAATTTTCACATAAGTATTACAATTTACATACATCATACCCATATTATTTATTAGAAAAACTGAGTGTTAAATTAGTCATGCGATATCATATATTCTTTTCATTTATTTTCCTTGATTCTATGTCTAATTCTATTCTCTCAATTATTATTATTTCCAATTGTATTGTACCAACTGATTAAGGAAGAGCGGTGCCTCTTAACACAGGTAAAATTTACTTAAAAAGAGGCATCAACTGTTATTTTGAAATATGATACAATTGTGGATGAATAAATATTTTTGAATTTTTGTATTTGTATATCAAGCAAAACTATTTTTAAACGCGTAAACATTAGTATTGTTTCGGAGCGTCCAAAGCCGAAATAAACAATAATAAGGCAGCTTAAAAATAAACATAGATGCATTAATGACGAAATACCCCCCGTTTAAATAAAACCATATTCAGCAGAGCTAACGCTCCCTATAACGCGATTAGTGAAGCAATCTTTTAATGAAGGAATATTCCATGAACAACTTAAAATCGCCAAAGTTCTAGCCATAAGCAAGGCGGAGATGAAAATAATCCAGACAAATATCGACCTATAACGCTCTTGCTGTGTCTAAAATATTCGACAAATGTACAGTCAGCGTCATGTAGTTAGTAGCAGCCAAGATAGCCAAATATTTCTGTACACGTCTTTATTAATGTAAGAATAATTACGAAATATTTGGCTGACTACCTATTTATACAAAATTCCTTTGGGTCTAATATTAGATATAAATTCATGTAGTATCAAGGAACTTGAAGGAACTACCGAAATTATTTTATTAGGTATAAACTAGACGCTGTAATAAATTGTAAAACAGAGACATTAAAAACAAAATGTCCAAATTTCTATAAATAATAATATAAATATAAATAGTCCTAAAAATGAATACAGACATTGATGCATTATCTGCATATTACGCGTACATATGGCTGGTTGTTGTGGGGAGATAGCACCGAAGCGCGACCACTTTTTGTGATGCAAAAAGTGTATTTGTGTTAAGACAATAATGTACATATCCCAAACAATTGCCACCCACACTTTGTCAAGCGAAAATACTGATGATACTAATACCCACAATGCAACTGATCAAGCAGAAGTACAGAAAGTTATTTGAAATAACACACTTAGACTTTATAATATGTAAGAAAAATTGTATTACGGTTCAAAATTCAAATTTGAACGAGACATAATAATTGAATTTTTTTATGATACTCTACAATGTGAATAATATTAGCTGTAAGTCCCCCTTAAATTCTTTTAAATTTAGTATGGAACAGTTACTTCTTAATTCAGTGAGTGACTGCATGGCGAAAACGGGAGAGCGGGTCTTGTGGCATACCTACCTTGGAGAAAACCTACGTCCAGCACTGGACTGCTATAGGCTGATGTATGTACTTTCTTAATTGTTATATCAAGTATCAAGAATAGGACATCACATCATACTATTTGGCATATTATTATTGTTGTTTTAAATCAATCTTAGACTCATCTTTTACAGTTCAATAATGGTCACTCTAATGCCCAATGACTGTCAAGAAATTGCGAAGGAGCATTTTTTATAAGGCGACATTACTCACCACCATTAACATAACTCCACATGTAAATACTAACAGAGCAAGTATAAGTGTTATAAGTAGTAGCGTTGTAAGTGAAAATAGAGATAAATATAACTTGTCATCCTTGTCAATGACAACTTTGCTGGGGGCGGCCGTGGATGTGGGCAGTTCGTCGCATTTGTCGGGCGGGGCCACGAACCGGGTGGCCTTCGAACCTTTGCTTGTGAGAGCGCTGGGCCCCAAAATATAAGACTTCACGATTACTTTACTACGCTAATACACTTAATATGTAATTAGGAAGATAAGATAACATTTGTACAGGATGCTACTTAGACAAATAAAAACGTATAGGTGGGGTCCTGACACTTAACCTGCTAACTTTTGCCCTAATGTTTCCTTACACCTCAAGCATTTTTCTTCGATAAGTACTGTGAACTTTTCGGGTTTTCTTTGAATATCATCAAATATAAGTCATTGGGTTAGTTTAGGTTTCTGTTCCAATAATCTTAAAAAGTAAACTATTTAAGTAAATGTCTAATGAAACAGTTTTTTTTTGTTGATAAGTGGGCATATTACATATTGAACTTGTAGATTTATGTGCCTACATTTAAACAACAAAAACACAAATAAATGCATTGTAACTACCTGCCAACATCTGGACAACTATTTGCGAACTTTTTCACAGGTGACCTCTTGGCGGCCAAACAACTACAACAAATATTACATTACAATGTAAAAACATATTAGACAAATATAGGAATTAAGTATAAAAAAGAAACGAAAAATACCTTGCAACAGAGGTACAGTCTGAGTATGAAACTTTTCTGCGGAAAATAAAAACATTAGAGAAGTGCTAGATTAAGTTTATTACTTAAACTTTTTTAGTTTATTACGTATATTTCCTAAATAAGACAATTTCAGTAACCAACATAGCTTTATATCCAAATAACATTATTAATTCGACCCAGTACCTAGTTTAAGAATGATGGAAGTCAAAGTTCCTCAATTTTGTCACTGAAAATAGAGATAAATATAAACTGTCATACTTGTCAAAGACAACTTTGCAGGGGGCGGCGATGGATGTGGGCAGTTCGTCGCATTTGTCGGGTGGGGCCACGAACCGGGTGGATTTCGAACCTTTGTTTGTGAGAGCGCTGGGCCAAAAAATATAAGACTTCACTGTTTCTAAGCTAATACACTTAATATGGAGTTAAGAAGAAAAAATAACAATTGTACATGACGCTACTTAGACAAAGAAGAACGTATTAATAGGGTCCTGTCACTTAACCTACTAACTTTTGCCCTAATGTTTTCCTATACCTAATGCATTTTCTTCGGAACCGTTAACTTTTGGGTTTTCTTTGAATATCATCAAATAAAAGTCACTAGGTTAGTTAAAGTTTGTTTTGCAATAATCCTACAATTTTACCATTAAAGAAATGGTCTAATGAAATAGTTTTCAATTATACGGAAATTACAGCTATCATCAAAATACGCCACGATACGTAAAGATCAAAATGAAGCATCTGGGGCTAAAGTAGTAAGGTCTAACAAGGGAGAACCGTGATTTATATAATAATTCTTCCTGCAAGTAATGGGGTTTCAACGTTCTTTATAACGCCGCATGGTTTACTCATGAATTTTATTTAGTAACAGGATGACCGAAATTGGCATATAACATATTAAACTTGCAGATGCAAAAAAAGAAATGCTCAGTAACTACCTGCAACCATCAGGACATATTTTTGCGATGTTTTTCACAGATGACCTCTTCGCGCCCAAACAACTACAACAGATATGACGTTACTATGTTAACAAATAATAGATAAATATATTAATAAATCATCATATTTAAACGAAAAATACCTTGCAACGGAGGTACAATGTGAGCATGAACCTTTTCTGCGAAAAATAAAAACATTATGGAGGCGCTTGGTTAAGTTTATTACTTATATACGTATATTTCCTGAATTAGACAATTTCAAACAGACAACAATAGAATGTTCAGCCAATGTATCAAAAAGAACACAACTCAAATGAATTTTTCTAATTGATTATTAGACCAAATTTTAGAAGAATTTACGGGTACTACAGTAAACACCGACAGTCAAGTGGCTACAGTAATGTACAGACCCGATCGCACTACTTTTCCGATTAAGTGCTGCTTTTTTTCTTGCCATCCTATGAGCGATCATGCAACTAATACACGTTATCTGGGGGCACGGCGGTACCATCTTTTTCTCAAAGCCATTTGGGCGTCATTCGACCCCCCTGTAACTAAGTTGTGGAAAAAACTAGAAGCCTAAATTTTCAGTAACCAAGAGTGCATTATATAGCCAGACATATTTCCAAATAACATTATTAATTCGAACCAGTAGTTTAAGAATGATTGCTAGTCAAAGTTCCTCAATTTCGTCACAGAAAAAAAGAGATAAATATAACCTGTCATCCTTGTCCCTGAAAACTTTGCAGGGGGCGGCGATGGATGTGGGCAGTTCGTCACATTTGTCGGGTGGGATCACAAACCGGGTAGACTTCGAACCTTTGCTTTCGAGAGCGCTGGGCCCCAAAATAATAATATGAAATTAAGATGATAAAATACCATTTGTACAGGACGCTACTTAGACAAAGACAAACGTATTAATAGGGTCCTGTCACTTAACCTACTAACTTTTGCTCTAATGTTTCCTAGAATTAATGCATTTTCTTCGAAACCGTGTACTCTTTGGGTTTCTTTGACTATCATCAAATAGAAATCATTAGGTTTGTTTGGCAATAATCCTATAAAGTTTACCATTTAAGATAAGGTGTAATGAAACAGTTTTTAATTATACGGAGATGACAGCTATCATAGGGATCTAAATTTGCCACAATACGTAAAGGTCGAAATGAAGAATATAGGGCTAAAATTTACAATTTAAGCCCTAAATTCTTCTTTTTGACTTTAACGTATCGTGGCGAATTGGGGTCGAATGGTCTAACAAGGGCGAACCCTGATCTATATATTAATCGCTGCAAGTAATAGGGGTCAAACGTTTTTTATAACGCCGCAGGGCTCGTGACCATCTGGGACACTTTTATTTAGTGACACAATGACCGAAATTGGCATAAAACATATTAAACTTGCAGATGCGCCTACATTCAAACCACAAAATTACAAAAAAAGAAATGTTCAGTAACTACCTGCCACCACCTGGACAACTCTTTGCGATGTTTTTCACAGATGGCCTCTTCGCGCCCAAACAACTACAACAAATATGACGTGAATATACATATACACACCAATAAAAGGCACATATATAAATAAATTATAAAAATTAAACTAAAAATACCTTGCAACAGAGATACAATCTGTGCATGAACCTTTTCTGCGAAAAATAAAAACATTATGGACGCGCTTGATTAAGTTTATTACTTCTATACGTATATTTCCTTACTTAGACAATTTGAAACAGACAACACAAGAATGTCGAGCCAATATATCAAAAATGTTTTTTTCTAATTGATTATTGGATCAGATTTTAGTAAAATTTTACGGGTACTACAGTACCCACCGACCTGTCAAGTGGCTACAGTAATGTACAGACCCGCTCGCACTACTTTTCCGGTCAAGTACTGCTTTCTTTCTTGCCATCCTATGAGCGATCATGCAACTAATACACGTTATCTGGGAGCACGGCGGTACCATCTTTTTCGCAAAGCCATTCGGGGGTCTTTCGACCCCTCTGTAACTTAGTTGTGGAAAAAACTAGAAGCCTAAAGTTTCAGTAACCATGAGTGCATTATATAGCCAGACATATTTCCAAATAACATTATTAGTTCGAACCAATAGTTTAAGAATGATTGCTAGTCAAAGTTCCTCAATTTCGTCACAGAAAAAAAAGATAAATATAACCTGTCATCCTTGTCCATGACAACTTTGCAGGGGGCGGCGATGGATGTGGGCAGTTCGTCACATTTGTCGGGTGGGATCACAAACCGGGTGGACTTCGAACCTTTGCTTGTGAGAGCGCTGGGCCCCAAAATAATAATATGAAATTAAGAAGATAAAATAACATTTGTACAGGACGCTATTTAAACAAAGAAAAACGTATTAATAGGGTCCTGTCACTTAACCTACTAACTTTTGCTCTAATGTTTCCTAGACCTAATGAATTTTCTTCGAAACCGAGTACTTTTTGGGTGTTCTTCGAATATCATCAAATAGGAATCATGAGGTTAGTTTTTGGGTTTGTTTTGCAATAATCCTATAAAGTTAAACATTTAAGAAAATGTGTATTGAAACGGTTTTAAAATATACGGAGATGACAGCTATCATAGGGATCTAAATTCGCCACGATACGTAAAGGACAAAACGAAGCATTCAGGGCTAAAATAGTAAGGTCTAACAAGAGAGAACCCTGATTTATTATATAATAATTATTGAGGCAAAGTAGTGGGGGTTAAACGATTTTTTAACGCCGCGGGTTTTCCGCATAAATTTTATTTAGTAACACGATGACTAAAATAAGCATATAACACTTGCAAATCTCTCTATATTTAAACGACAAAACACAAAAAAAGAAATGCTTAGTAACTACCTGCCACCATCTGGACAACTTTTTGCGATGTTTTTCACAGGTGGCCTCGTCGCACCCAAACAACTACAACAAATATGAGGTTACTATGTAAACAAATTAAACTAAAAATTCCTTGCAACAGAGGTACAATCTGAGCATGAACCTATTCAGCGAAAAATAAAAACATTATGGAGGCGCTTGGTTAAGTTTGTTAATTCTATGCATATATTCCTTGAATTGGACAATTTCAAACAGACAACACTAGAATGTTCAGCCAATGTATCCAAAAGGGGCACACCGGTACCATATTTTTCTCAAAGCCATTTGGGCGTCTTTTGACCCCCCTGTGACTAAGTTGTGGAAAAAACTAGAAGCCTAATTTTCAGTAACCAACAGGGCATTATATAGCTAGATAATATATTTCCAAATAACATTATTAATTCGAACCAGTAGTTTAAGAATGATTGCAAGTCAGAGTTCCTCAATTACGTCACTGAAAAAAGAGATAAGTTTAACCTGTCATCCTTGTCAAAGACAACTTTGCAGGGGGCGGCGATGGATGTGAGCAGTTCGTCACATTTGTCGGGTGGGATCGCGAATCGGGTGGACTTCGAACCTTTGTTTGTGAGAGCACTGGGCCAAAAATAATAATATGAAATTAAGAAGATAAAATAACATTTGTACAGGACGCTACTTAGACAAAGAAAAACGTATTAATAGAGTTTTGCCACTTAATAGTCCGCAGTAAGCTCGATACTCCATGCAAACGTAGTTACGCTCTCATTTTAAAACTACGTGTTGGGTTGCGACGATACTCTGCATATACAATGACATGAGGTATATCTATGTCTGTAATTAGTTTATATGTGTCAGTGCATCTGGAAAGGTACCTAGTCACGACATCTAGTTACCGAGTTACATGAGTTTTTGTGGAAGCTGGTGAAAAAGTGCCAAAATGGGTTTGTGTTATAATTGGGGGTTATTTACATCCTAAGGAACACGTGTGTACAAGAATATCAGTAAAATTATGTTTTTTTTGTATATTTCTCCGCCTATAAAGTTTAGTAGTCAGGGTAGCTTGTCACGCCATGTCTTAAAAGCCTTTAAAATTTTTGAATAATTTTGTCAATATTTCCATCGCGGGTAGTCAACTACCTCTTTCTAAGATAAGGTATAGGATCGGTATATAGCAAAATGATTTTTTGAATAAAAAAAATACTTACATTGTTTTTTATAAGAAAACATTCAACTTGCATGACTCTAAACCATACCAAGGTCGCGTCATGAGTTGTTTCCATATTAATAATAATTAATTTGTTGATCTTGATTTTAGTCAATGAAAAATTGAGCTGTGATTTTAGTTGTTTGACGTAAGTATATAATTAGTAATTATAGTATAAGTATATAATTAGTTGATTGAAAGACTGATAAATCATAAATTAGGTGCAGTTATGTACACAATTGAGTTATTTTTTCTAGTTACTCCATTTATGTAAGATAATGGCTTAGCGTGACAAGGTACCCAGTTTAGTAAAATGCTAAACTTGATGTCTTACACGACTAAAACAGAAGTTTTTATAAATAAGAATACATTGATTTCCGCTATAATTATCCTAAATAACATTTTGTTACAGATATTCCTTGCATTATAGGTACTAAAATAGTGATCTTCGAGTTTAAGTTACTAAAGTTTAGTAAATGTCGTGACAAGGTACCCTAGTTACGTTTCCATACAAAAGTTTCGACCGAGTCACTAAACTTTATTGTTAAAAAAAACTGCTTTAACACCATTTCTATTATACTATTGTGGTACACCACGCTAAATACCATTGGATCTTGTGA
Source organism: Epinotia demarniana (assembly GCA_945867215.1). Taxonomy (NCBI): domain Eukaryota; kingdom Metazoa; phylum Arthropoda; class Insecta; order Lepidoptera; family Tortricidae; genus Epinotia; species Epinotia demarniana. The sequence continues at coordinate 21,471,945 of OX244274.1, read as the reverse complement.
TATAGCATGAATATACAAATTATTTTGTTGGTTTTTAATATTATACGTGATCTTTTTTGTAACTGTTAAAAATGCGGTAATTATTAAATTTCTTTATGATTATGGAGTTTTCTTTCATTCAATCGTCCCAAAATGCCATAGAATATGTAACTATGATGAGAAACTAACAGTTTTAATCTAGTTATTTTATGAATTGGGTATATTAACACTTTCGTGTTTCTTCCACCCTGGCATGTTCAACCTAAGAAATCAGAATAATTAACACATTGGACACCGCGTACCCGACTCTCGGGCACTCGTAAACTTTACTCAGATGCCGGCATACCCGAGAGTCGAGCACGAGCTATAAACCCTCACGCGACGCCTATCCTGTCGGTTTCTGGGGTATTGTTCGGAATTTTGCCTGGTTGCGAAAGTGTTAACATGTATTTTTAGACAATTCACCTTTATTATAATTCTTTAACATTCAAAGATTATGATTATACCCTTCACTATGTATCTTCGAAGTAGAAGTGTGTTTTTTGCTAAACTTTAAATGCAATTTTCTCAATTGCAATTTGTGCATTTCGGAAGTCGAAAATTCAAAAATTTATATAAAAATAGTGGTTACAGTCATTGTTCTTTTTTGTATTGATAGCAAATTTAATCTACTTTTAGGAACTATGCATAACTCTATACCTGAAACAAGGTACCTTTCCAGATGCACTGACACATATGGTTTCAGTTTACTATGGTATCTGAAGCTACATAAGCTAATAACAGACACAGATATACGTCATGTCATTGTATATGCAAAGTTTCGTTACAATCAAACACGTAGTTTTAAAATGAGAGCATAACTGCGTTTGTATGGAGAATCGAGCTTACTGCGGACTCTTAACCTACTAACTTTTGCCCTAATGTTTTCCTAGACCTAATGCACTTTCTTCAAAACCGTGAAATTCTTGGGTTTTCTTTGAATATCATCAAATAAAAGTCACTAAGTTAGTTCAAGTTTGTCTTGCAATAATCCTACAAAGTTTACCATTAAAGAAATGGTCTAATGAAACAGTTTTAAATTATATGGAAATTACAACTATAATCAAAATACGCCACGATACGTAAAGATCAAAATGAAGCATTTGGGGCTAAAGTAGTAAGGTCTAACAAGGGAGAACCGTGATTTATATAATAATTCTTGCTGCAAGTAATAGGATTTAAACGTTCTTTTTAACGCTGCAGGGTTTACTCATGAATTTTATTTAGTAACAGGATGACCGAAATTGGCATATAACATATTAAACTTGCAGATGTGCCTACATTTAAACCACAAAAACACAAAAAAAGAAATGCTCAGTAACTACCTGCCACCACCAGGACATATCTTTGCGATGCTTTTCACAGATGACCTCTTCGCGCCCAAACAACTACAACAAATATGACGTTACTGTGTTAACAAATAATAGACAAATATATGCATAAATCATCATATTTAAACGAAAAATACCTTGCAACAGAGGTACAATGTGAGCATGAACCTTTTCTGCGAAAAATAAAAACATTACGGAGGCACTTGGTTAAGTTTGTTAATTCTATGCATTATATTCCCTACATCAGGCAATTTGAAACAGACAACACTAGAACGTTCAGCCAATAGCCAATAAAAAAAACAACCCAAATCTTTTTTTCTAATTGATTCCAATTTTAGTACAGCTTTACGGGTACTACAGTACCCACCGACAGTCAAGTGACTACAGTAATGTACAGGACCCGCTCGCACTACTCTTTCGGTCAAGTATTGTTTTCTTTCTTGCCGTCCTATGTCAAGTTATCTGGGGACACGGCGGTACCATCCTTTTTTCAGTAACCAAGAGTGCATTATATAGCCAGATATATTTCCAAATAACATTATTGGTTCGAACCAGTAGTTTAAGAATGATTGCAAGTCAAAGTTACTCAATTCCGTCACAGAAAAAAGAGATAAATATAACCTGTCATCCTTGTCCATGACAACTTTGCAGGGGGCGGCGATGGATGTGGGCAGTTCGTCACATTTGTCGGGTGGGATCACAAACCGGGTGGATTTCGAACCTTTGCTAGTGAGAGCGCTGGGCCCCAAAATAATAATATGAAATTAAGAAGATAAAATAACAGTCATTTGTACAGGACGCTACTTAAACAAAGAAAAACGTATTAATAGAGTCCTATCACTTAACCTAGTAATGTTTCCTAGAACTTATGCATTTTCTTCGAAACCGAGTACATTTTGGGTGTTCTTTGAATATCATCCAATATGAATCATTAGGTTAGTTTTTAGGTTTGTTTTGCAATAATCCTATAAAGTATAACATTTAAGAAAAGGTGTAATGAAACAATATTAAATTATACGGAGATAACAGCTATCATAGGGATCTAAATTCGCCACGATCCGTAAAGGTAAAAATGAAGCATTAAGGGCTAAAATAGTAAGGTTTAACAAGAGAGAACCCTGATTTATTATACAATAATTATTGATGCAAGTAATGGGGGTTAAACGTTTTTAGAACGCCGCAAGGTTTACGCTTGAATTTTAATTTTAAACTTTAATTTTATTTGGTAACACGATGACTAAAATTGGCATATAACATATACAACTTGCAAATCTGCCTACATTTAAACAACAAAAACAAAAAAAAGGAAATGCTTAGTAACTACCTGCCACCATCTGGACAACTTTTCACGATGTTTTCCACAGGTGGCCTCTTCGCGCCCCAACAACTACAACGAATATCACGTTACTATGTAAACAAATTAAACTAAAAATTCCTTGCAACACAGAAGTACAATCTGAGCATGAACCTTTTCTGCGAAAAATAAAAACATTATGGAGGCGATTGGTTAAGTTTATTACTTATATACGTATATTTCCTGAATTATACAATTTCAAACAGACAACACTAGAATGTTCAGCCAATGTATCAAAAAGAACACAACCCAAATGAATTTTTCCAATTGATTATTAGACCAAATTTTAGTAGAAGTTTAGGGGTACTACAGTAAATACCGACAGTCAAGTGGCTACAGTAATGTACAGACCCGCTCGCACTACAAATCCGGTTAGTACTGCTTGTTTTCTTGCCATCGTATGCACGATTATGCAACTAATACACGTTACTTGGGGGCACGGCGGTACCATCTTTTTCTCAAAGCCATTAGGGCGTCTTTCGACCCCCCTGTAACTTAGTTGTGGAAAAAAACTAGAAGCCTTAGATTTCAGTAACCAACAGGGCATTATATAGCTAGATATATTTCCAAATAACATTATTAATTCGGACCAGTAGTTTAAGAATGATTGCAAGTCAAAGGTCCTCAATTTCGTCACTGAAAAAAGAGATAAGTATAACCTGTCATCCTTGTCAAAGACAACTTTGCAGGGAGCGGCGATGGATGTGGGCAGTTCGTCACATTTGTCGGGTGGAATCGCGAATCGGGTGGACTTCGAAGCTTTGTTTGTGAGAGCGCTGGGCCAAAAATAATAATATGAAATTAAGAAGATGAATTTGTACAGGACGCTACTTAGACAAAGAAAAACGTATTAATAGAGTTTTGCCACTTAATATTCTGCAGTAAGCTCGATACTCCATACAAACGTAGTAACGCTCTCATTTTGAAACTACGTGTTGGGTTGTGACGACACTTTGCATATACAATGACATGAGGTATATCTATGTCTGTAATTAGTTTATATGGTTCCAGTTTAGAAAAAAAACAACGAAATACAGAAAAAACACTTTATATGAAAAACTTAAATTCGCTGTATTTTTTTACTTTGGTATCTGAAGCTACATAAGCTAATTACAGACATAGATATACCTATGTCATTGTATATGCAAAGTTTCGTTACAATCAAACACGTAGTTTTAAAATGAGAGCGTAACTAAGTTTGTATGGAGAATCGAGCTTACTGCGGACTCTTAACCTACTAACTTTTGCCCTAATTTTTCCTAGACCTAATGCACTTTCGTCAAAACCGTGAAATTCTTGGGTTTTCTTTGAATATCATCAAATAGAATATTATACATTAGGTTAGTTTAGGTATGTTATGCAAGAATCCTATACGGTATACTATTTAAGAAAGGGTGTAATGAAACAGTTTTAAACTATACGGAAATGACAGCTATCATAGGGATCAAAATTCGCCAGGACAAAATGAAGCATTTGGGGCTAAAGTAGTAAGGTCTAACAAGGGAGAACCGTGATTTATATAATAATTCTTGCTGCAAGTAATGGGGTTTCAAAATTTTTATTAACGCCGCATGGTTAACGCATGAATTTTATTTAGTAACACGATGATTAAAATTGGCATATAACATATTAAACTTGCAGATGTGCCTACATTTAAACCACAAAAACACAAAAAAAGAAATGCTCAGTAACTACCTGCCACCATCAGGACATATTTTTGCGATGTTTTTCACAGATGACCTCTTCGCGCCCAAACAACTACAACAAATATGACGTTACTATGTTAACAAATAATAGACAAATATATTAATAAATCATCATATTTGAACGAAAAATACCTTGCAACAGAGGTACAATGTGAGCATGAACCTTTTCTGCGAAAAATAAAAACATTATGTAGGCACTTGGTTAACTTCGTTAATTCTATACAATTTGAAACAGACAACACTAGAACGTTTAGCCAATGTATCAAAAAGAAAACTACTCAAATAGTTTTTTCTAATTAATAATTGATTCCAATTTTAGTAGAATTTTACGGGTACCCACCGACAGTCAAGTGGCTACAGTAATGTACAGACCCGCTCGCACTACTCTTTCGGTTAAGTACTGCTTTTTTTCTTGCCGTCCTATGAGCGAGCATGCAACTAATACACGTTATCTGGGGGCACGGCCGTAAGTACCATCTTTTTCTCGAAGCCATCCAGGCGTCTTTCGACCCCCCTATAACTTAGGTGAGGAAAAAACTAGAAGCCTAAATTTTCAGTAACCAACAGGGTATTATATAGCTAGATATGCATTAAGATATGTTACACTTTTATCTTTGTATAGTTTTTGCACTAATAAATTATTTTCTTTCTTTCTTTCTATATATTTCCAAATAACCAATAATAATAATTAAATTGACCAGTCGTTTATGAATGATTGCAAGTCAAAGTTCCTCGATTTTGTCACTGAAAAAAGAGATAAATATAACCTGTCATCCTTTTCCATGACAACTTTGCAGGGGGCGGCGGGGGATGTGGGCAGTTCGTCGCATTTGTCGGGTGGGATCATGAACCGGGTGGACTTCGAACCTTTGCATGTGAGAGCGCTGGGCCCCAAAATATAAGACTTCACTATTACTAATACAGTTAATAGGAAATTAAGAAGATAAAATAAGTTTTGTACAGGACGCTACTTAGACAAAGTGGGTAGAAGTGTTTGAAGACTTAACTTTTTAGTAGACACGAGTTACAAGTAGAGTGTTTAGTTGGTAGATGTACAATTTGATCTTAATTTCCAGTGTGTGCTGTATACACTGCGATTTCTACTTAGTCTATCTAAGACAAAGTAAATACTATGAATGACTATAAAAGACAAACGTATTAACGGGGTCCTGTCCTGACTTAACCTACTATTGCCCTAATGTTCAACACAGTGAACTTTTCTGTTTTTTTTTTTAATTTAAGTCATATTGTTTGTTTTGCAATCCTCCTATAAGATTTACTATTTGAGAATAGATCTAATTAAACATTATACGTATCGCCGTGAATCATGAATTCATGATCCCTATGACAGCTGTTATATCACTGCAAATTTACGTTTAAAGTTTATATTATATATATTGTACGGAGATGACAGATTCGCCACGATACGTATACTTAGGTCAAATGAAGCATTTAAGGCTAAAGTAGCAAGATCTAACAAGGGAGAATCCTGATTATTATAATGATTCTAATTTCAAGTAAAAGGGATTAAACGTTTTAACGCCTCATGGTTTACGTATGAATTTTATTTAGTAACACGATGTCCGAAATGGGCATATAACATATTAAACTTGCAACTGTGCATGCAATTAAATCGTAAAACACAAAAAAGGCTTATTAACTACCTGCCACTGCTACTATCTGGATCGTCAAAATTCCGACATTTTTTTGCGGACTTGTTCATAGGTGGCCCCGTGGCGGCCAAACAACTACAACAAATATTACGTTATATTACTATGTAAGAGAAATATTAAAGAAATATATAAAGAAATTATTAAAAAGAAACAACAAAATACCTTGCAACAGAGGTACATTCTGAACATGAACCCTTTCTGCGAAAAATAAAAACATTAGGGAGCCGCTTGATTCAGTTTATTACTTTTATACGTATATTTTATGAATAAGACCATTTGAACGGACACCACTAAAATGTTCAGCCAATGTATAAAAAAAGCAAAATATTTTTTTACTGTCATTGATTATTGAATCCAATTTTGATAGAATTTTAATTTGGGTACTATAGTACCCTACGACAGTCAAGTGTCTACAGTAATGTACAGACCCGCACGCACTACTCTTCCGGCTACTGCTTTCTTTCTTTGTCATCCTGTGAGCGATCATGCAACTAAAACACGATGTAAACAAATATTACTATGGGAACTCTTAAAAAATAACAAAAAAAAAACAAATACAAATATAAACCTATTGAGTGCGGTGCAGGATTAATATCATGGTGGATTTCTGCGGAAAAAAAAAATGTTTAACAAGCATCAACATTTCAAAAAACAGTAGCTAACCCGACTACGGCAGATTCTCACGAAACTTTAAATTCTAATTTCGAATCGCCTAATTTATGAACATCGATTGAGTATCTTTAACGATACCGTGTAACACATTTAATACAAGCATAGACTTCTAAAGACATAATATATCCCTCATTTCGGCTCTGCCTTAGTCGCGTAAAATCTTGAATAATACTTTGCACTACGATAGGTACTCACATGTTCTGGTTTTGATCGGGCTAATTAATATATTAAAACAAATGTTTGCATACTTGAAATCACTACCTACCCTATGTAGGTACCGAAGAAAAGTTTCGAAAATTGAGAAACAATCTCAATGGACAGATTTTCGTAATTACTAATGTCCTCTATGGAACTCTATATGGAAACTTTCTTAAAAAGAAACATAGTTGCGGTATTGACGAAATACCATCGGTTGTAATAAAACTATGTTCAGCAGAGTTAACGCTCCCATTGACACGGTTAGTTAACCAAACTTTTAATGAAGAAATATTCCCTGAACTTCTTTAAATCGCCTATCCTTAAGCAAGGAAAATAATCCAGACCAATCGATATTGGTCGCTATAGGTCGATACCTATAGCGCTGTTACAAACTGTGTCTAAAGTCTAAAACAAATTCTTCGTAAAATATTATACTTTGGGCAGCAACCAGTGTGATTTCAGGCAACACCACTGAACGTCCGTACCTGTTTATAAATATATATTTTACATCTTAGGCCATATAAACCACACTCAACATATCTTTTAGTGTAGCGTTCTTGTTAGATATGACAAAAACATACAAAAAGGATCCCACGTAAATTGGCCGTCAATTGAATTTACTAACTATGTAAACAACGCCATATTAAAATTTACTTTTAATATGGCGGTTTGTTTACATAATTAGCAAATTCTTAGACTTTGAAAATAAGTTGTAAATCATAAGGCATGGGAATACGCTGTTTGGCCCATAAATGGTTCAAATCGTATATCAAGAATCGAAAAAAGTGCGTGCAAATAGAGTACTTTGATGAGGAATCCGAGGAAATAGAAACAGTTACCTAAAAACTTGCTCCATTCCACAGGGCAGCATATGTGGTTGTCTCTTGTTTCTAGCTTAAAAAATTACTTGCCAACCGTCCTAGACTCAAACACGACATGCACTTATATGCCAGGAATGTTTGCGATTTTGTGAGGCGATGGATGATAGGCAATCCTCCGTGTACGCATAATATATAAATATCCAGTGTTTTGTATGTGCAATGTTATCCTAAAGGTAATACCATTTGTTAGTTGTAAGTTGTTTTACTGTACATAGTTAAGTCTGCTGGTTTCTCGGCGTATTGGTTCGCTGTAAGGCCGTGGAAAATAATTAAATAATAAATAAATAAATGTTTGCCAACGACTGACGACGTAATTTAGCTGTAAAAACAGCAGTGAATGCAATATGCACCTGAACAATATCTTTATCACTATAATAATAGCTCCAAGAGAATAAATTAAAAATATATATATACAGTTTAAACCTATACAATAACCCTTTGGATCTAAAATTATAGATATAAATTTATGTAGTATTGAGGTAACGAAAGTCAATTTATTAGGTATTACAATAGACTCTGGTTTATTTTGTAACATAAAATTGCAAATTAGGTACAGCTACAGAAAAAATCAAATAAATACTTGAAGCTTAATAAACTTACGAAATAAAAGGCGTCCCACAGAAGCAAAGGTGCCACGCTCGCGGCATTACCTCCTTGAATCGCGATGGACAACCTTTGCTTCAGGAATGACCCGGAGGGTCTAAGCTATTACTAAAAAGGCCCAACTCCAAAAGTCCTAGCCATGCAAAAAATGTTCAATTATTATGTCTCGTCCTGTTATAAATCGAAAAATCTACTTACCAAATATTATCGTAATGTCAAAATTTGTAAACGCGCTAACAGTGCTAAAATGTATACAGTTTTTGAGCGCGCGTTGTCTGCATATCACACGTATACGCATACGCATGCCGCCGCTACGCTTAGGTGTTGTGGGCTTTGTGGTGAAAAGAAAGTACTATTATGTGAGCTTTCAGCCAATGTACTGATCCCGAACAGTTGCCATTGCCACCCACACTTTGTCAAGTACAGACTGTTCCCACTGCCTTGCATTTATACACTGCAAGCTCGCTTTTTGTACGCGAAAACCCTAACTTATTTCAAATGAAGCAAAACAAGCAAAGAACTAGAGCGCAATACCTGTATTGCGCTCTCAATGTATTAAATTCCTGAATTTAGTACATTGTACAACAAGTGCATAAAACGGGGTGTGTAATGAATGGTATAACAACTTTTGATATATTTTCACTGGATATAATAACATTTAATATAATTTCATTGGATATAATCACTCAACGGACATAATTAACTTTTAGTATAACAACAATCAGTATAATTTCAAGGCGTATAATGTTCAAATTGTATAATACATTTTTGATATAACGTTTAATGGATATAATGTATATTGGATATAAGTATTAGTGGTATAATGTTTTGTAAGATATAATTTTATTTTTCACACACACGTTAATTATTTTAACCTAACTTAAACCTAACCTAATCGCCAGCGTTTCAACGTCACCCCGCTTCGCAGGGTGCTTATTTCCGCTCTAAGGGACACAAGCTAACCCTAACCTAACCTGTAATGGTACAATTAATACCATTGTTACAAGTATCAGTGGCTATTATAATGTTGTGTGTCAGTGGTTACTCGTCGTCGTACCTACCTACACCAACCTGCCTTAGAGTAAAATAGGTAAGAAATAAAAGTAGTAAGTATTCCAGATTATGCCAATAGTACATTTATACCAACTGAGTTTTATATCGAAGAAAGTTATATCCCATGTATGTTATACGTTATGACAAGTTCATTATATCTATTGATAATTATATTACATGAGAATAAATCAAATGTTGTTATATCAAAAGTGCATTATATCCTTTAATCGTTATATCCAGTGAAAATATATTATTTTTTTTATATCGATCGTTACGCACCCGCATAAAACGACCCATTTTACAACTGTGACTATATGACCTAAGTATTTGAAGCTCGACACCCACTCTAATGGAGCAACATTTAGGTAAATGGGAGGCATTTAATATACTCTATTCTAGTATAGGTATATATTTTCCGAATATGAGTAAGTAGAATTAGGTATTTAGTTTTTAAGTTATGTTGTGTGTCCTTTCGGGGCGTCATGGTCTGACTACCATACAGAACATACCAAATTGCAGAATATCTACATTGCTATGTACAATGCTGTAATATAAAAGAGGTAGAAAAGCCTCAGTTTCGCGTCGTCAATAGAAACCTTAGAGCATTAAACCAACCGGAGTGGCCATTGACAGGCGTTCCCCTCGGCCAAAAGTATATGACCAGTGGTCATACACATTGTATGGACTGACGTTTATCTGACGTAGCTATTTTCACGTTACGCATACATTTGACGTTCCCCTCCCCCGCCAAAAATCGGCAGACTTTTTATGTATAGAAAACGACTCATGGCCACTCCTGTTGGTTTAATGCTCTAAGATAGAAACGTATAAACGTGTCTCATTTGGTGGCCATTTTTAAACACGGAATTTCGTAATAGTTATAGAGATGTAATCTACCACCTTTTTATATTACATCATTGGCTACGTACATATGACTTTACAATGAAATCAATAAATGTTGTACCTAACTTCCTAGAAGTTGTTTAGGCAATGTAAGTAACTAAAATAAAAACCTTTTTGGCGCCTTTCGATCACAACTGAAATTAAAATATGATATTTTTTATACTCGTCGACCTTAATGTTTGAATTAAGACTTCGTACACCAAACTTAAATCACATACTTTTTACTATGGAGCTACCAACTCAACATTTCATAACTGTTGAGAGAACTGTAATGAAATTGACCAATCACGTGGCGCCTTTACTGAACTATAATGGATTTGACCAATAGGACGCCGTCATGAGAAAGTCAAAAGGTAAATAGACATCAACGCACAAAAATGAAAAAGTCGTTGGTTGCACTTCGTTTTCAATAGATACCAGGTTTGTTTAATTAGTTCAGTTGACTCGTAGAAAAAGTATTGTTCACAATAGTGTCATAATCAAGCTTTTTAATCTCTACTCGACTCGTACTCGACTAAAAAGCTCTCTATTATAACACGATTGTGAAAAATACTATTAGGGACCAAGAAGGGAAGGGAGGATGTAATGATGATGATGACGATGATGAAAGTAATGAATGGTTTAATGAGGTGATTTATATTTATACGGACTCGGGTAATATACTTAGTAGGTCACTTAGATGATATTACGCCTTCGTTATAATAATAACTTAAATAAATGAAGTTTGATACAAATAATCCGACGTCGCTCCTATGGTAAGCCCGTCAAAATTAAGGTATCGATATTTGCTTTTGCGTTACAGTTCTTATGGTGCTGTCAGCCTGTCGATTACCTTTGACGAGCAATGCCCCGCTGCTACAGTACAGCCATGAAGCTACAAGTTACCATTTTAGTATTCTAAACTAGCAACACATGTCTAGGTCTAGGTCTCCGCATCGAGCGGGGCGTGGGGCGTCCATATAAATTGCATTTGTTTTATACGCACGCTGCACGCCCCGCTCACAGCGGCGCGGGCACTTAGGCCGTACACTAACAGGCGCCTTTATGTTGCATAACTTGTAGCTTCCTGAAACAGGTCACAGGAATCGAATACACTAGATACAACTGTAACCAAGCTATTATGAGTTAAATTACTTACCAAACCGGGACTGGTTTTTTAGATTTCTCGTCATCTGGCAATACGCCGATCTTATATTGCTTCAGCAGTTCCCTGAAACGTAACATGGTTAAATGTCAGACATATCTCATATTATTATTAATTTATTTAATGGTTTGTTGGTTGTTAAACATCACATGAAGTCATCATGCATGCATGCAATGTCTTTGGTCATAGAATTATAACTTGCTATTTATCTATATTGTTTCTAGTCCGCTGGATGTGGCGCTCCGCTCATTGTGTCACTCTTTGGAGAAGGCCTACGTCCAGCATTGGACGATTTGGACGTCTTTCGGCTGATATGCCGCCCGCTTTAGCCTAGTTGGTAGTGACCCTGCCTACGAAGCAAGAGGTCCTGGGTTCGAATCCCGGTAAGGGCAAAAATTTATGTGATGAGCATGAATATTTGTTTCTGAGTCATGGATATTTTCTATGTATTTAAGTATTTATATCTAGTACCCATAACACAAGCCTTACTGAGCTTACTATGGGACTAGGTCGATTTGTGTAAGATTGTCCCCTTATATTTATTTATTTACATTCACGCCTTTATTCCCAAAAGGGGTAGGCAGAGCACATGAAACGTATGTTCCAGCGCCACTTTTAGCATAAATGTGGGTATAAAAGAAAGATTTATTTATTTATTTTGTTTATTTATATGATGACGATAGTTATTATGATGGTGTTGATTATGATATATTTCAAACATCCACGGGATCTTGCACAACTCAAGCCAGAAGAGAAAATACACTCTTTCTAATTAACACAATGTCAATGCAAGTAAGACACGAGTTACTGACATGACACGACCCAATTTGACACCAAATTGTGCTGGCCCTGTTCTCATTCACATCAGACCTGTGACCTGTGCCAGGAAGATACAACTCTTAAACTAACACTGGTCAAAAGGCCAGTCTTTGTAGACAGGACTTTACAAGCTTTTATTCCCAACTGTACTTTTCTGTATACCATCATCAACTACTCGTTGAGACGATTCTTACAAGCCAACGTCGGTTAAGTACTTCACATGACCACCTTGATGGTACCGTAATATTGAATTGTCATCCAACCTAATACTTATAACCAAAATTTCAGCTCAATCGGTTGAGGTTAACTGGTTCAAAATTCAGTTCCAAGATTTGTCCCAGACTAACAAACAAACAACATAACAACTTTTAACTTGTATTAAAAGTGGAAACATCTATTCAACTTATTTTGTTAGAAAGAGACTTGCGATTGTATCATGAGTAGTAAATTATTATGCAATGGGCCCCAGGCTACTTATCACAGGAATGGCAAGTTACACTATCCCACTCGTTCTAATTAGAACGCTTAGAAAAAGACGGATAGTGTAAGTCGCCGCGACATAGAACGCGCGCCGTCGCGTGATTGTCGTGCTGGTCAAGTTAAATAAATACTTGTAAAAAGACCCAGTGTTGCCAGTTTAAAATTGTAAAATTGAAACTTTAAACCTTGGGATTGCATTACTGCCAGTAATACAAGTGCAAATAACGAATAGGACTTGAAAGTGACCTACTGCTTGCCAGATGAGTTACAAATAGTTATGCAATCTGCATGTTGTTGCTACAATCATGGCAATAAAGCAGATATACAAAAAACATACCTTGTTTTTCCGTTTTCATACAACAAATTTAAAACAACTTTTAATCACACTATAAAAAGATCCAAAAAGCGTACTATTTTATAAACTATGATATTATTGTTTAAACAGTAATTTTTTCAGCCAAACATATTTCTGACTTTACTCATGTCTATTGTGACATTGCATCTTTCAGAGTATTTGACATAAAAAAAATAGAAGATGACATGACCCAACCAAAGAGAATAAATATACAAGTCTATCAATGGGCCTGCGGTTATAACTAATGAAAAAAAAAAAAAAAACTAATCCTGTGTGTGTTGTAGTTTGCCTAACATTGTGTTGTCTTTTGTTTTAGATCTTTCAACCGGTCAAATCACCCTTTGGACTGATTTTCAAGATACTTTCGTGTAGCTTCCAACCTTGACGCTGGCATAATTGTCCCACTGGACAGGAGCCATTAAAATAAAAATCGATCGATCGAAATATACAAGTCATATATCATAAATCATTCTCAGCCTGTAATCTCAGACTGTCACAGATGCCCGCTGTTGAGCATGCCACTCAACCCATACCCCAGGAAAATTACGTTTTTTTTAAACATTAATTTATAACAGCGTTTTTTTTGTTTGTTTAATTTTCAAATGTTATTCTAAGATGCCTTATCCAAGAATCCACCAAAATTTCCATCGGGAAGTAAATATATAAAAATAAATGACTCGTCCATTATGTTTTTTGTGTGATTTATTTATTATTCTTGAAGAGCTCCTGTAAATTAACCAAAACATAAATTAAAATATCTATTAATATTTTTCCTCTTTTATCAGGAATTGGTTAAATATCGATTTTTTTGATGACTAATATTTTGGTGGATTTTGAGTCTACATAATTACTAAAATGATAATATATCAGTTACACACAAAAAAGCTGCTGTTATGAATTATTTCCAAATTTCAATTTCTTTCCATACTAATGAAAATAAAGTGCTTGGGCTACCAGTCCAATAAGCCAGATAATCTAATTTAAAAACCTTCGACTGCCTGGGTGAACCAGCTCGGTTTGTTCGGTCTTACACTGGTTACATATTTAAATTGGGCAATTCTCTAGTTTCGTGGGAGAGTCGTAAACAGCGTACGGTGGCTCTTTCCAGCACGGAAGCAGAATATATGGCGTTATCCGATGCGTGCAAAGAGGCATTGTTCATAAAATCATTCATGAAAGAGTGTTTGGGGTTGGATGTCAAAATAGTAGTTTGGAATGACAACCAATCTGCAATAAAATTGTCTGAAAACCATATGTATCATGCAAGAACTAAGCATATTGATGTCAGACATCATTTTATCCGCGAAATAGTTGAAAATAGTGTATTGGTAGTGAAATATATGTGTACCAACGATTTGCTGGCGGATGCTTTGACAAAGCCTTTGAGTACTGAAAAGTATCAACGTTTTGTAAAAGACTTTTTCATGCTTAGGTAGTGCATTAGTTAGTACATGTAGTATGAACATACAGTTTAAGGGGTGGTGTTAGAACCTGCATATAAACTATATGTATACTGGCTGTATAGAAGCTAATACAAGATGTGTTGTCGTGGTATTGGCTTATATGACGGTTGCTAGGCTCTTAACAGAGCAGCTGTACTCACGATACGTATTCACGGATTAAACTCAACTTTTACTCTACTAAAGTGGTTTTCCTCTAACACGGTTCACATAATTTATTTCACTATAAGGAGGTAAAGTTTGGAGCACTGTAAGTTTGTAAGTCTGAATGTAGTGTGTGAGGTTTATCTATGGAACTTACCTGATTCCAAAAATATTATGCAATTACATAGAGCAGCTCAAAAAAAAGAGTTGATGATAGGTTGTATTGAGATGTCAAAGAGGTTGCCTAGGAGTAGATGTAGGGCCTACTTTAACCGACAAGAGCTTAGCTCTTAAATAAACAGAAGATATACAATTCATTAAGGATGAATATTTGCAGGACTTGACCAAGAACTGTATTAAGTGGCGATCACAGTAGATCAGCAACGGTCGCAGTGATATAAAGGCTCTCACAGCCCGGAAGCCACTACCAGTATAATAATAATAAATTACGAATAAATAGGCTTTTTATCCCCACTGCATTAAATGCCCAATGGACAGCTAGTAGAAAATAACGTAAAACTCAACATTACCTAGCATCTTCACTGTGCCCAACGTCTTCAAAAGCTTGAGTGGCGTCCGTTCCGGCAGTATCCAACAAAGCGTCCTCACCACCAGGGTGCTGGAATTAAAAGCATCCCAATGTACTTTCACATAGAATAATACAACCAATCAGAGAGAATATTAATGGAAACGTGGTCACACCACAAAATTATAATAACTCCACAGGGCAAATGAAAAAGTTTTCATTTAATGTTTTATTTCTGTATAATGACAGTTGTAATAAATAAATAATAAAAACAAACATCTAATCAGCAATCTAAAAATGTCAGCATCCCTCCCTGTCGGACGACTGTTGCAATCCATATTAGTGGTTTTGAATTTAAACAGTGCCTAATAACAACTAAATTGAAAAGACTAGAGATACAATTCAAGCAATGAAATCTATATAATTCACTGACCGGTGGGTCAGAGTATAGCAAAGGGTGGCCGTCCCAGGGACTTAGAATTTTTTTTGTTTTTTTTTCGCGTTTTTACTACTTTTTTGATAAGAACTTGAAAGAATACATAAAAATAAGCATCTTTTACTTGAACTTTTTTTCTCTAAATTGAAAAATGGCCGAAATATAGCGACACAAAAGTTTATAATTTTCGGCACAGTAAATTTTTACCCAAAGTGGTGTCATTATAACACCTATTTTGAATGATTGTAACGAATAGAACACATCAAAATAAGCATCTTTTACTTGAACTTTTTTTCTCTAAATTGTAAAATGGCTGAAATATAGCGACACAAAAGTTTATCCGAGTCGGTCTTGCCACCATAAGTCTTCATTGCTCAAACATTTATCCGCTCTTTTATAAAAAAAGTAACCACGAAGACACCGGCGGGAGCAGAGCTCCCGCCGGTGTCTTCTAACCTATCCGCCATCCTAGTCAGATTTGCCACAATATTTTTTCTTTTCCTTAATTTCAAATCGAAATAACATCGTAATGGACCTACCATTACGATGTTATTTCGATAATCGAAATTTCGTTAATCGTAATGGTAGGTCGTAGAAAAAAGTTTATTTGACATAATATGCTTAACTTGACGCATTCTACACAATAAGGGAAAAAATAAAAATAAATTTTTTTGTCGAAAATTTTCTAAGTCCCTGGGACGGCCACCCTTTCCTATACCCCAACCGACCGGTGAGTTAAACAGTACCTATTGGGAATATTCAGAATACGGTCTAGATTTCTAATACCTTAATAAGTTAAGTTACGCAATATTATCGCAATC
This sequence comes from Epinotia demarniana, assembly GCA_945867215.1. Lineage (NCBI taxonomy): Eukaryota > Metazoa > Arthropoda > Insecta > Lepidoptera > Tortricidae > Epinotia > Epinotia demarniana. Next base: position 21,455,368 of record OX244274.1, on the reverse strand, counting down.
ACAGTTAAGTAAACCAACTGTTTACCTCATCCACGAATTTTGCTACATCGTACACTTCATCGTGTATGATCATCCAGAGGTTGTTCCTGTGCCTGTGCTTCTTCACTTCAGCTCTAGTTATGATTGTACTCATTATCACAAAATGGTTTAATTTAAAATTTTAACTATTTTAATTCAGTTTGGCCGATTCACGTGAATTTTTCCGTTTTTTTTACAATTTACAAGCCAATTGTTGCCACTTTGCTGTCAATGTCAGACACATGTCAGTGAGCGTTTAGATTGTGCAGTAGATCATTGTAGTTCAATGATAGATAATGTTTTTTCCAGTTTTTTCTGTTCCTGAGGGGCTACCGGGAAGTGTAAACGAACTTCGTTCGAGTATCTCCCTCCCTGTTGCTCGAACTAGCAAGTGCGACAGAAAAAGAGATACACGAACGAAGTTCGTTTTCACTTCCCGGTAGCCCCTCTGAATCCTCAAAAATCATCCTGTAATTTTTTGCATGTTTTTACGCAAATAGTTGCATCTTATCTTCACTAATAGACCAGCACGTTTTTTAGCGGAATAGCAAAGAAATATTGTTCTCGTAATATATGCGTAATATATCATGGACTTCCGCAAAGTAACGCCTGATTCAATAAATTATTTGAAAACTGGTCTCGCTATTTCTGAACGACTTCGTAAGTCCATGCTTTGCTGTCACTAGCTCACTAGTGTCAAATAATAATTTCAAACATACTTAATAGAAAAGTACTCTGTGCATACTTATTATCATAAATAAACTCACGCTAAACCTCGGAATTATTTAGATATTTTTAAGTTTGAAGTTATCTGGATATATTTTACGTGTGCGACACTGTGATACCATATAATTATATCTATTACAGCTGTTGTGGAATGGCTGTTGAAAGGGATATTAATGATGTTTTAGAGGACATATTTGTCCACGAGCAAATTTCTCACAAAAACAGTTTCGAAGAAGGCTTCAAAGCCGGTAAGGAGGCTGGGAACCCCGAAGGATACCACTTGGGGTACCACAGAGGTGCCGAGTTGGGTAAGGAACTAGGTAAGTTAAAATTGTTCTCATACAAGATTTAATTACAAGCACTATTTTGTTTCATATCTCATATATAACACAACAGTACCAAACTTTAATAGGTTAATTTTTTTGTTTTTTTTTAACCATCATTTGCTTTTGTGTTTCGTATTGTTTTTGGGTTGGTACTTTTGTGTTATCCATAACAGAAAATTTGTGTTACACACCAAAATGTAACACATAAAAGCAAATTTTGGTTGGAAAAAACCATTAAGTTTTGATGGCTTTACCCTTATGTAGGTATTATCTGTGATTCACTGGAGCATAGCTTACAGCCATTCCATATTTTGTTAGCTTTGCTTTACTCATTATAGAAAAATTGGTCTGTAATAATAATAAATTTATCCTAATTATTTTAAACATTAGTTAAAAGTATAATCTTTGTTTAACAGGTTTCTACTTAGCCACCGTAACTCATCATATAAACTTGAATGAGAATTCAGAGCCAAAATATTCAGACAAAATACTGAACCAGCTGACCAAAGTAAAAGAACTGATTGACTCATACCCTCGCACCAACTCCGAAGACCATGATATCCTGGACATGGCAGAAAAGATAAGGGCACACTATAAAAAAGCATGTGCACTCTTGAAGATACCATCTAATAATCCTTTTGCTGCTGGAGTATCATTTTAAAATACTTTAGGTAAGTTTAATCCGCTCAAATAATTATAAAACCCTATTAACCCTTGTTATGCCAATGTCAAAAAATAGTTGATAAAATTATGGACTTGAAGGTTTTTATGTAAGTTTCAAACCATTCTGGATGGATACGGAACAAGGTATACAAAAGGTTAAGAGGCATCCTCCTCTTCCATGGAATAAAATTGGAACATTTGCATTTCTAACAAAGTGTAGTCTCTTTCCTATTACAGTTGATTCAAATTTCTTTGATAATTTTTCTTGTAACTGTGGGAGGTTATAGGACAAAAGTTATCATCCCGTTGGATTGATCTTTCAGGGGAGCTCGAAGCCCAGAGGGGGGGGAAGTATAGTTATTGCACACTGAAATACTAGTCTCTAATACCCAATATTAGAGTAGTGATTGGATATTGGACTGCATCATAAAATCATTCCTAATTGGTGTCACCCTAACATTGGCCGACACGTGGGCAACGACCCGCGCGTTCAAGGTCGCTCCGTTGTTAAATTTCGTAGGCACGAAAAGCGGTAGGTATTAGCATTTTTATTCAGACCTGAGTATCTGTTCGTAGAACTGTTATATAAATCTGCTCAACTTCAGTTACCTTTGAAGTCAAATAGACATGTCATCATAGCAAGTAAATAAAGGGCAGAGACTACACTGCCTTTTCTATATCAGACACTGAATGTACGAAAAATCTTTTTTCCAGCTTCACCACAATGGATCCAACAATGCTGAAGCTCCGCAGCCACATTGACTCACTTCTGTCCTACTTAAACCCCCTCCTGCCACTCGCCAACTGCCACATGGTGGAATTCCTGACACACAACCATTGGGAGACGCTCCTGCCAGCGGAACTCCGGGCAAATCTGGATGCAATGGATATGGAAAAGGCTGTTGAGAAGTTTTGGAGTGCTCAAACTGATGTGTGTGGTAAGTCATAATCTCTTTCCAAATTTTCCAATAGCTTAAAACAAATTATATACAGGGTGTTACATAATTGGTGATACAAAATAGCAAAATGTGAATCTATCCATGATTCTGAACTACTTTTACTATGGGACCAACTTTGTGTTATGCAATAAAAAACACCTGTACATACATTTTCGTCAGTCTAAACTGAGCAAAGTTAATAAAATATTCACATTTATACATACATCTAACCTAAAATAAGTTGTCAAATATAGAAAAGTAGTTAAGAAGAATTGCTTAAACTTATTTACTTAAATATGTAGGTCACTCTAGTAGGAAGAACCACTGGAAAATCTCTACCTATAGGATTTATACAATAAAGTTTAGAAAGAAATAAATCTAAAATTCTAAACACCTACATTTCACATTATTTATTATATTATATTATACTAGCTTGTGCCCGCGACTCCGTCCGCGTAGAACTCGTTTAACTAGCAGCTCCATACAAACTTCTACCTCCCCATTTCACCTTAGGGGATGATTTCGGGGATAAAAACTTATCCTATGTCACTCTCCATCCCTTCAATAATCTCCACTTAAAAAATCACGTCAATTCGTCGCTCCATTTTGCCGAGAACGACGGACAAATAAACAAACACACACATACACTTTCCCATTTATAATATTAGTATGGATTATACCCGATGGCGCAGCGTGATGGACTGATGACGTGGTACATGTCGCGGGAGTCCGCTGAATGCGGGTGGCAGCTGTCGGCTGACGACATTGTAAGGGTAAAACTGGGTTTGGAGAGAACGAGGCCTTTACCTCATAGAGGATTCTAGGTGTAAATTTATAGTAACTGTACAAAAAATAAGACAATTGTTTAAAATTACTCATGTTATTTAAGATTATTCTTTTACATTGTCAAGAAATAAAGGCTTGTTTATTATTACGCAGCTATAAAGACCAAATAAAGGAAAAAGCTGGTGTCGTGTCGTATCAACAAATCAAAGGGCTGGCGTACGACAGAGAGAAATGGAAAATACTTCACTGACAAGAGGATAACTCTTAAATTAATGATGATATTATTTATTTTATCATGTCCATGTCAAGACAAATATATGGGGTACACATAGAGTAATAACAGACATAATGCTAAAGACCTGGAGGTTCATTAATATTATGATAATTGTGTTAACAAAATAACTTCATGCAATAGAATGAATGTAGACATTTTCGGTTAGAATACAAGGAGATTTGAAAAGTAACATTTGCATTAGGTAATAATTATTTTGATGATGAAACACTAAATATTTGTTCCAGACAATTCACCCCTCAATCTATGGGTGCGTGCCTCCCGCTCTCACTGCCTGACAGTAACCGACTACTGCCTGACAGTAGACCAGCTGGAACACCGCATCGTAGAGGGAGGAGGGGTGCTGCCGCCAGAAATTCCAGTCAAGGAGTTCATGAACCCTAAGAAGAGTTACGAGGTTCGTTACTAGATGGGTTATTTTTTATAAAATGTAATGATGCCTCGTGGAGAAGCGAAACACGAGTCGAAGTTTTTTCATTTGTGGTGAAGGTTTGTGTAATTTTTTTATCTCTATTTGCATGTTTACTCGTGCCGAGATTGGCACCATTGAAAAAATGCAAAAACGCTCGTTCTCTAGCGGAATAACCAAGGAATATATTTTTCTAGCAACTATTAATGGATTTACGGATAGTAACGTATCAATAACTTATTAATGTAAGTAAGTAGGTACAAGCAGGAACATTTTTTTTTGATATTAATATTATCTTAGATTCCACCTATAGCACATCGCAACATCACATTTGCAACGTTCCTTGGAGTCAAAAAGCATCAAAAGTACCGTATACTTGTTTGTCACCATAGTTGTATAAATAAAACGTGCTGATTCCGATGCTCTTATCACAAAAATAATTGTGCAACATAATTTTCAGGTCCGCATAATGTCTCGGCTACTATCGTCTCTGTACCACATGTTGGGCGCATCGTGTTCGCTGGAAGCCGGCGGTGGTCGCGGCCATCTGTTGGTGACGGCCAGCCATGGCTACCACTTACGGTGTCTGACGGTGGACTGTGACCAGACGAGTTTAGCCAGTGCTGAGGCTAGGGGAAAACTTATACAGGTGACTACTCTACCTCATGATAGCGTAGTCGCTAGAATACACTCTGTACCACATGGTGGGCGCATCGTGTTCGCTGGAAGCCGGCGGTGGTCGCGGCCATCTGTTGGTGACGGCCAGCCATGGCTACCACTTACGGTGTCTGACGGTGGACTGTGACCAGACGAGTCTAGCCAGCGCTGAGGCTAGGGGAAAACTTATACAGGTGACTACTCTACCTCATGATAGCGTAGTCGCTAGAATACACTCTGTACCACATGGTGGGCGCATCGTGTTCGCTGGAAGCCGGCGGTGGTCGCGGCCATCTGTTGGTGACGGCCAGCCATGGCTACCACTTACGGTGTCTGACGGTGGACTGTGACCAGACGAGTCTAGCCAGCGCTGAGGCTAGGGGAAAACTTATACAGGTGACTACTCTACCTCATGATAGCGTAGTCGCTAGAATACACTCTGTACCACATGGTGGGCGCATCGTGTTCGCTGGAAGCCGGCGGTGGTCGCGGCCATCTGTTGGTGACGGCCAGCCATGGCTACCACTTACGGTGTCTGACGGTGGACTGTGACCAGACGAGTCTAGCCAGCGCTGAGGCTAGGGGAAAACTTATACAGGTGACTACTCTACCTCATGATAGCGTAGTCGCTAGAATACACTCTGTACCACATGGTGGGCGCATCGTGTTCGCTGGAAGCCGGCGGTGGTCGCGGCCATCTGTTGGTGACGGCCAGCCATGGCTACCACTTACGGTGTCTGACGGTGGACTGTGACCAGACGTGTTTAGCTAGTGCTGAGGCATTGTAGTATTATTAGTAACAATATTAAATTAACAAATTTCAAATTAAAATTAACAGTATCACCAGAGAGTCTTGAGTGTTTTTCTATATTTTACATTTTTAATGCATTTCGCCTTGAGTTTAATATCCATTTATAGAGATAGAAAAAGATCTTTCTACATCCAGTTAAAAATGTTTTCGCTCTTAAGCGGAAAGCTGCAAGATAGATAAATTACATTCCGTAGATTCTTCTAATAAAAATCATTTGACTTGAATGCGAAAAGCTAGCAGAAAGGCAGCCTAAATAAAATAATTTCATTAATTTAAAATAAAATTACACATGGGGTATTTACGCTTGAATGTCAAGGTATGTCCATGTTAATGCAAAAACTGAAAACGGCTCATCCCTGCCGACCTTTGGTGATGACATATGGCACTGAAACGTGGTCGCTTACTATGGGCCTCAAAAGAAGGCTCAAAGTCACCCAAATGGCAATGGAGAGGGCCATGTTGGGAGCTTGTGATGACCTGGTAAAGGTTGCTGGAGTCCGCTGGATGCGGGTGCCGCAGGTCCGGTCACTTTGGCACTCTTTGGGGGAGGCCTATATCCAGCAGTTGACGTCTTTCGACTGATATGATGAAGATGATTACCACCTCATAAGATTTTTTATACATTTTAGCAAGGTGTACTATACAGGACACATTAAGTGCTGTATTGGTTGGAGTGTCGATTGACTCCAGCTACCGAGGGGCTGTAGCCAGGAATTTCGGCTCCCGGCTGCGAGAATATGTCCAAAATGAATGTTTTCCGCAGAAACAATGGCACGCCATAGCCAACGGGGTGCGCGGGCAGTCGGGTCTGCATCGGTTCGCGCAAATGTACGTCACGGAGCACACGGACCTCGCGACAGTCGTCAGGGACAAGTTCCCGGAAATAGAACATGAGGATGTTAAAGTGCTGCTTACAGGTAAGGGCTTCACCACACAATGGGTAATGATGGCCGATTACAGATACGTAAATGTGAACGGTGATGCGATAGCGTAAATTGCTTGTCTGCTGATGGCGGTTTTCGCGCGCGGCAATGCTCTACATTTTTAACCCGCTATGAGAGGGGGTGTTATAAGTTTAACGCAGTGATTCTTAAACTTGTGTGAAGCATGGACCACTTTAAGAATTTTAAAAATGCCGCGGACCCCTGATGACGAAAATGTTGAAAAATATCTAATGTTTCATCCTCCAGGTCGATTCACTAGAGCTGGCGCGTAATGTCTATGAAATTAATGAAAGTTTCATATATTTTCCGCTCCAGCTGTCGAGAATAGACCTGTACATACATATCTACCTACATTGAAAGTAAACGAACTGGCCACACTAAGAAACCCTGGTTTAACGTGTCTGTGGTATCGTAGCTTCCAAACGGATGGACCGATTCGAATGCGGTTTTTTTTGTGTCATAGATAATGTTATCCCGAGTGTTCTTAGCCATGTTTCATGAAAATCTGATCAGCCGTTTTTGAGATAGAGGACTTTGAAATGAAAATGTCGGGGGTTTTTCAACTTTTCTAAGCTGTAGGTAGTTATTAACATTATGAGTAACATCAAAAATGACTTTGCATATAGATTTTACGTTTAATTGAATAAATTGATGACTACCAACAACAAGTTCACTGTGTACAACAACGTATAATGCGATAATATGGGTGTAGACACTAAATAAAATAATCTAGAAAAAAGCAACGCAAGAAGTTAAATAATTGCAAAGTTATAAGTGTCCAAAGTTTTAAGAGGGATTATTGTGTCCCTTTTCCGCAAAATTTACCTTCATATGACACGATTATCATTTGCTAGCTAGCGTTTTCTCTCTCTAACAAGAACATTAAAGCGGTTCGGTCTTCGTAACTCTTTGAGATATAGGATTTTCGTCACTAGGCATATTTTATTGCCTCCATTCTTTTGGAGTAATAATATATTTTGAGTCTACACCCGTGCCGTGTTTTTGTGACCTGACCCCGGATCATGCCCTTATCACACGATAAACGACAAGGTAGAGCGTCCGTCACTGGCTGCCACCGTTCGATAGAACGTGATAAGGCCGACCATGATACGGGGCCTGACTTAGATTATAAACGATGCCTTTGTCCAGGTCTGCACACCTGTGGCGACCTCGGCCCCGCCTCGCTGCGCATATTCCTCTCGCAGCCGAGCACTCGAGCCGTCTTCAACGTGCCCTGCTGCTACCACCTCCTCACTGAGGAGATTGGTGGATCCCTCTTCGATGACTTCCAGGAATGCAGGGACAGTGCCAAGGCTGGCTTCCCCATGTCAGAGCATTTGAGAGGTACCTATTATTCTACCAGATTTAATCATTGATTTTGACCCTCGGAGACCTTATACATCTCCTCACTGAGGAGATAGTTGGATCCTTGTTCGATGACTTCCAGGAATGCAGGGACAGTGCCAAGGCTGGGTTCTCCATGTCAGAGCATTTGAGAGGTACCTATTATTCTACCAGATTTAATCATTGATTTTGACCCTCGGAGACCTTATACATCTCCTCACTGAGGAGATAGTTGGATCCTTGTTCGATGACTTCCAGGAATGCAGGGACAGTGCCAAGGCTGGGTTCTCCATGTCAGAGCATTTGAGAGGTACTTATTATTCTACCAGATTGAATCAATGATTTTGACGCTTGGAGACCTTATACATCTCCTCACTGAGGAGATAGTTGGATCCATGTTTGATGACTTCCAGGAATGCAGGGGCATTGCCAAGGCTGGGTTCCCCGTGTCAGAGCATTTGAGAGGTACTTATTATTCTGTCAGATATAATCATTGATTTTGACGCTTGGAGATCTAATACATCTCACTGAGGAGATAGTTGGATCCTTGTTCGATGACTTCCAGGAATGCAGGGACAGTGCAAAGGCTGGCTTCCCCATGTCAGAGCATTTGAGAGATACTTATTATCCTATCAGATATAATCATTGATTTTGACGCTTGGAGATCTAATACATCTCACTGAGGAGATAGTTGGATCCTTGTTCGAAGACTTCCAGGAATGCAGGGACAGTGCCAAGGCTGGCTTCCCCATGTCAGAGCATTTGAGAGGTACTTATTATTTTATCAGATTTAATCATTGATTTTGACGCTTGGAGACCTTATACATCTCCTCACTGAGGAGATAGTTGGATCCTTGTTAGATGAGTGCCAGGAAACCAGGGACAGTTCTGAGACTCATTTTCCCATGTCACAGCATGGAGGTAAGTTGGATTATTGTGGCGAAAGATCAAAAACAGTGCTCGAAGATTAGCCACGTGCATCGTGTTGTATGTAATTTCAAAGTCCACCAATCGAATTGATGGTGATTATTTTTAGCTCCCCCGCCCCGACTCGCGAGCGGCCGCGCTGAAGTGTTTCATATTATGATCTTTAATTAGGTACTGTGGAAGGTTGTGTGGAATATGGCCTTCAAATCAATCGAGCCAAAACCAAACTGATGTTTGTAGATCGAGCAGGCTTGCTACAACGAACGGGAGAACTAACCGACTTGGACACGGTGCATAAATTTGTATACCTTGGGTCTCTCGGATGGCGACTGTGTGTAGAAAGAGGTGGTTAGAAGATCTCAGATAGCAAAGTCAGTGGTGAAGCGGTTCACAGGGGAGTCAGCAAGAGGACCAAAGTCAAGCTGATGAGAACCTTGATCTCTATATTCCTGTATGCGTCGGAAACTTGGACCCTGAAAGCACGGATTCGGAGCAGAATAGATGCGTTCGAGATGTGGTGCTGGCGGAAAATGTTAGGTATACCTTGCACTGCGCGCCGCACCAATGCTCCAATTCTTTCCGAATTGCAAATTAAGTCCCGCCTATACACTACATGCATGCACCGACCCGTCCAGTATTTCGGACACGTGGCCAGACGATAGCCTGAAAAAACTCATAGTTGTGGGGCACGTGGAAGGAAAAAGGAGCCGTTGAAGATCACCAACCCGTTGGACTGACGCAGTGAAGGAAATATGCAAAGGAAACTTGCAGACGTCCGGATGGCCGAAAACCGTTTGGCCTGGAGAGCATTAGTGCGCAAAATGGTCGGACCTCGAACCCACTCGTCCATTTCGCCTACTTTCTAGCCTTTACAACAATTTATACCTCGACACATTTAAAAAGAGCTCCGGGTGCCATATAAAATGTATGGCCGCCAGAGCTCATTTTACGTGGGTTGACTTGTACTATTTACCATCAGGCTTCACGCTGGGCCGCAACGCGCGCATGCTGGCCGCGCAGGCGCTGGAGCGCGTGACGTCACTACGGCAGCTGCCCGCGCGCAGCCTGCTGTACCGCTCACTCTTGCAGGTGGGGCATCAGCTATCTCTCTCTTCTATCCTGGTAGGTAGTAAGGTGAATGATAACAAATCTAGCCCAAGCATTTTATTTTCATTAGTATGTAAAAAAATGGAAATTTGGAAATAATTCATAACAGTAGCTTTTTTGTGTGTGACTGATATATAATCATTTTACGTAGACTCAAAATCCACCAAAATGTTAGTCATCAAAAAATCGATATTTAACCAATTCCTGAAAAAAGAGTAAAAATATTCATAGATATTTTAAGTTTTGTCTTGGTTAATATATAGGAGCTCTTCAAGAATAATAAATAAATCACACAAAAAACATAATGGATGTGTCATTTATTTTTATATATTTACTTCCCGATGGAAATTTTGTAGGATTCTTGGATAAGGCATCTTAGAATAACATTTGAAAATTAAACAAACAAAAAAACGCTGTCATGACGGTTATAATATAATCAAAAAAATTGTACTTAGTTAAGGGCCTTCTAATCTACGCTTTAACTTTTCTCATGTGAGTAACGACAATTACCCATACATTTTACATGGGTAATTGTCGTTACTCACATGAGAAAAGTTAAAGCTTAGATTAGATTAAGGCCCTTAACTAGGTACAATTTTTTTAATTATAACCAGAGGTCGGAATTCTCGTAGCACTTTCGAGCTGTCATAGGGACTTTCTCATTATCGACAGCCGATATTCATATTATATCGATACATTATATTATATAACACAACATATTAAAGAAGATTGAAAGTAGAGGTAGACAACAGGCGGTCTTATCGCTAAATATATATATGTATTTATGCAACCAAACGGTAATAATGAAAAGTTAACATTGTCACATTTAATCAGTTTAGTTCAGTGTTTTATCAATTTCATTTTCATTGTGTTTTAGTGCTAACAAGTGTTTCAACATTAGTTTCTCTATAAAATAAATTATTAGTCATATTTTTTTCTAAATTATCCGGTTTTTTAAATTACTTCTTTTACAGTCAAATGTCTCGATATACTATGATTAACGAAAGTCGATAAATGAGAAGTCCCTATGACAGCTCGAATGTGCTACGAGAATTTCGGCCTCTGATTATAACCCATAAATTATTGTTTGAAAAAAAAACATAATTTTCCTGGGGTAATCCAATGGTCTCCCGTCGCATCCAACTCCAAAGGTATGTCCTATTACGTCATTTCAAAATAAGGTGGTCTGACCACTGGATGACGGTAATCATTTTATCAGGGGTTCAAAAATCGACAAAAACCATGACATATGGACAAGTCCTTAGCAAGAAAAAAAATCGCAAACTGGGTTCAATTGGCACTTGCCAGATTAACTGCTAACTATTTTACCTGTCATTCTAATCTAATACCGTATCTATTTATTTAATCTATGTAAAACGGCCGTGTTCTCAAGAAAAGTTCGGTTCTATACCGAAATGTACCGGCATTAACCGGTATGTTTTAAACCGGTTCCGAAACATCGTTATAAGTACCTACTTGTACAATTTCGACTGCAAAGGTATTGTGTAGGTGATTACCTTATCTTACACAGATGCATATTTTCTTAGTCATCTGTATCTATGTGACAGTGTTGGCATATCGTGAAATTTTCATAAGTATGTGTTTTGTTTCAGAAAATAATAAAGAAACACAAACCCGACTTCGTTTTAGCGGAAGGCAGACTTAAGCGGGTAGGTGCCAAAAGTCAAAACTTCGAAGAATATTTCAAAATGGCCGACTCCATTTTGAATTTAGAACTCTTTGACAATGTACCCGCCAATTATTTAACAGAAGCGGATTGCCAGTGGAAAAATATGGTTTTGTTTTATTTAGTAAGATTATGCTTAGCTCAGGTTATAGAAAGTTTAATATTGTTGGATAGATTATTGTTTTTGAAGGAGAATGGTTTTAGTAATACATTTTTGGTTAAGTTGTTTGACCCTGTATTATCGCCGCGGTGTCATAGCATAGTAGCTATAAGATGAAATATATATTTTATTTAGAAACTGTGCTATTTTTATTCATCAAATATTAACCTAATAAAACCAAGTACAAGAAACTACCATTTTTATGCTCTTTTAGGAACAACCGGGAATAACGCTAGGAGGATGATGATGTTACATATTTTAAACATATTAAGCAAGAGATAAATAAAACGAATAACATGTTTACCTCCTATTTAAATACCAAACCAACTTAAAACCCAAAATGACGTTAGTTTATGACGTAAATCTTTCAAAGTTATTTGACCTTATGAATTCGGGTCGAAATCTAAACGCAAACGTATAAAGTTCTACGTGGGTGACGTACGTATTTAATAAAAAACATCATTAACTATAAACTTGATTACTAACTAAAAACTTAAGCACAGCCTAAGCTTAGTCAAACAGGCCCGGGCGAGTTGGTCCGGGCGCGAAGGTGCCCACCACCACCACACTCGCAGCGTCACCACGCTGGATGGCGACGGATAACCTTTGCGCCAGGAAGCAAGCCGCGCGAGCGGTATACTCTTGCTTGCCAGAATTTCATTTGCCCAAATTTTATGTGCCATAATATTCAACTGCCATAATGTTGTTTTCTATAATTTTGTATGCCATACTCGTTGTTTACCATAATAATTATATGCCAGAATCTTTGTTTTCCATAATATCAATATCAATAATCTCATTTTCCATAATCATTGTAATCAATAACTGTCACATGCCATAATGACATTTGCCATCAATCTCAACGAATATAAATTGATTATGTTAAAATATTCATTATGTAATACAGTAGGTACGTATTGCACTGCCTACGAACCTATCCGCGATCCGAGTCGGTTTTGCCACTTAGTAAAAATAAACTTTTCTCTGAGATTAACCAATGCCAAGATAGTGGTGTATCGTAGGCAGTAGGGAACAGGGCCTTAGTGGCAAAACCGACTCGGATCGCGGATAGGTTAGAAGATGGAAGCGGGAGCTTTGCTCCCGCTTTCGTCTTCGAGGTTTTTTTTTTATAAAAGAGCGGAAAAGCTAACAAATTAACAAAGATTAATCTAAATACATGTTTAGTATGGCGTTTAAATATTATATTAAATAATGTAATTGCAAACAATAATCTAGAAAACAATAGGTATGGCATTCGTATCATTATGACATCCAATATTCGGGTAAACAAGAGTATGTCAATTAACTATTATGGTAAACGAAACATTCGGGAAAATGAAATTCGGGCAAGCGAAGTTCGGGCAAATGATTATTATAGTATATGAATGTCGGGCAAACAATAGACAACCCGCGCGAGCATCGGACCCCCTTTCCTTAATCCTTCCCACTTCCATAATAAAGGACATCGCCTCCGACCCCCAGCACCCCGACGTCTCAAAGGCTAGAGGAACAAAATAATAATTACCCTCTAGGGCCGCATATTTGTCCCTTTTTCGAAGAGCAGCAAATTCTGTCGCGGCACCACCTGTCCGCACCGTTCGGCAGAGGTGCGAAGCGGCAAAAGTGCTGACCCACGTAGCGTCCCAGAGTAAGCACTTGCCCTTCTGCCACGGAACCAAAGTTAGCCCGTCCGGCCGCTTGCCGTCCGCGCGACTTAAGCCGGGTGGTTCTAGCACACACGGGATGTTAGCGGATATTAGGGCCCTCCGAACGATGTCATTGAGAGCGTGGAAATCGCCCTGAACACCGACAGCAACTCAACGCGTGATGGCCATTTGCCTGCACCATGGAGCCGCAGATGCATCTATGAGGTACACAAACATCGCAGCCCAGGCGGAGAGCCACTGCCACACGCATCGAGTCACTGTCGAGGAGTGTTCCCAAGTGGGGAGCAGGCAAAGCCTGCACCCACGCTCCCGCTTCTGTGCTTGACACCGCCCTGAGTGTAGCCAAATCCGCGCCCGCGGCTGCCCCTATGAGCCGTGCAAGTGCGTCCTTGGCCCCAACTTCATCCCATGCTCGCTGCACGTGTCTTGGCCTCTGGCACGGACGCACTCGGGATACGAGCTGTCCATTTCGCCAGCGCGTCGCCAACAAAAGGAATGGTAACCTGGTCTCCATTAGAATTTATTTTATTTTATGCTACAGACAGCAAGCATGAATGTTTGAATGCAGACAGAATTCTACATATGAAAATACTGTTTTTGATATACCATGACGGTGAGAAATAACCATACGGCCTTCCTGATGGTAAGCACATACCGTAGCCTGAGGACGCTTCCGATTCCACCGGACCTTGTTAGAATAAAACAAAGTAGGTAAGTCATCCCGTGACAGCTCGTGACGTCAGTGTAGGTATATGACCCATCAGCATCTTACAAATGGCGAACTGTCAGTGTGTTAGCACTGTGAGACAGTAAATTCCATTGCTTCACTAAACTGTGATTTCAATAAATATGTACGTTTAATTACTAATCACCCGACTGCCGAAGGAGAGGAGGTTTATGTTTTTCGATGGTATGTATGTATGTATTATTCTTTGGCACGCCCTGCAGCCTAAATAAACCGTTTGACGTATTTCGATACATATATGAGGTATCGTTGGATTCCTCTTAATCGTAGGAGTGCAGACTCTAGTATTTGTAAAAAAAAGCGGTCGCCTTTTACGAAAAATCTTTTGATTTGAATTGTCTACTCTAATATTATAAAGAGGAAAGATTTGATTGTTTGTATTGAATGGGCTCCGAAACTACAGGACCGATTTGAGAAATTCTTCTACCATTAGAAACCGACATTATCCCTGATGAACATAGGCTACTTTTTACCGCGGGAAAATGTCTCATTCCTAAGAGTAAACGGGTAATCCGTGCGAAGCCGGGCCGGGCAGCTAGTTTTAAAGTTATGTTTTTACCCCAAATCAATCGTTGGAATAGCTATATTTTTTTAAAGACATTAATCATCATCATCATTTCAAAATGGTAATAGTGCAGTAATAAAACTAAAAGTACTTATTTGTAAGCTGTCAGCCAATGGCAACATTTGTGTGCCAACTTTTCACAATGACAACATTTGTGTGACGTAGGTAGGCAAGATGGGTGTCCCTTGTTTTGTCGACAAACTTTTCATCGAATTTTATTTCATCGAAAACATTTCAAGTAACATTTAGTTCACGAATTATTATTTGGTGTAATTTTATTTCATGACCAGATCATTCCAATTTTTATCATTTCATGGAATAACTGTTCAGGGAATATTATTAGGCAATTTATTCATTTTGTATAAATTTTTAAATGGCAGAATAACAAAATAATGAATTTCATGAGTTCGAAATTTTATTACAATATTACAAAAACAAACAACAACTGATTACAGGGGTTTAACTAGAAAAAGGGTGCCAGAAAAAGGGGGCTCAGGGGCGAAGCCCCCCGCAGTAAAAAAAACAAACAACCGTAACAATTGTATTATAAGTAAATAGGTTAGGTTAGGGTTCACTTGTGCCCCTCAGAGCGGAAATAGGCACCCCGCGAAGCGGGGTGACGTCGACACGCTGGCGGTTTGGTAAGGTTTAGGTTAGGTTAAAATAATTGCCAGAGATAACTGTGTATGCCAACTATTTTAATTTTAAATAGTAATCCTTGTAATAATTTGTATGATAATGAAAATACTTTGAATAATGAATCATAAACGTTTTCCATATGACATAATTCATCTATTTAATGAATCATCCGACAAGTAAAAATACACGATTTAAAATTACTTGTAATGACCATTCCACGAACTGAACTGTCGACGAAATGAAAATACATGAAACGTTGACTTTGAAGTGAAATTCGACGAAGTGAGTGTCGACAATTTGATGATAAACCAGGCAAGATACATCGGGAATGACTTACCTTGTTTCGTTCTACCATGCTCCGGACAAGACCGTTTTACTGATTTAAAGATTCCTTGTGTGAAAACCGTAGCCTAGTGGTTCTACCGGTGGTGGTGCCAATGAGTTTTTCGGAACTTATATACGGAATATTTACCGTTAGCTTTTCGTCCTTATCGTCGTGAGGAAACCGGTCTTATCACAATTAGGTCTAGTTTCCCTTTGGGTTGGAAAGTCAAATGGCAGTTCCGTAAAAACTAGTGTCTGCCAAATCTTGGGATAAAGTGTCAAAGCGGACGCTGGGCTCGTTAGGGCACAAACGGGGGACGATGATGAAGAGCCTTGTATAGACAGCTAAAAACAAATGCAGCCCCAATCTCCAAGAACCTATGCTTGGTCATCATCGTGACATAAAACCAAATTGTTTTCCAGGAAAACACAATTTTTTTATGTCATTCGCAAAAGGTTGGAATAAGAAGCCCCCAGGCGTTCTGGCCGGCGTTCAACTTTCGAAACTAATTAACTTCAGGGACGGTGAGTAGGTACAATCGCCAAGACTGTTAACTGACCATCCGTGCACTTTATTTGCATTGTAATAAGGTTCAATATAAATACGGAATGGTCACGGCGACGGTAACTGTGTTGGCGTTTGTACCTAAACATTATGATGACTAATGAAATAGGAATCGTTTGGGTCGATCTACTTTTTAACCGACTTCAAAAAAAAAGAGGAGGTTCTCAATTCGGCTATATATATATATTTTATTTTTTTCGATGTTTGTTACCTCAGAACACCGTCATTGATGAATGATGAGCTATTCGAAAAAAATTTTTTTTGTTCGTTTGTATATATACTTCCAGGTGGGTCCCATTTTTTCAAAAATCAGTTAGATGATGGGATCCATGAGGAATTGAGGGGAATCCTCAATTTTATTAGGCACGTGTGTAGTGATTTTGGTATTTTCTGTTATAACTCGTGTATTTACATCCGGAATCATAAATTTGGTGGCGAGGAATTGATGATGAAGACCACGGATGACTTATCTATCTAATTCCTCAATTATACTTAAAAGTGCAAAAGTACGTCACAGGTTCTGATAAGATTCCGAAGTGCCATTGGTTTTGACGACCGCCTTAGCCTAGTTGGTAGTGACCCTGCCTACGAAGCAAGAGGTCCTGGGTTCGAATCCCGGTAAGGGCAAAAAATTGTGTGATGAGCATGAATATTTGTTTCTGAGTCATAGATATTTTGTATGTATTTAAGTATTTACGTCTATTATGTATATCGTCGTCTAGTACCCATAACACAAGCCTTACTGAGCTTACTATGGGACTAGGTCGATTTGTGTAAGATTGTCCCCTTATATTTATTTATTTATGATCTTGGGGAATCGATGGAAGTCCTCAAATATTATCGGCCCACATACAGCGATTCGGTTTTTTTCTATAGTAATCAACGCATTTGCTATCGAAAATCAGTTCATGTGTAAACTGTAAAAAAAAAATAGGAAATGTTCTCGTGGCTTGGCGGAGTACTAAATTGAAGTCGGTTGAAACTTTGTTCTTAAAGTATTTTTTTTTTATTCTACACTGGTAATCCAGGAGAGAATAGTGAAGCGAGTTATAAGAATAACTGGGCATTCTTATAACCTAGGGCGCTAAAGCAAAGAATGTCTCGCATCGCAGGTATTTGACTAATACGCGATCTGAGGCTTTCTTTGTTACCGCCCGTAGCGAGTACAAAACTTACATGTCTCCCTGTTCTCGAATGGCTTGCAAAACAAAACAATTGTGTACCCAATTAGCGTGAATCGTCAAGCAAAAAATAATTCAGTGTCAGTTTTGAGACGACAATTAAGCATACAATTTAAGTGAAAATTAACTGGCTTCACATTTAAATAACGTGTTTATGCATATAATTAATAAAAATAATCATAATACAAACAGGATGCTTACTTGTCGTCACAAAATTGACGCTGAGTAAATTTTTGTTTGAAGAGTCACGCTTTGACATGATTTGAAAATGCCCAGCTATTGAAAAGGTAATATGGACTGTTAGCATGGGTAGGAGTTACGGACATGGACTCTAATATCAATAGAATAAAGATTTGTGTAAATCATTTAGAGCGTGTTACTGCTCAGTTAGGTACTTTTTCTGCTGACTGTACATCGGCCATTCTCACTGCGGGCGTTCTCAGCATAATTGCCACCACCCTGTTTATTCCTCCACTATTTCCAAACAATATGACTGAAAATGGAAGCCTTACACGACTTATCTATTTAATTACTTTAGCACTGTAATAGCGTACGCGATATTTGAGTTATGATTATCTTAATTTCTCTTGGGTCCTGGCAATTAGAATGTTGAAATTCGCTCCGTTCCGGCGATATTGCCTATTAATATTATCTACCTGTACCATGTGATTGTATGAGGGTGTCCGAGTCATCCACAAAATGAATGGGAAATAAATAAGCGATTGCAACCAATGACCGCATTTCTTAGTAAAACTAGGGTGGAGCGTAGCACTAGCACGCAAACCAAGGAAAGATATTTCGATTAATATATGAAGTATTTCGATACATATATGAGGTATCGTTGGATTCCTCTTAATCGTAGGAGTGCAGACTCTAGTATTTGTAAAAAAAAGCGGTCGCCTTTTACGAAAAATCTTTTGATTTGAATTGTCTACTCTAATATTATAAAGAGGAAAGATTTGATTGTTTGTATTGAATGGGCTCCGAAACTACAGGACCGATTTGAGAAATTCTTCTACCATTAGAAACCGACATTATCCCTGATGAACATAGGCTACTTTTTACCGCGGGAAAATGTCTCATTCCTAAGAGTAAACGGGTAATCCGTGCGAAGCCGGGCCGGGCAGCTAGTTTTAAAGTTATGTTTTTACCCCAAATCAATCGTTGGAATAGCTATATTTTTTTAAAGACATTAATCATCATCATCATTTCAAAATGGTAATAGTGCAGTAATAAAACTAAAAGTACTTATTTGTAAGCTGTCAGCCAATGGCAACATTTGTGTGCCAACTTTTCACAATGACAACATTTGTGTGACGTAGGTAGGCAAGATGGGTGTCCCTTGTTTTGTCGACAAACTTTTCATCGAATTTTATTTCATCGAAAACATTTCAAGTAACATTTAGTTCACGAATTATTATTTGGTGTAATTTTATTTCATGACCAGATCATTCCAATTTTTATCATTTCATGGAATAACTGTTCAGGGAATATTATTAGGCAATTTATTCATTTTGTATAAATTTTTAAATGGCAGAATAACAAAATAATGAATTTCATGAGTTCGAAATTTTATTACAATATTACAAAAACAAACAACAACTGATTACAGGGGTTTAACTAGAAAAAGGGTGCCAGAAAAAGGGGGCTCAGGGGCGAAGCCCCCCGCAGTAAAAAAAACAAACAACCGTAACAATTGTATTATAAGTAAATAGGTTAGGTTAGGGTTCACTTGTGCCCCTCAGAGCGGAAATAGGCACCCCGCGAAGCGGGGTGACGTCGACACGCTGGCGGTTTGGTAAGGTTTAGGTTAGGTTAAAATAATTGCCAGAGATAACTGTGTATGCCAACTATTTTAATTTTAAATAGTAATCCTTGTAATAATTTGTATGATAATGAAAATACTTTGAATAATGAATCATAAACGTTTTCCATATGACATAATTCATCTATTTAATGAATCATCCGACAAGTAAAAATACACGATTTAAAATTACTTGTAATGACCATTCCACGAACTGAACTGTCGACGAAATGAAAATACATGAAACGTTGACTTTGAAGTGAAATTCGACGAAGTGAGTGTCGACAATTTGATGATAAACCAGGCAAGATACATCGGGAATGACTTACCTTGTTTCGTTCTACCATGCTCCGGACAAGACCGTTTTACTGATTTAAAGATTCCTTGTGTGAAAACCGTAGCCTAGTGGTTCTACCGGTGGTGGTGCCAATGAGTTTTTCGGAACTTATATACGGAATATTTACCGTTAGCTTTTCGTCCTTATCGTCGTGAGGAAACCGGTCTTATCACAATTAGGTCTAGTTTCCCTTTGGGTTGGAAAGTCAAATGGCAGTTCCGTAAAAACTAGTGTCTGCCAAATCTTGGGATAAAGTGTCAAAGCGGACGCTGGGCTCGTTAGGGCACAAACGGGGGACGATGATGAAGAGCCTTGTATAGACAGCTAAAAACAAATGCAGCCCCAATCTCCAAGAACCTATGCTTGGTCATCATCGTGACATAAAACCAAATTGTTTTCCAGGAAAACACAATTTTTTTATGTCATTCGCAAAAGGTTGGAATAAGAAGCCCCCAGGCGTTCTGGCCGGCGTTCAACTTTCGAAACTAATTAACTTCAGGGACGGTGAGTAGGTACAATCGCCAAGACTGTTAACTGACCATCCGTGCACTTTATTTGCATTGTAATAAGGTTCAATATAAATACGGAATGGTCACGGCGACGGTAACTGTGTTGGCGTTTGTACCTAAACATTATGATGACTAATGAAATAGGAATCGTTTGGGTCGATCTACTTTTTAACCGACTTCAAAAAAAAAGAGGAGGTTCTCAATTCGGCTATATATATATATTTTATTTTTTTCGATGTTTGTTACCTCAGAACACCGTCATTGATGAATGATGAGCTATTCGAAAAAAATTTTTTTTGTTCGTTTGTATATATACTTCCAGGTGGGTCCCATTTTTTCAAAAATCAGTTAGATGATGGGATCCATGAGGAATTGAGGGGAATCCTCAATTTTATTAGGCACGTGTGTAGTGATTTTGGTATTTTCTGTTATAACTCGTGTATTTACATCCGGAATCATAAATTTGGTGGCGAGGAATTGATGATGAAGACCACGGATGACTTATCTATCTAATTCCTCAATTATACTTAAAAGTGCAAAAGTACGTCACAGGTTCTGATAAGATTCCGAAGTGCCATTGGTTTTGACGACCGCCTTAGCCTAGTTGGTAGTGACCCTGCCTACGAAGCAAGAGGTCCTGGGTTCGAATCCCGGTAAGGGCAAAAAATTGTGTGATGAGCATGAATATTTGTTTCTGAGTCATAGATATTTTGTATGTATTTAAGTATTTACGTCTATTATGTATATCGTCGTCTAGTACCCATAACACAAGCCTTACTGAGCTTACTATGGGACTAGGTCGATTTGTGTAAGATTGTCCCCTTATATTTATTTATTTATGATCTTGGGGAATCGATGGAAGTCCTCAAATATTATCGGCCCACATACAGCGATTCGGTTTTTTTCTATAGTAATCAACGCATTTGCTATCGAAAATCAGTTCATGTGTAAACTGTAAAAAAAAAATAGGAAATGTTCTCGTGGCTTGGCGGAGTACTAAATTGAAGTCGGTTGAAACTTTGTTCTTAAAGTATTTTTTTTTTATTCTACACTGGTAATCCAGGAGAGAATAGTGAAGCGAGTTATAAGAATAACTGGGCATTCTTATAACCTAGGGCGCTAAAGCAAAGAATGTCTCGCATCGCAGGTATTTGACTAATACGCGATCTGAGGCTTTCTTTGTTACCGCCCGTAGCGAGTACAAAACTTACATGTCTCCCTGTTCTCGAATGGCTTGCAAAACAAAACAATTGTGTACCCAATTAGCGTGAATCGTCAAGCAAAAAATAATTCAGTGTCAGTTTTGAGACGACAATTAAGCATACAATTTAAGTGAAAATTAACTGGCTTCACATTTAAATAACGTGTTTATGCATATAATTAATAAAAATAATCATAATACAAACAGGATGCTTACTTGTCGTCACAAAATTGACGCTGAGTAAATTTTTGTTTGAAGAGTCACGCTTTGACATGATTTGAAAATGCCCAGCTATTGAAAAGGTAATATGGACTGTTAGCATGGGTAGGAGTTACGGACATGGACTCTAATATCAATAGAATAAAGATTTGTGTAAATCATTTAGAGCGTGTTACTGCTCAGTTAGGTACTTTTTCTGCTGACTGTACATCGGCCATTCTCACTGCGGGCGTTCTCAGCATAATTGCCACCACCCTGTTTATTCCTCCACTATTTCCAAACAATATGACTGAAAATGGAAGCCTTACACGACTTATCTATTTAATTACTTTAGCACTGTAATAGCGTACGCGATATTTGAGTTATGATTATCTTAATTTCTCTTGGGTCCTGGCAATTAGAATGTTGAAATTCGCTCCGTTCCGGCGATATTGCCTATTAATATTATCTACCTGTACCATGTGATTGTATGAGGGTGTCCGAGTCATCCACAAAATGAATGGGAAATAAATAAGCGATTGCAACCAATGACCGCATTTCTTAGTAAAACTAGGGTGGAGCGTAGCACTAGCACGCAAACCAAGGAAAGATATTTCGATTAATATATGAAGTATTTCGATACATATATGAGGTATCGTTGGATTCCTCTTAATCGTAGGAGTGCAGACTCTAGTATTTGTAAAAAAAAGCGGTCGCCTTTTACGAAAAATCTTTTGATTTGAATTGTCTACTCTAATATTATAAAGAGGAAAGATTTGATTGTTTGTATTGAATGGGCTCCGAAACTACAGGACCGATTTGAGAAATTCTTCTACCATTAGAAACCGACATTATCCCTGATGAACATAGGCTACTTTTTACCGCGGGAAAATGTCTCATTCCTAAGAGTAAACGGGTAATCCGTGCGAAGCCGGGCCGGGCAGCTAGTTTTAAAGTTATGTTTTTACCCCAAATCAATCGTTGGAATAGCTATATTTTTTTAAAGACATTAATCATCATCATCATTTCAAAATGGTAATAGTGCAGTAATAAAACTAAAAGTACTTATTTGTAAGCTGTCAGCCAATGGCAACATTTGTGTGCCAACTTTTCACAATGACAACATTTGTGTGACGTAGGTAGGCAAGATGGGTGTCCCTTGTTTTGTCGACAAACTTTTCATCGAATTTTATTTCATCGAAAACATTTCAAGTAACATTTAGTTCACGAATTATTATTTGGTGTAATTTTATTTCATGACCAGATCATTCCAATTTTTATCATTTCATGGAATAACTGTTCAGGGAATATTATTAGGCAATTTATTCATTTTGTATAAATTTTTAAATGGCAGAATAACAAAATAATGAATTTCATGAGTTCGAAATTTTATTACAATATTACAAAAACAAACAACAACTGATTACAGGGGTTTAACTAGAAAAAGGGTGCCAGAAAAAGGGGGCTCAGGGGCGAAGCCCCCCGCAGTAAAAAAAACAAACAACCGTAACAATTGTATTATAAGTAAATAGGTTAGGTTAGGGTTCACTTGTGCCCCTCAGAGCGGAAATAGGCACCCCGCGAAGCGGGGTGACGTCGACACGCTGGCGGTTTGGTAAGGTTTAGGTTAGGTTAAAATAATTGCCAGAGATAACTGTGTATGCCAACTATTTTAATTTTAAATAGTAATCCTTGTAATAATTTGTATGATAATGAAAATACTTTGAATAATGAATCATAAACGTTTTCCATATGACATAATTCATCTATTTAATGAATCATCCGACAAGTAAAAATACACGATTTAAAATTACTTGTAATGACCATTCCACGAACTGAACTGTCGACGAAATGAAAATACATGAAACGTTGACTTTGAAGTGAAATTCGACGAAGTGAGTGTCGACAATTTGATGATAAACCAGGCAAGATACATCGGGAATGACTTACCTTGTTTCGTTCTACCATGCTCCGGACAAGACCGTTTTACTGATTTAAAGATTCCTTGTGTGAAAACCGTAGCCTAGTGGTTCTACCGGTGGTGGTGCCAATGAGTTTTTCGGAACTTATATACGGAATATTTACCGTTAGCTTTTCGTCCTTATCGTCGTGAGGAAACCGGTCTTATCACAATTAGGTCTAGTTTCCCTTTGGGTTGGAAAGTCAAATGGCAGTTCCGTAAAAACTAGTGTCTGCCAAATCTTGGGATAAAGTGTCAAAGCGGACGCTGGGCTCGTTAGGGCACAAACGGGGGACGATGATGAAGAGCCTTGTATAGACAGCTAAAAACAAATGCAGCCCCAATCTCCAAGAACCTATGCTTGGTCATCATCGTGACATAAAACCAAATTGTTTTCCAGGAAAACACAATTTTTTTATGTCATTCGCAAAAGGTTGGAATAAGAAGCCCCCAGGCGTTCTGGCCGGCGTTCAACTTTCGAAACTAATTAACTTCAGGGACGGTGAGTAGGTACAATCGCCAAGACTGTTAACTGACCATCCGTGCACTTTATTTGCATTGTAATAAGGTTCAATATAAATACGGAATGGTCACGGCGACGGTAACTGTGTTGGCGTTTGTACCTAAACATTATGATGACTAATGAAATAGGAATCGTTTGGGTCGATCTACTTTTTAACCGACTTCAAAAAAAAAGAGGAGGTTCTCAATTCGGCTATATATATATATTTTATTTTTTTCGATGTTTGTTACCTCAGAACACCGTCATTGATGAATGATGAGCTATTCGAAAAAAATTTTTTTTGTTCGTTTGTATATATACTTCCAGGTGGGTCCCATTTTTTCAAAAATCAGTTAGATGATGGGATCCATGAGGAATTGAGGGGAATCCTCAATTTTATTAGGCACGTGTGTAGTGATTTTGGTATTTTCTGTTATAACTCGTGTATTTACATCCGGAATCATAAATTTGGTGGCGAGGAATTGATGATGAAGACCACGGATGACTTATCTATCTAATTCCTCAATTATACTTAAAAGTGCAAAAGTACGTCACAGGTTCTGATAAGATTCCGAAGTGCCATTGGTTTTGACGACCGCCTTAGCCTAGTTGGTAGTGACCCTGCCTACGAAGCAAGAGGTCCTGGGTTCGAATCCCGGTAAGGGCAAAAAATTGTGTGATGAGCATGAATATTTGTTTCTGAGTCATAGATATTTTGTATGTATTTAAGTATTTACGTCTATTATGTATATCGTCGTCTAGTACCCATAACACAAGCCTTACTGAGCTTACTATGGGACTAGGTCGATTTGTGTAAGATTGTCCCCTTATATTTATTTATTTATGATCTTGGGGAATCGATGGAAGTCCTCAAATATTATCGGCCCACATACAGCGATTCGGTTTTTTTCTATAGTAATCAACGCATTTGCTATCGAAAATCAGTTCATGTGTAAACTGTAAAAAAAAAATAGGAAATGTTCTCGTGGCTTGGCGGAGTACTAAATTGAAGTCGGTTGAAACTTTGTTCTTAAAGTATTTTTTTTTTATTCTACACTGGTAATCCAGGAGAGAATAGTGAAGCGAGTTATAAGAATAACTGGGCATTCTTATAACCTAGGGCGCTAAAGCAAAGAATGTCTCGCATCGCAGGTATTTGACTAATACGCGATCTGAGGCTTTCTTTGTTACCGCCCGTAGCGAGTACAAAACTTACATGTCTCCCTGTTCTCGAATGGCTTGCAAAACAAAACAATTGTGTACCCAATTAGCGTGAATCGTCAAGCAAAAAATAATTCAGTGTCAGTTTTGAGACGACAATTAAGCATACAATTTAAGTGAAAATTAACTGGCTTCACATTTAAATAACGTGTTTATGCATATAATTAATAAAAATAATCATAATACAAACAGGATGCTTACTTGTCGTCACAAAATTGACGCTGAGTAAATTTTTGTTTGAAGAGTCACGCTTTGACATGATTTGAAAATGCCCAGCTATTGAAAAGGTAATATGGACTGTTAGCATGGGTAGGAGTTACGGACATGGACTCTAATATCAATAGAATAAAGATTTGTGTAAATCATTTAGAGCGTGTTACTGCTCAGTTAGGTACTTTTTCTGCTGACTGTACATCGGCCATTCTCACTGCGGGCGTTCTCAGCATAATTGCCACCACCCTGTTTATTCCTCCACTATTTCCAAACAATATGACTGAAAATGGAAGCCTTACACGACTTATCTATTTAATTACTTTAGCACTGTAATAGCGTACGCGATATTTGAGTTATGATTATCTTAATTTCTCTTGGGTCCTGGCAATTAGAATGTTGAAATTCGCTCCGTTCCGGCGATATTGCCTATTAATATTATCTACCTGTACCATGTGATTGTATGAGGGTGTCCGAGTCATCCACAAAATGAATGGGAAATAAATAAGCGATTGCAACCAATGACCGCATTTCTTAGTAAAACTAGGGTGGAGCGTAGCACTAGCACGCAAACCAAGGAAAGATAGTTTCATGAATAGGGCATTTCAAAGTTTGGGCAGAATGGTCTGATAAAGCTAGCTCTAATACCTCGCCTTTAGCGTCTTTTATATTGTGGGCAAAATTGTCAAGGCATGATCCACTAATACTTCTCGTAGGTTCCTTTAGTTCAAGTGACAAATTATAACTAAGTAGCAGATAAATAAATTCTCGGCTAGTTGGCGTGTCTTTCAAGATGTCTATATTATAGTCGCCACAGATAACAACCTTTTTATTCCTTAAAGTACATGTTGACTGTAATATAATTTCTAGGTTTTTTTCCTAGGTAGTTCCCCTAATTCACCATTAATTCACCTAGGTGAATTAGGTTCACTGAAAGTATACTTAATGCACTCGCGACCAACCAAGGGTGAATTAAGTATACGGACAGTACACCTTATGCACTCGTGTCCAATCACGGGTGAATCAAGTTAACTGAATGGGTACCTTATTCACCCGTAACCTGCTAACGGTGTATTAGGTATACTTTTTTGACAACTTCATTCGCCCGATAGATGAATTAGGTTATCTTATCTGTGAGTGGATTTTAGTGCCCTCCAACGCAACCGCAGTTCCATTAGGTATACTTTTTATTTCCCTGATTGGTGCTATATTTTTGAGCTAGATTAGAACTTTATTCCCCTGATAGGTCAATTAGGTTGACTGGTAGTGGACTTTGTGCCCTCGAATTGTGACACCCCCCCTTATATCTATATATGTCTATATCTATCTATACCCTATAACCTATTCTGAACTTAACCTAAAACCTAGCTGTAATATAGCCTACCTAAAGGAGTAGCTAAAGGTAAGGAATTAAACAAGTAAGAAGGGGAAACAAATCATTATTTATTGCTCTTCAAACATAGAATATAGTATTTTATTTGGAAGCTAAAGAAACTTTGATTAATTAACCCAATGAAGTCAAGCTAGATTTCATAGGGTATTCGCTTTGATTCCTAGACAATACTAACCCTTTAGCAAGCGAATAAAACAATAGGGTTAGCCCCGGCCGAATATATTATTAGTATTTTGATTATTTTAAGACCCTAATCTAGATTGAACTATCCTATTGCTAAAGAAACTTTTATTATTTATCCCAACAAATTCAAGCTAGAATTCATTAAGGAATCCACTTTGTCTTCTAGGAATGCTAGTCCAAAAGCAAAGCGGATTAAACGAAAATGGCTAGCTCCGTACCTACTAATGACGAAAGCACTTTATTTAATCTTGAAAATATTAACCTTGAAACCTAGTCTAGAATATCCTAACTGAACCTATTAAAATAAACCGTGACTTGCTCTGAAGAAGTGGCCAATACGTGATCGTGAATCTAGTGGAAGACCCGACGCTGTGTGAAGGTAGAACCCAGGTGCTTTTCGAGAAGGTGAGAGGTCAGCGTACTATGGAAGGAAAATTACACGTTAATAAAAGCATACAATAAATTCGACTATAAGAGTATACCTACAATAAACTTACATTACTACTTCGGAACAATAAGTTCATAAGGCTCCGCAACTGAACTGCGAATAATTAATCAGCGATGAACGTTAGTGCGACAGAATTTTATCGCGACAAATGTTAGTTCGAATGCACTTGGCTGCGACAAATTAGTAGTCGACGAACGAAAGTTCGATGCACGTTAGTGCGACAGTCGAAGTATACATGGGAAATAACTTTGTTCGATGTAAAACTCGGTTGGTATAATGTACTATTGGCATACAACAGTATGCCACTGATAAAAACACATAGTATATTTTCGTATAAGGATTATATCCAATGAAATTATATTTTTTTTTTTTTGAATTTACATTTTTGATGTAACGTTTAATGGATATAATGTATATTAGATACAAGTGTTAGTGGTATAATGTTTTGTAAGATATGTTTTTTTTTCACACACGCGTTAATTATTTTAACCTAACGTAACCGCCAGCGTGTCGACGTCACCCCGCTTCGCGGGGTGCCTATTTCCGCTCTAAGGGACACAAGCTAACCCTAACCTAACCTACAAGTAATACCATTGTTACAATGATTTGTCTTTTTTTTACTGTGGAGGGGTTTTGCCCTTCGAGCCCCCCTTTTTATAGCTGCTCTAACCTAATATTCTATATTATAATCCTTATACGAAAATATACTATGTGTTCTTATCAGTGGCATACTGTTGTATGCCAATAGTACATTATACCAACCGAGTTTTACATCGAACAAAGTTATTTCCCATGTATACTTCGACTGTCGCACTAACGTGCATCGAACTTTCGTTCGTCGACTACTAATTTGTCGCAGCCAAGTGCATTCGAACTAACATTTGTCGCGATAAAATTCTGTCGCACTAACGTTCATCGCTGATTAATTATTCGCAGTTCAGTTGCGGAGCCAGTTCATAAAACTTTTTGTCATAAAACTTGAAATGCTACTATTTAACTTTCATAAACTGTAGAATTCCGATATTAACCGGACGATGTCTACCCACAGTATCTAATATACTTCCGGGTGGAAACATCAACTCGCAGCATTCCTATCTAATACTTCGCTTCCTAAAGGTAACCACCAAAACTTAAACAATTACCTAACAAAAGCAGTACTGTACAGGGTAGCCCAATAGTAATAATAATCCACTCTCATGGATTGCTATAATGCATCAATGATACTTGCGCGAGATACTAAATCACGAATGTTTACTAACCAGATTACACCGATCTACTAAAGCATCTCGCGAAACATAATTAAAATGGTAAATCCCAGCGCTAAACATACTAGTATACCTAAATTCCAATATAAAATGATATTACGGCACCTGTCGAACACATTACACTATACGTGGAATAGCTTATTCTTATAAAAGTTCTCTTAATTGTAAGAAAACTGCATACTAATGCCGTTGGAATGTCGGTAGATACAAAGTTACACCTCCGCTTCCCATTTGAAATACTTACGTGGCTATACGTAATTTATGCAACCAAACATTGATGATTGTTCGTGGCAAAGTATGATAATGTTGGAAATAGACACTCTCAAATTAAAGTAAAGATAAATTCAAATCTTACCAGGGATTAGGCTCACCAGTTCCATCCAAATTACCAAATCGGCCGAAAATGCTGCTCGCAGGTAGTCCTCGTAGCTCAGCAACCCGCAGGTAGACTCTGCCTGAAGATCTGCTTGGCCCCGTCGTTGCCCGTAGTAGCTGGAGTCCCGTCTCGTGTGCGGTGTGGAGAGATGTGTTGCTCTGCGGCCCGTGTCCCGTGAAAAGTCGTTGTGTAGCTCGGCGTCCCGTAGAAAAGAGTGTGCTCCCCCCCGCTCATTGCCTTAAATACCTCCGCCAACACCAGAACCACTGTAACATGAACTCCCAACCAATAAAAGCCCTTATTATCATTGCAATAATGTGTTAACCCGTATGCAACCCCCCCTACGACGTTGTCGCCGTCTCAAACATTTGTCGCTATTTCACGGGTAACTGTTGGCGCCATAAAGTCTGCACTCCGTCCTACAAGTTGAAACCTGTCGAAACAAATACTATCGTAATGATATTCAATGCCTTGTTAGCCTCATAACACAACTATTGAAATACCTACAAAACGTAAAGTTAGAATGAAATCACTTCCCAACAGCTAAAACCACTAAGTATATGATATTACACTAGAATACGTTTAAACTAACCTTTGAGTTGGTAACCGAGTTGGACATAACACTTTATGTTAACAATTTACCTATTTCATTTGAATTTGCGCTTTCCTTAAAGAGAATAGCTACGTATCAACGTTCTTTGCATTGAACACAGTAGTAACTAACTAACCCACACCCTTATATAATGGAAAACCTAGATCAAAGACCTATCCTTAGTCGAATGAACATAGTGTTTCAGTGTTTCCAACGCCGGCTTACTTCATTATGACAAATCCTCAGATATTCAAGAAATCCTTAATTAATAGCACCTTTCTAATCTAACTTATTTTGAAGGTACTATTGGTACTAACTCATATCTTATCAAACGACAACGTTACTTCACATAAAACAAATAAACAATGAACTATATTTGCTTTATTATACAGATTAATAGTATTTACTGGTAACAATTGATCTAAACAGAAACAATCCAAATATATGGAACCTACAGGTGTTTGTTGTAACGTATTATATGAAATCATTAATTACGACTTCTATATTATAACAACATTCACTAAAGCCTTTTAAAAGCATCATGATTGAATACCAAAGTCCTGACAAAATCGTCTACCATTTAAATCGAGCAATTCCTACTGTTAATTTCACCATCAAAATTGTAGACGGTCTCGAACCGTCTCAGAATCCAGCAAAGGGTGCATTAGGTACACATTCTGTCAATTTTATTCCCCTGATAGGTGAATTAGGTTGAATGAAAGTGGACTTTGTGCCCTCGAATCCAGCAAAGGGTGCATTAGGTACACATTCTGTCAACTTTATTCCCCTGATAGGTGAATTAGGTTGACTGAAAGTGGACTTTGTGCCCTCGAATTCAGCAAAGGGGGCATTAGGTACACATTCTGTCAACTTTATTCACCTGATAGGTGAATAATGTTGACTGGTAGTGGACTTTGTGCCCTGGAATCCAGCAAAGGGTGCATTAGGTACACATTCTGTCAATTTTATTCCCCTGATAGGTGAATTAGGTTGACTGAAAGTGGACTTTGTGCCCTCGAATCCAGCTAAGGGTGCATTAGGTACACATTCTGTCAACTTTATTCCCCTGATAGGTGAATTAGGTTGACTGAAAGTGGACTTTGTGCCCTCGAATCCAGCTAAGGGTGCATTAGGTACACATTCTGTCAACTTTATTCACCTGATAGGTGAATTAGGTTGACTGAAAGTGGACTTTGTGCCCTCGAATCCAGCTAAGGGTGCATAAGGTACACATTCTGTCAACTTTATTCCCCTGATAGGTGAATTAGGTTGACTGAAAGTAGACTTTGTGCCCTCGAATCCAGCTAAGGGTGCATTAGGTACACATTTTGTCAACTTTATTCCCATGATAGGTGAATAATGTTGACTGGTAGTGGACTTTGTGCCCTCGAATCCAGCAAAGGGTGCATTAGGTACACATTCTGTCAACTTTATTCCCCTGATAGGTGAATTAGGTTGCCTGGTAGTGGACTTTGTGCCCTCGAATCCAGCTACATGAGTTTTTTCGGTAACAATCAATGCATTCGGAAAGCAGCAGTTCATGTGGTGAAAAGGAAAATAAATTTGGAAATGTTCAGTATGCGGCTTGGCGAAGTACTGAATTGATGTCGATTAAAACTATGTTTTCATTGTTAAAATGTATAAAATGTTCCGTGTAGGTAAACATTTTACCACACTTGATGCACTCAAGTGTGGTAAAATGTAAGTAACTTTAACACATTTTATTTTACTAGGAGTATATCTTTTAATTTGTTTAGGTAACTAGCCGAAATGCTTTCCAATTTCAGGTTTCATGGTATTATAAAGGGAAAATGGATAAATTTAGTTTGTTACATGGTTATAATCGAAGTTAGTTATTTAGATATGTTGCGATAAAAATATTTGTTGAGTGTGGTCGTTTCAATTACTCGTATAGATTTTAACCAATACCTATTGATTTACCTATTATACGTCTCTCGGCAAAATTACATTAATGTGCGCCGAGGTGTTGTCCAGTGTTACTTTATATTTAGTTTTATTCAACTCCGGTGAAAATCTTCTGTACCTTTCTGAATAAGTACCTACTTATTTCACTTTTAAATTATTAATTAGAAAAATATAAACTGCTTTTTGACAAACTCTATCATATAGGTCGTTCTCGCGCACGCGCTCAGCGAGTGGACGTGTGGTGTTGTTTATGCAATCTTAAAGTAACGAAAGATAATCTGTCATAATGGTGCAGTGTAGAAGGTGCAAATTATTTGTGTCTTTAGCGAAGGACGAGACGATAAAGTGCAAATCGGTGTCCTGTGATGCTATCCTTCACAAAAAGTGCGCAATGAAGGAAATGTGTGAGAATTGTTATCGGAAGGAATCTGGCAGCCCTGCTGGAGCAAAACAGGAAGCAAGCAAGGCTAAAATAGAAATTAAGCCGGGCGAAGCTTCGCTTGAAGCTGTGCTCAAAGACGTCAACCAGAAGCTGGATATAATTTATACAGTCGAAAAAAAATTGGACGATTTAAAATCTGCAGTGGAATTCTACGCCGCGCAGTACCAGGAGTTGATAGAATTTAAAGAAAGAGCAGAAAAGAAAATGAAAGCGCTGGACCAAAGGAATACCTACCTGGAAAAATGCAATAAGGCGCTGGAAGAAAGAATTATAGACTTAGAACAGGAGAAAAAAGAGAAAAATGTTGAAGTAATAGGGTTAGAGAAAAAAAATGGTGAAAACACAACGGAAATAGTTAAAGAAATAGCCAAAAAACTCAGTTTGAATGCTGACGACATAAAATACGCATGGAGGGTCGGACGAGAAAAGGCGGGCGTGGGCGCGGCCAAGCCGCAACCCGTCGTCGTCAAGCTGAAGAGCAGGGCCGCCCGGGAGAAGTGGCTCCAAGCCAGAAAGACCCGGGTCAGTAACAGCCACATCTATGAAAACGGAAGTGAAAAGCCTATATTCATTAATGAGGACCTTCCAAAGTTTAAACGACAGCTGTTTTGGTCCGCCAAAACGCAGCTTAAAGATATCTGCAGATATATATGGATACAAAATTCGAACATATTAGCCAGAAAAGAAAATGATGCCAAGATCTACCGAATCAGGTGTGAAAAAGATATCGAAAATATAACGGCCTAGTAACTAAGCAATTAGCTGTCAGAACACAGTACGTGATTTCTTCTGCTAACAAAATTCAACGGCTTTCCTGATACATTGCCGGAATTAGTATACTCACGGCATAAGAATATAGAAATATGGAGTTCATCAAATAATAGCAAAAATAAGCAACTTAACATATTGCACTTGAATATAAGATCATTGCGTAAGCATGTCAATGAATTATTAGTTACGATTAACCAGAGTCAACGTCAATTAGATGTCATTATTCTATCGGAAGTGAACATAAAAGAGGACGAAGTTACATGTTATAACATAAAAGGATACTATACCTGCGCAAAAACGAGGCAAAGCGCTAGAGGGGGAGGCATATTAATATATATTAAAAATAGAGTTAACTTCACTGTGGACGAAGTGAAGTGTCTCGGTATGGAATTGCTATATGGAGTGTTACAACTAGAGAATAGAAGAATCAACTTATTGTCCATTTACAGACCACCCCACCAAAACAAGAACTTATTTATACATCACTTAGAACTTCTAATTCAACGCATGCCGAACTGTGAAGACCTGATAATTATCGGAGACATGAATATAGACTTATCTAAAAATAATCTAAATGCAGCTACCATCAAGTACAAAAACACCTTGTGTGGTTACGGCCTACAATGCGGCATACCTAGCTCGGAGATAACGCGGGAGGCTATTGTGTCCGGGCGCCCGGAGAAATCGTGCATAGACCATGTGTGGGTGCGAGCGAGACGGCATCAGGGGCACAGTGCGTCCACGGCTGCGAGTGTGATCGAGTGCGGTATATCGGATCACCACATGATCGGCTTAAGTTTGAACTTGAACCTTGACCGTGAATATTGCATGAATGCGTTGCAAAAAAATACGCGCTTAGTGATAAATGATAAACTCGTCAAAGATAAATTAGATAACTACAATTGGTCACAGTTATTGTTTATAATTTGTCCTTTGTTTCTTTATGATAAACTTTGTCTTGCATTTGAATCAATTTATCGCGAGAGTAAGGTCGAGAAAAATGCTAAACGAGGTAGGATTACCCAACCATGGATAGATAAGCGGTTATTTATTATGACAACTAAAAGGGACGAATTATTTCGAGCGTGGAGGGCGACACCAAATAATATGAATAAAAGGTTAGAATACACTAAGTATCGGAATAAGCTAAATAAACAAATAAATATTGCAAGAAATAAGTACCGCAGACAAGAAATTAAGGATTGTCAAAATGATTATAAAAAAATTTGGAATACAATTAACAACTGGTTAGGGCGTATTAAATTAAATGTTGACGAGGTAGTTATGCGATACTTGGGAAAATCAGATAGTATATACAATATATGTAATAGATTCTCTGAAACATTTACTCGTGAAATTATAAATATAAAACACACATGTAAAGTTAAATTTCTGGATCGTAATTCTTATGTGAAGAAAATAGATTTGTCCTTTAGGTATACAAAAGTGTCAGCGATTGATATTGAAAAAATTGTTAATAAATTGAGCACAAAAGAAGCGCCAGGCATTGATCAGATTAGAGTGCAAGATATTAAGCATATTAAGAAACAGTTGTGTCCCATTTTGGCAAATTTTGTTAACATGTGTGTGTTGAAAGGTGTTTATCCAGAAAACCTGAAAAAATCTATTATCAGACCTATTTATAAAAACGGTAATCACTTAGAATATACTAACTACAGGCCTATTGCAATCCTATCGGTAATAAACAAAATTGTTGAAAAAGTAGTCGTCGGACAAATAACAGGTTTTCTGGAGAAACATAACATACTTGCGGACGCGCAGCACGGGTTTAGAAGAGGCCGTAGTACGGGGTCGGCGCTAGCACAGTTCTCAGACGAAATAAACAGCCGATTGAACGAAGGTAAGCAAGTTCTGGCGCTTTTCATAGACTACAAAAAAGCGTTCGATACCCTGGACCACGAAGTGCTGCTCCAGGCGATGAGAGAATGTGGCATCGCCGGCCCCGTCAACGACTGGTTCCGCAGCTATCTGGCGGGCAGGAGCATGCGCACGACCCTCGCCGGCACCACGGGCGCGGAGTGTGACGCTCGGGGTGCCGACCGGGTCGGTGTACGGCCCTGTCGGCTACGTGATGCTCGTCAACAGTGTTGTCAACGTTGTGCGCAATTGTAAAGTATACATGTATGCGGATGATATGTGTTTACTGTATTCACATGCAGATATGACGGAAGCTCATAAAAATATCCAGAATGACCTTGATAATGTAACTAAATGGGCCCATGACAACGGGATTATTATAAACTTAACAAAAACTAAATGTATGCACATTTACTCTCCATACAATCGCAGGGCTCCTTATGTCAACTATAAAGACTTTGGTGTCATCGGTCACGGGTACGACTGTTTACACAACCATTCAAATAAAAATTGTAACTGTGAACCGTTAGAATACGTGCAGACGTATAAGTATTTAGGCATGCACATTGATAATAATTTCAACTGGAAGACACATGTCACTGCAGTTTGTTCTAGGCTTCGCTCAGTTCTAAGTAAGCTGTACCACTTAAATAGGGTAGTAAGTAAAAAAACCATGCTTGTTGTGTATTATGCGTTAGCCGACTCGGTTATTGGTTATGGGCTTAGTGTTTACGGCCGAACTTTTCAAACATATTTAAATGAAATTAAAAAATTACAAATAAGATCTATGAAATACCTTGTCAGTAAAAAGACTAAAAATAACCTTAGAGGTGATTATGAGAGGTTGTACAAGATATGTAAAATATTGCCTATACATCAAAGGGTGCAATATATGATAGCAGTAGAAAACTATTTTAATAATGAGTACAAGGTTTTAAAACAAAATAAATATGGAACTAAAAATGTAAGGGCAAAGAAATATGTACAGAATTCTGCTAAAAACTACTATGGCAAAAGGGCTAATATTTTTATGATACCAAAAATATATAACGAGACTGATTGGTTAAGAGAAAAAAACAAATGCAGCATAGTTGAATTAAAAAGTAGATTAAAAAAGACGTTTTTGGAAAAATTACATTAATACTCACATAGATAAAAAAAGAATGCTCACAGTTTTTAAACGGGGTGAAGTGTTCACTTGTTCAGGCATTATCATGTTTAGTGTATAAGTTAGTGTTTAAGATCACATGTAGTTCATGTAGCATAACCTAACAGTTTTTAACATAGGTACTTAACATTAGTTAAAATGAGCGCGATCTCGCCAACAAACTGTTATCGCAGTTTGGCGAGTAACATAACATTGTTTATTGTTTTGTACTTTTGATAAATAAATTAAAAAAAATATATATATAAAAAAGCTTTTGGGGCGTGCATGAGGGTATGTAAGTATTTTATGGGTAATCTCTGGAACCGCTCATCCGATTTCAAACATCATCCCAGTTATAGAAATCAGTAGTTTAATATTAGTATTTTATTAATAGTTAATTATGGTTTAAACCTATAGTTTCCGTTATCGGTACGATGTCGGTCCCTGTATACCTACTTGTGGTTCTGTAACCTGTAGAAAATTAATCCACAATTTTTTTTTTTTTTTCGAAAAACAGGCGTCAAAAAAACCATATAAATATTTAAATAGGTACATAGAAAACATCCATGACTCGGGAACAAATATTCGGGCTCATCACACAAATAAATGCCCTTACCGGGATTCGAACGCGGGACATCTAGGGTCACTACCAATTAGACTACAGAGGTTGTCAGAGAGGTGGTATACATATAATAGGTAGTTTACAAAACTGAATGAATGTGTTAGTAATTAAAATTATAATTTATGACCGCAAACTCATAATGTTACCGCAAAGGTGTTGACATTTCGGCCGCATTGTGTAAAACTCGTAGGTGGGCCGAGGGGTGGGATGTTGCTTTTTTGCTTCATGGAAAACCTTCGTTGCCTTAATGAGCGGCGATGTCAAGGGGACGCTTTAACACATGCGTTATTTTCATTCCATTTGGATTTAAATAATTCCGTCCATCTATAGGTAGACCGTAACTCAGTTCTCGCCTCGCGGGTGTGAGAGAGCTCGCGCGCCGTCTTGTGCTAACCATGGTAATATAATCACCTGTATCGATAGGTACTGTATCACGTGTGTAGCGTTGCAAAAAGTTCTAAAGTGGGTTTACTTCGGTGCGCGTGTCAGCGAACGCATGTTGCACGTATAAAAAAATAAATGTAGTATGCGAAATGTTTGTTTAAATTGATCCCCAGACGGTGGCCCGTTTTCGAGTGTAGGTCGTGAAATTTTGTAGTAGGACGTAGTATGGGAGTAACAATGGAAAAAAATGTCCTGTTTCTATGAACAATAAGTACAGTCGACATGAAAGAAATGTTTTCATTTTTCGCGTTATTACGATGGGATAAGGTGCAAAAGTGTAAACATATCTTTGACGACAATTACCCTGGGTGACCCGAACTGAGTCAACTTGAACTGGGGTGAAATGGAGCGGTGCAATAAAAATATTAGTCGCCATGTTTGCGATTGGAACAGCATTTCATTATTTAAACAGCGTACACACTTTCGGGCAACCGCTGTTCCAATCAGCTGCCACGCGACAAAAAAAAACTAACTTTTTTTTCCGTCCCAGTCCAAATTGGCGCAGTTCGGGTTGCACAGGGCGTTTCCAAAAAAGTTTGGGAGCTCAAATACCGCGAGCCATCCGGTTGCTACTTTGACACTGTAACTACGCGTCATTGCTCTTATAACAGAGGGGCTACCGGGAAATGAAAACGAACTTCGTTTGTGTATCTCCGTCTCTGTCGCACTTGCTAGTTGGGGCGACAGAGACGGAGATATTCGAACGAAGTTCGTTTTCACTTCGCGGTAGCCCCTCCGGTACCAACTTTACACGACGCACTCACCAAACGCCACGGTGCACGCTATCGCTGCGAATCTTATGTTTTATTATTGTTACAAGCTTGTATTTAACTTTACCTGTTCGTGTCGGACAAATCTTGGAACTGGACCCGTATCATGGTCGGCCTTATCACGAAATAAGTGACAAGATAAAGCGTCCGTCACTGTCTGACACCGTTCGATAGAACGAGACTGACGCTCTATCTTGTCACATATTACGTGATAAGGCTGACCATGGATTTTGAACCAGATAACCTCAAACGATTTAGCGGAAATTTTGGGTTTAAGTATAGTTTTTATGACAACTCAATATTATACTTAGTATCTAAGTACTGATGATGAAGACAGAAGGTGGCCATGGGAATTCACAGACACACTGTCTCGATGGTTTTTAGCTGTTTGTGGTGTCGGGTTGTTTTACATTTTAAATTCAAGCTTAATTACTATACCGATAAAAAAAGCTTAAAAATTACACAGTGATACGACTGCGTCACTCAATATGTCTGTTAAATTTAAAATACTTTTAAACTAAACTTTAAAAGAGAGGCATTATTTTACAGGGTCTTTCAACGTCAATTATATATTGTTTAAACTCATTAAAGACCCCTTTATAATGGTAAAAATATTAAAACGCTTTTGTTTTTAGCTCGACAAAGGCCTCTAAATGAGAAGATAGTTTTATTACTCGTAGATGAATTATATAAAGAACAACAAAAGTCATACTAAATGTATGAAATTGTTTAACATTACGATTTTGGATATTTTTTTATCTTGTTCGTATGGTTTCATAGTCATTGGGTTGGTATGGACTTTTTATTACCTGCAATTTATTGGATTTTTTATGTCTAAACTTATACATACCTACAGTAGCTTAACAAATGTATAATGTAGGGGTAATCCCGGAACCTATGTGCTTATACATCCGATTCTAAAACGACGACGCAAATCACTTCGTTCGAATAAATGGTAGGTGATGGCATTGCTGGCATTACTGCAAGATTTAGAAAAAGTTCCACCGGTATTTAGAATGAAAGGCTATATTCTCCGCCTGGTTTTACTTATCTGTAATACGCCAGAAAAGCTGAATAACCGCCTAAATACACTTACCGATGACAAACTGTATACAATTTTCGATTTGATTCGTTTGATTCGAAAGAAAGAAAGAAATATATTTATTTGGTGTGGTGTGGTGTGGTGGTTACATCTACTAAGAGACTTTTATTCACCAAAATGGATGCCACTCAGCATATTATGCCACCAGCATATACATCGCTGAAGGCGCTGGTTTTCAGGGCACCCCGGGAGAGATACGAGTAAAGGTAAAGATCTTAAAATATAACTTATAATTATGACTTAAACGTAACAGAACTTATTATATGAGAAAGAGAGGTCAATGGTCGATCAAGTGTTTAAAAATCAGGTCGAGGTGTAGGTATGATGTCATTTACAAATATTGAAATTAAGAGCTATGTGGATTGTCCGCTTATGCATTAGATGTTTGGAGGTTGATTAGATACATTTTAATATTGTGTTTAAATGATGCAATGCACAGGGACCGGAAAACCCTTTCATTTGATTAAGCCTTTCGATAGGGTAACCCTATCAAATGATTACCCAAACGATATGGTTTCCCTATGAATGTGTTAGCCTATCGTTATGGATACCGTTTTGAACAGGGTAACCGTTTCCAAAGTGGTTACCAAGTCGAATAGGGTGAATATTTACCGGTTATATTTAAGTAATTATAGGGCATTTCGTGATGATTCGTTTGCGCGTGAATTACCTCATCTAAGATGTAAGAATAATCTTTATAAATATGAAGCGTGCAGAGATTAAAATTGCCTGATTGTTTTCTAAAAACCCTCGATAGGGTAACCTTATCATAGGGTTTTAATGTTGGTAAGCGCTTACCTGAATTAACTCTATCAATTTGGTTACACTATCGTATCGGTAAGTCGATCGATATGCTTACCGAATTGATAGGGTTTTGAAAAACAATTCTATCAAATACCCGATCCAAAACCCTTTAATGGTAACTGGTTCCGGTCCCTGGCAGTGCATTTAACAGCGTCCTGTGCATTTTAGAGTCGCACCAATAAGCATTTACTTAGTTGGATATCCTATAATATAACTAGAGTAGGATCACAGTAGATAGATATATAGCCTAAAGCAGTAAAACCAGTCGGTACAAATGTCCGATTTGACGCACTTACACAGGCGGGCTACCTAGTCGCATTAACGGAGTAACACACGGAGCGGTGCGACGCCGCGCCTCCGCGCGGTCGAGCGGATGGTTACGATGTAAGTAATCCGTCTCGACCGCACACACGATCCCGCGCGACCACGCGGAGACGCGATCGCCTTAGACCCGCCATACACGGACTGCTTAGAGCAGTTGCGACCCGTCATAGACGGACGGAGTGTGTTGCCAGTGATGACATATGCCACTGAAACGTGGTCGCTTACTATGGGCCTCATTAGAAGGCTCAAAGTCACCCAAAGGGCAATGGAGAGGGCCATGTTGGGATTGGGAGTTTCTCTGCGTGATCGCATCAGAAATGAGGCTATCCGCAGCAGAACCAAGGTAACCGATATAGCCCTCCGGATCGCTAAACTTAAGTGGCAGTGGGCGGGGCACATAGCACGTAGAACCGATGACCGTTGGGGCGGAACGGAAGGCGCAGCGTGGGTAGGCCCCCGACAAGGTGGACTGATGACCTGGTAAAGGTTGCGGGAGTGCGCTGGATGTGGGTGGCGCGGGATCGGTCACTTTGGCACTCTTTGGGGGAGGCCTATGTTCAGCAGTGGACGTCTTTCGGCTGATATGATGATGATGATGATAGACGGACTGCTTAGAGCAGTCGAGGCTTCATTTAATATGGTGACTGCTTTCGTGCGGTCGGTCTCGACTGCTCTAAGCAGTCCGTGTATGGCTCTTATACGACCAGTTTGGCCTAGTTGGTAAGTGGACCAATTTTTTTTTTTTACGAGGGGAAATGCCTTTACGCATCCTGCCCGGCCGGGGAAGCCAAGGCAGGTATGTCGGACTCCCGGGAACCGCCCGGACTACCGACTAAAACCCCACGGTGTTCGATCTCGTCACCACGGTGCCGGGGTTACGGGCACGCCGAAGCACTCTTCCGCGACTGGTAAGTGGACCCTGCCCATGAAGCTAGAAGTCCTGGGTTCGAATCCCGGTAAGGGCATTTATTTGTTTGATGAGCACGAATATTTGATTCTATATTTGTTTATCTATATTAAGTACTAGCTTCTGCCCGCGACTCCGTCCGCGTGAAACTCGTTTGTATCGAAGCTCCATACAAACTTTTACCCCCCCCCCCCATTTCACCCCATTAGGGGATGATTTCGGGGATAAAAACTATCCTATCTCACTCTCCATCCCTTCAACTATCTCCACTTAAAAAATCACGTCAATTCGTCACTCCGTTTTGCCGTGAAAGACGGACAAACAAACAAACAAACAAACCAACACTCACACACATACACTTTCCCATTTATAATATTAGTATGGATGTTTATCCTAGTCTAGTAGCCATATTACAAGCTTGCTTAGTTTAAGACTACATCAATTTGTGTAAGATTGACCCCAAATATTTATTTAAGTGTGCATGTGTATGTATTTGTGATGTCGACTCGAGACGACCATCCGGGACCTTTAATGCTAGTTAACTGCACCTACGGACGTAAAAAAGGTGTTATTAGTAGTAACATATCCCGCCTACCTACTTATATATTTACCAAACTCCTTAGTAACCTTTAACGTCACCCCAAGGCCGATCGCTATTAAACCCGATTCTTCGGAAAAGTGACGATACATCAGACACGAATACACATAAATTAAGCGAGACGAATGACGAAGATTAGTCATAGGCCGTGACGTGGTGGGCGGGGAAAACGAGTCGTTACGAGGAACAAGGACGCTAAACGTTACTAAGTCCATAAATGTATATCCCTTACCCTGGTTTACTCAAAACTTAAGTACATAACTATAATGTTTAAAGTATACCTACTTAGGTTTAGTTACAATCATACACTTAATATTGTATAACTGTAAAAACTCCCTACGTCCCGAGGTGGACGTAAATAACAGCGACACAGTTTAATACTCGTACTTAAGCAGCTGCTTACGATCTTATTGTTTTAAATATGATTGGTTTTATGTTCAATAATAGTACATTATTGCCGAGGAGCGGAAAGAAAGGGGTTGCCTGACGAGGTGGTTGGCAGGCAGAGGCTTGCCGAAGCCTGCCAAGAGACGAGTCAGGCAACCCCGGTTGTCGCCAAGGTAAATATAGTGCTTTTCTCAAACATGTGAGGATATAATACAAAGAAATTACAATAGTATTTTTCACAATCGTGTTATAATAGAGAGCTTTTTAGTCAAGTACCGTGTTTAGGCCACGAAGCTTGCTGAGTGGCCTAAGTAAGGTAAGAGATTAAAAAGCTTGATTATGACAGTATTGTGAACAATACTTTTTGTACGAGTTCATTAAAATTAATAATTTAAGTCATTAATACGAAAACTAAATATCGCTTCGTAAGTACTATATTGTCTAGTTCTAATATCCGACTTCTTTTACACAAGATAATCCATAGATAATCACACCACCGGCGTCCGTAATGTTGCAGTACTGTGCTGTGATTGGCCAATCACAAGGCGTAGTTTATTTTTATTTTTTTCATGCCCTGGGTACAGCAGCCAGCTTAAGTAGATTTTTGACAGACGACGCGACGCTGCATCGTACCGAAACGCCATAGATTGGCAATTTTGTATCGGATCAAGGACACATAATATTGAAATACGAAGTTCTATTTTCAAATTTTTTTTGATTGTCTAGAGCGTATCGAAAAAGT
Organism: Epinotia demarniana; assembly: GCA_945867215.1. NCBI lineage: Eukaryota > Metazoa > Arthropoda > Insecta > Lepidoptera > Tortricidae > Epinotia > Epinotia demarniana. The sequence goes on along the minus strand of OX244274.1, from coordinate 21,412,824 downwards.
TATTTCACTTGTTTCGGAACTAACATAGACTATTAAATGACGAAAAGAGTGACGTTGCAGTATTCTCTATGAAATCTTAATCGGGGGCTTGCAGTGGGTGGGGCGCGGCGCGTTAATAACCTAGCGGTCGCGGAACCTCAGGTTCCAAGTCAGTCGAGGGCCGGCACCGCGCGAGCGAGCACACGTACGTGTTGAGACATGCCGCCGCCGCAGACTTGAACGCGACGAACGAACGTAACGTGTTATTTTATAATTATAAGTAACATAATTTTTTAAAACATGTAAAAATCAACAAACCGCCACAGGTGCTCAGTTTATGGCTGTTTAAAAAATGCCCAAAAGGACGTTGGATTATCTTTTTTTAATCTGCCCGCAAATTGTGAACGACAAGTTTATTTTTTTATTAGGTACCTACTTTAGGGTACCTACTTTACATTATGAAGATGTTAGGTACAGTACAATGTACAAAAACAATACAAATGCATGTTACTTATTATTACCTATACTTTTAACGGGATACCTACTGCAATTTACTTCAAAATGAAAGACTGGTTTGAATATATATTTTGCAATGCACTTGCTCTGAAAGTGCGCCTTTTCATGGGTCAACATGAACACAGAAAGCCCTCCATACTGTCCTTAAAACTTCAAAAGTTAAATTGAATTAGTTAATAGAGAATAGAGAAGTGGCAGATCAAATTTATTTATATGTGGTGTTATTCATAATGACGCTGACATACATTGTATGTGAAGTAAGCATGCACTAAATTAATATCGGTTCACTTTACTCAAGCGACATCTGGTGAGCATTTTTTGCCTTCATTGATGTATTCCTGGCGTGACAGCCCTAGCGCTACACGTGCTGTGTGTGAATGAATACAAGTTATACGATAGACAGAGATGCACAGAGTAGGCACGTGTCTTATGCCTAAACGTCGTTTTTGCTAGGAAGTGCAATTTCTGTACTTGTACTATTACTTATTCTGTGTCTTAATACACAAATTTTAATCGACGAGTACAAAAAAATCTTTAAAATATAAATAACAGTGTAATATACAATCCATAAATTAGCTACACATACTAAGCGTACTTGGTGTTATACAAGTAAATCTAGATAATGCTTTTTTATCGTATTTTGAATTTATTCTTTTTGTTGATTAAAACTTTCACGATTCTCACTTATTTACCTCACTGAGGTCTCCAGACGTTTCGGATGTGTTTCAACATCCATGGTCACGGGAAAACTGGCTTGTGCGGCATCAACATCTTCTTGCTGCGCGGGTTTTCCGAACTACCCGCATTTGGCCTTTATGAACCACTTGTACACTAGGGTTGTCACCCGGCCGACACACAACACTAACAATGTCCGGTGATATAACGGACGATGTTTTTTGATACTGGCATTTACTTATGATATAGGATTCCACGAGGATGAAATCTTAAAACCGTCATCCCGGTTGAAATAACGATGTTTTCTGTTTATTTTATTTTTTTGACGTCTAATGATTTCAGCCAAACTATTGAGCAGGTATGGGATACGCTTTTTTAAGAGTTCTGACTACATAGTAATTATTTATCCTAGGAATTCTTGTTTGTTGCCTCTCTAAATTCAACCTATCTAAATATTTATTCATAATGCTTACAAAATAATAAAAAAAATCTGTTGATTTTTGTATGGTCGACATCAAAGATACCAGGGGCCGTAGACAAGGTTACAATCGACAAGCGCTAACGCCAATAGAAAACTAATAAAATGTATGGGAATGACAGGTGTCAACGAAAAGCGTTTCGTCGGCATCTGTCATTCCCATACATTTTATTATATACTATTGGCGTTAGCGCTTGTCGATTGTAACCTTGTCTACGGCCCCAGATCTTATTTCGTTCCTAAAATGTAAAACAATATACTGTTAAATATTAGGAAAAGCTCCAGAAAAAAAATCTATAGATGGAAATTATAAAAGCTTATGTTCAAACAATTTGAAAACAAAATGTACCTACTCAATTTGAAACAGAATAGATATAACGTACTTAGGTATAGCGAACTTACATTTATAACTTACACTACTACAGCAATTGATATGTGTTCTTCTAAATAGATAGCTTAAATGTACGGAAAGGGAGTTTATTTCTGCCAACAAACTGCTCTACAGTGTGGCGGAAGTTGAGAATGTTTAAAAAGTATCGTTTTTTCTCTTGAATATATGCTTTATTTATTTTATTTATTATCATTTATATGTTTGAAATGTTTGCATCTTATAGATTTGTGCCCTTTGTGCGGCCTAATATTAACTGTCCTAAAATATTTTGGGCGAACGTTGAATGGCATAAGTACTTTACATTTAGCATAATCTTTTTTTTGCATAATTAATTGTTGATTGTCCTTATTCTCCTAATATTAAATAGTCTAAAATCTAAATTGCTAAATATTTTTATGCTTTTTACTATATGGGATAAAATATGTCGGCCTGCCCAAGGTGGAGATCACTGGTTCCTAATAGCGGATTTCTCACTCACTCTTGTTTTGAAGGCACTTAGATCGTAGTTCTCAGGAAATACAAATAAAGGGAGCGAATTCCATTCCTTAGTAGTTCGCATTAGGAAAGACGAGGCAAATCGCTTATATCATTGTCAACTTCAAATAATTACTAATTTGCCTGTATTGTAGCGTGTAGGAAGAGTGGGTATCGATTTCATATTAATGCCAGTTTAATTAAACACACTGGGCTTCCAGTTTAATTATAATTGTGCTGTAACCCGGCCAACATATGAATATTTACTTACATGTTAATTTTTATGTTTATCGTGTTCAATTATCGTCATCATCAAAAGCCACGGTAGCCTAGTGGTTCAGGCATGCGGCTGTCAAGCGGCGGTCGTGGGTTCGAATATCTAGCTTTTCGGTGAAGGGAAATATCGTGAGGAAACAGGTCTAATCCCAATAAGTTCTGTTTTTCCCTCTGAGTTGGAAGCTCAGATGGCAGTCGCTTTCGTAAAAGCTTGGAATTAAAGGTCACAGCTCACTAGAGCCACCCGTCGCCCGACCCGCGCCGCCGCGCCTCGTAAATGTACTAACTACGGAGTTGATACAGAGTTGATGCAGTGAGCGCATGCCCGTACAAATCCATATAAAGAATACCTAACCGTTCGAGGCGCGGCGGCGCGGGTCGGGCGACGGGTGGCTCTAGTGAGCTGTGACCTTAGGTGTCAAAGCGGACCCCGGGCTCCTTTAGCGGCACAACCGGGAATAACACTAGGAGGCGAAAGACGTCCACTGCTGGACATTGTCCTCACAAGTGGCACTCTTTGGGGGAGGCCCTATCCACGCTGCGGCATCCGGTACGTGGTACGTCAATGATGTTCCCTATTATAGGGTAGTTACTAAATGTTAAAATTGAAAATGTAGTAAGATCACGGGTAAGTGTGCCGTCGGGGAAAGTGCGCCTCATTAATAATTTAGTCATTTAAATCAATATCGATCCAATAAACTTGTTTAGTTTGTTGCACGATTGTAAGCTGTCGTTATTTGTGAAATATCTGTAGATCTCAATCTGTTTGATGAAAGGAGCATTTACCCCAGGGGCGCACTTACCCTCAGGGTGCACTTACCCCCCAAATTATTGCAATAAATTGTGAATTACAAAATAGAAACAAAATCCTAAAAGATAATAAGTTATCAAAAATAGTCACTTCAAAGTTAAGAAAAATTAAGAATATTTTTAATATTCCAAGATAATATTTAAAACAACTATTAATTAGAATCCTTACGCTAATAAAAATAGTAATGCCAACTGTGCACCGAAACGCGGTATTTCGCGACCAAAACAACAATGTATTTGATTTTCCATACAAGTACATGCAAATATAAAACGGAGACGTCATATTTCTGTGACCAATTGGTATGAGTCGTTTCGGCTGCAACCTGCGAGGTCAGTCTTCGACAATTCTTTTTGTCTATTTATGTCCATTGCAGTTGCTCCTATTCAAACATTTGCTTCTTTCTAAACACTGATTCGAATGGCATCGTAAAAAAAAAACTTATAATCTAGCCTGTTTTGCCATGGCTTATTGTTTCATAACGTTGACCACGTTTGTACCTAGGTATAGACAATATCGATCAAAACTGTTAATTAACGTTTGTATGAAAGTTATTAACGCTGAGTAGGCATAGCGATTGAATTTAATTAGGTAGGTATACAAATTCTGTTAACAACGCTACGCTACAGCGAAAATGCTCTTAATTAACGATACACCTGTTAATTAGCCTATGATTGTACTGACATGGTAGATTAAAACAAGATAGGTCATTCCCGTGACAGCCCGTGACTTCAGCGTATGTTACCTATACATGGCAACATCGGCGGAAATTTTCGGTGGTCTTCCTTTTCAGATACGCTGGTAGAATTTTGACTTGTAAAAACTCATAACGGCCTACTTGCAGAATAAAAAATCATTAATGTATCATTCATTTACTTGTTTTACTATACACTCATGGTCAGGGCTCGTACTTTTCCTGCCGACGACGTAAAAATGACGTCATACACCCACAACACAGGATGTGGTGATAAAGCTACGATAGCCTAGTGGTTCAGGCATGCGGCTGTCAAGCGGCGGTCGTAGGTTCGAAAGCTTGTAGAAATAAGTTTTTCGGAACTTATGTCCGGAATGTTTACCATTAGCTTTTCGGTGAAATTGGATATTACGAATACCTAAATCTGTATTTGAGTAAAATATAAAACGAATGGTAAAATATGACGGTTTTACTTTACATTAAGTCTTATTTTCCTGTGATCCACAAAGTGCCCACTAATCAACACATTTTGCCGGCTAGTAGCCGACTAGTTGCTGATTACAAATGAGGCCGGATAGTCGGCTTTTCCGCCTAGTCGGCGAGTAGTCGGTAATATCTACCACATTTTTCGGGGTCTTCCACCGCTTTTTGAGGTAGTTTTAAGTATACAGCAACCAAGTGTTGGAATAACATACCTCCATCCCTCAAAAATATTAATTGTCCGAGCAGTTTTAAATTAAAGTTAAAGCGACACCTCCTTCAAATGTTCAAATACAAAAAACTCTACCCTAGGGCAGTCGAGTCCTGGCCTCGTATCTTTGACGCCTACTATAGACGTGTCATATCAAATTGCTTGTTATCTTCTCTCTTTATTTTTAATATACTTACTTGTTACCTAACAAATATATCTATACCTATTATAAGCTCAACCAAACCACAGTTTCATTATATATAAATTAAAATACACACAACATTACTCACATTCCAATTACATATTCATTCCGTTCCTACGTAATATTAGAATTAAAACTTATTATATGTAGGGGTCTGACTGAAAACCAGCGTTGCAGTGTAGGTACTCAGTACTCACTACAACATTATGCTGAGTCAAGCCCCTTTTTAGCCTCGTACGACATTGTTTACGTTTTAAGTCTATTTTTAAGTCTAATTTTGTACACTTTACCTTTGTAATATAATGTGATGTTAATTAAAGTTTTTCTATGTCTATGTCTACATACCCACCAGGCAAGTAGTGGTGGATTTTGGGTGCGGTTTGGACCATTTCAAATATGTTCCGAAATTAGGCTTCCCGCACTACTTGTACTATTACTTATTCTGTGCTTCCCGAGCAGAACTTATGCGGGGCACATTGCACATGGCCGTTGGGGCGAAAAGATTATGTAGCGGCGATGAAGTACGGGCGCAGCGTGCGCAGACAAATTTCCGGTAAATGTAACGAGAGTCTGTTGGATGCGAGTGCTACTACGACTAGATACGACTGCTAGGGCTATTTCCAGCTATGTAGATATGACCTATTATTAGGTGCTTACTCTGTAAAAAGGAAGTGTTTAAAAGGGCGAACGTATACTCGCATTATCCACCAATAATTGTATAAGGACACCGTTTCCGCGGTAAGCTAATGAATAGAAACCTTCCAACATCCGGTACAAAACTAATTGTGTACCTAAATATATACATAGAAGTCAATGATTTTTCTTGTATGCGTGGGTTAAAACTAATATGTAGTTATATACAGTCAGGGGTATTCATATACGTACATAATATAAGGATTGAAATATCTGTAGGTACAGTCGAGTTCTCTAATATCTATACAGACAACCTACAAAAATATTTACTGTCTTAGGTATGTCAGTAACAATAAAGTCTTTGTATAGATATTTTTGTAAAGGTTGTCTGTGTAGATATTGGAGAACTCGACTTTAACTACCTACTTACACGCCTTTATAACATTGAGAATAGAGATACAGATATTGATGTAAGTAAATCCCTCCTTCTTCACCGAAGGAGAGCCCATTTATAATTAATACCTATAAATCAATATAATAACTACAAGTTAGAAATGTTGAAAAATCCCCGACATTTTCATTTGAAATTCCAATACCTCAAAAACCATATGACACAAAAAAAACAGCATTCAAATCTGTCTATCCGTTAGGGAGCTGCAATACCACAGACAGATACACAGACAGACACGTTAAACTTGTAACACCCCTCTTTTTGCGTCGGTTGTTAAAAATAGATATTTTGGAGGCCCGCTCAGTGGGAAATTTGTTGCATGTTAGTTGACAGCATTTCAAAATATTATGTAATGTTGCCTAAATCGAAAACCATTTCAGTAAGTAAATAACGTAACGTAATGGAGCAAGGGCAGTTTTCCGATTTTTTCCCACACTTTTTAAAACAAATCTCGAATTAATTAAATCTCAAGTTATGTATTAACGAGGTATACCGGATATAAACTGTGAGTAACAATCTTATGATGAATTTATTTTCTACCGAATCAAAAAATGTACGTCTCAATTCTAGTATAGGTACTTAAGCTCATCCAAGAAATAGGTAAGGTTGGATTTACCGTCAACCTGTACAACTCACCGTGCACGACCTCACCACTTTCTAACCTAGTAACAAGCTAAGTATTAATATAAATCATTATTCCAGAAACTTCCTAAGTTCAATTCATGGAATGATTGCATATTGAAACCCCGCAAAATGCCCGTGTCGCACATATAAGGCGCGGGCCGACCCGCCGCACGGCACTTGTTCCGACCGACCATGAAGCTCGCGCGCGCCGCCGTGCTAGCACTGCTCGCTGGTCAGTTACGATTCTAATGTTTTGAATTTGGAATCCAACGTTCTTATTTCGTTTTTAATTTTTTAAATGCCAGTTTTGATTTCATAATTTTGCTTTTTATTTGAATGTCGAACCAGAGGTTCGAGGCTTGTTTTTTTTCATTTTAATATGAAGTTTTCATTCATATCATACAACGATTGCGTAAAAACAAAAAAATGGAACGTAAAATATAAAAGTTAAGCTTTTAAATTATAAACTTAACTAAAAGGAAATAATAATAGTCTTGCTTTTTATTATTATTATGATTTAAACTACCAGTTATGATTGAATAGTTTCTCGTAATATTTTGCTTTATATGTATGATTTGCTTTTTTTTTGTTTTATTTTACTTAACAGTATGCGTTTCGTATTTTTGGTACAGAAAAGATAAAATCATAATTTATGGTGACTATAAAGGTGTTTCGAGTTAAGTATATTATTTTATCGCTATATTTTATCTTATGTTTTTCAAATGTGAAATCTCAACAACGGGTGCTACAGGTAAGTTCGTAACTTTATTAATCGGCAGTTTTAATTGACTAAAGTTTCCCCAACAGCGAAATAATAATTATATGAAGTACCTACCTATATTAAACTTTTTGACGCAGGGGTGAAGACACCAAATAAAATAACCAATAATGTTGAATAATAATGATGTTGAAATAGGATTAAAAATAATATTAAATGGAGAAAAAAGTAAAGCAGGCCATTAAACAATCACAAAGTTATGTGTCCAAAGTTTCAAGAGGTGGTATATTCTGTTCCGCAAAACGCACCTTCATATGAAACGATTGTCATTTATTATGACGCTCGCAGATTGTGACGTCACGATCAGAGAGCGTTTTCTCTCTCTCTATATCTCTATCTGAATGGGATTTTCGTCACTAGGCATATATTTTTGCCTTCAAACTTTTGGAGTAATAATAAATTTCCCTTATTGTATACAAAAATTACTCACGTACACAGTTTCGTCATATCTCATCGGTGCCACAGACCATGCAATATTCTGTGCGAATATGCAAAGGCAACGGCGATAAATATGTTATCTGGGGCTTTCCTTATTACCGCCTGTGCTGAATACTAAATGTATGTCTCCTTCTAGCCAGGAAGTCGGATATTCCGCGCAAATGAAACATTCAGACAAGGCCCTAAAACTTTGGATCATTTTGACGCCTCTGCAGAAAAAAAGTTAAATAAGTGGGTACTGTATCCCAACTGCGGATATAAAAAATACTTGTTTTATTGTCAAACAAAAGGAACGCAAAAAAATACAAACATGGTCTGCTAAAATCATACCCCTTTCAGCTCTGCCGTATTCTACCCCAGGAAAATTACGTTTTTTTTTAACATTAATTTATAACAGCGTTTTTTTTGTTTGTTTTATTTTCCAATATTATTCTAAGATGCCTTATCCAAGAATCCACCAAAATTTCCATCGGGAAGTAAATATATAAAAATAAATGACACATCCATTATGTTGTTTGTGTAATTTATTTATTATTCTTGAAGAGATCCTGTATATTAACCAAAACAAGAAATAAAATATCTATTAACATGTTTCCTCTTTTTGCAGGAATTGGTTAAGTATCGATTTTTTGATGACTAATATTTTGGTGGATTTTGAGTCTACGTAATTACTAAAATGATAATATATCAGTTACACACAAAAAAGCTGCTGTTATGAATTATTTCTAAATTTCCATTTTTTACATACTAATGAAAATGAAGTGCTTGGGCTATTCGGGCATAAAGAAAGACTGAACCTACTAAAAATGGTTTTTCATTCAACAATACGCAACGTTTAAGATAACAGTAGGCACCGCCAACAAACTGTTCTACAGCAACATGCTGATACTGTACGTGAATGGGTGTCTTTATAAAAATAAAATTAGAAAAGTTGAGAAACCCGCGACATTTTCATTTTAAACTCCAATATCTCAAAAAACGGCTGAACAGATTTTCATAAAACATAGCTAAGAACACTCGGGATCACATCAGCTTTCGAATAAAAATCGCATTCAATTCGGTCCATCCGTTTGGGATACGATACGATACCACAAACAGATACTCCCTCTCTTATCGTCGGGGGTTAAAAAGGTATTTCACTTGTTGCACGGCCCGTGTTGGAACACAATGGCGTGGCGCGATGGCGGAGCAGCGCTCCTTCACTAAGAAGATCCATTCTGAATCCTACTACAAGTTCAATACAAAAATTATGCTTGGCTGTGGGCTTCGCCGCAAAAAGAATGGAGATCTAAATGAGTGCCAAGTTCTATGCAAAATCCAAATATGTATTTATAGGAACAAAATAACATGAACAAGTATTAAACTCTATTTCTTTGCTGTATTGGATACTTACCTATAACAATTGCTGTTATTTAAAAAAGTGAGATCTTAAGGTAGGTTAGATTTGTCTTGGCCAGTTTTCATTACATCAGTCATTTTATAAAGTTATTCAACATTTTAATTCTGATAAAAACTGGCCAAGTCAAATCTAACCTACTTTAAAATCTATGTTTTTGGTGGGATATCATTACTTTTTGTAAAGAAAACTAGGCAGTGTATAATTAGTGGTGCCCCGCGCCGCCGACGACACTCCGTTGACCGGTTGTTTAGCGCGTATTACAAATTTTTTGTATGGGGACACTACTTATTTTTTGACTCAACTTTATTTTTATATTTTTGTTATATAGCAAACATAATAATACTTATATTGAGATAGTTTCAAATATCTGCTTGTAACGGTTCCAACGCTACAAATAAATAAATAAAAAATTGTATGGGACCCTCCCTATTTTTTAACTTTTTTATTTTTAGATTTTTTCCCACGCTTACACACAATTACCGAGCTGGATTCCAAATTTCATCCTTCTAGGTCACCTGGAAGTAGGTTAGAATTTAGGTACCATATGTCAGTCAGTCAGTCAGTACTAAAGTTTACGACATTTTGACCTTCACATCTTTATAACCGTTTGAGCTAGCTTCATGAAATTTGGGCTTCTAGATGTACTTATGGATATAATTAAACACACGTAGTTTTTTGTTTACGTTAAAGAGGTTTTGAGTTATAGAAGGGTCAAAAGTGGCACCAAGTGGTTCGTGTAATATTACACTCGGCGCTGGCTAGCCAGTTCCTTTGCTTGAACTTGGCTTGACACGCTGCCGCGTATCTAGACACTAGCATCTGGATCCTACAAATATAATAAATGCGAAAGTTTGGATGTCTGTATGGATTTTAAGATGTTTGGAGGTTTGTTACTCAATCTTCTTAAACGGCTCAATTAACTTATAGCCCGGATTCAATTATAAAATATTTTTATATAGTGCAAACGAAGTCGCGGGTGGAAGCTAGTATTCTATACTAGTGTTTTATTTTTAACTCATTCACTGCTAAGCTACGCTCGTAGCGCTACGCCGTAGCACGTAGCAGTTTGACAATTTCTCTGCCAAGAATCACTACGCTCGTTGGTGATCCCGTGGTCCCGCCAGGCCCACTAGGCGAGTTCCTAGCAGTGAAAGTGATATCTAAAGTGCATTCATCCTTACTTGTCTTATTTGGTAAACAACATTCTAACCTCAAAATGCATCTTTTTAGGATAGAATAGCAATTTTGTGAGTATTACCACCATGCCGAGACGACTTTTCGGACATCACGTCACGATTTTTTTGTCTAGCAACGCTTTTTTTACGATAAAACAGCTGCTATAGTCTAAAAAGATACATTTTGAGGTTAGAATGTTGTTTACCAAATAAGACAAGTAAGGATGAATGCACTATAGTGAAAATTACCCGTAGCCCTCTGACGCACGTGTGTGATTAGCGCCCAATGAGTTAAATCGGACAATACATAGAAATATTTTTATTTTCATTTATTGCTAAATATAAAAGGAAAATTACGAAGACGTTATCATAACCCCTACTTGAAGTTAAATATTAAACAATAGATATACGGAACGGTTGATTTTAAGTACTCTTCGTAATTTGAAGTGGAACAAACTATACCAGCATGCGTTATTTTTTCAAACTTGCCGCAAGGCAACTAAGCCTCATTTCACTGTAACCGCCTACGCCCTTTAAAACCCACTCTATCACTTAGCACCCACGTCACGGTGTTGTGTCGTTTTTAACACAAAACTTAACTAAGCAAATTATGATGTTAATGAGGATTAGGGAATGCAATGCAATCTCACAAGATCCTGTCCATATTTTCGGACAAAACCTTGCGAGATTGCGAGATTGAACTTTCCATATAAAACACTACATGACAAAAGTATCAGTTGACTGGCAAGTTAAAACTTGTACTCGATTAAAATGTAGTGTGTGTCTTTTTGTTATATTAAAACCTGAAGCTTAAGTTAATAAATAACAAAAATAAATAGTTCAGCTTTCCTTTTACTAAAAGAAACCGGCTAATGTGACAATAAAATGGAGTGCATAAATAAATAAATAAATAATAAATATAAGGGGACAATCTTACACAAATCGACCTAGTCCCATAGTAAGCTCAGTAAGGCTTGTGTTATGGGTACTAGACGATGATATATATAATATCCATGACTCAGAAACAAATATTCATGCTCATCACATAAATGTTTGCCCTTACCGGGATTCGAACCCAGGACCTCTTGCTTCGTTGACAGGGTCACTACCAACTAGGCTAAAGCGGTCGTCGGCAAGTGCATAGCATTTGCATACGTTTTCAGTTAAAAAAGCCCAATCTCGAAATACTGGTTTTGTGGTGCATTTTATTTCCTTAAGATGATGATTTCACAATGATGGGCAGCGTGTGTGTGCCTAGCAATTTACCGTCGCCATCAGATATATCGTAGCGACCAATGAGCTCAAATATCTGAACACGTCGCTACTGTCGAGGCTCTGCCGTGTTCAGATATTTGCGAGCACTTTGGCCAGATATGCGAGAAAAATCGAGAGAGTTCGCGCGCCCCGCGCCATCTCATGACAGCCGTGCAGAACATTCTCAAACAATCAAGAAAGTTGTTGGCCGGAACATACACTAGAACTCAGAAATAAGTTTCCCTTAGGAAGTTTTCGATGAGATTTTTGGTCCGTTGGAACTAAATGGAATATTTGCTCGGCAACGAACGGGTTAAACCCTATTTTAATTAGGCAGACAATTGAAACAACCCTATGGTGTATTTTTCGACGGAGCCCACGTGTACGTAAACTTTAAGTTCTAAGACCAGAGGCTCTAGTATAAGTTTTACCGAAACAAAACTTTACGATCGCGTTTGCGTTTTACCCTAAATTTGTATGGGATTTGACAGCTAAACGCGAACGCGGTCGTAACGTTTTGTTTCGGTATAACTTATACTAGAGCCTCAGTATTGTACAACACTTATTGTTAGTTACAAAATCGCGGCGTCGAGATTTGTTTGTGGGTGAGCGTTGAGGTAAGCTTAAAACAAGTGACGACTAGCTGGGCACATGCCTGCTGATGATGCTGTTGATGATATCACAAAGATAGGAGGCGTGTGTCCAGCAGTGGGAGGTGTGTAGGCTGATGTTGACATTTTTGATCTATCATCACGAGAGGAACACGTTTTTAGGCAAAGAGAGTGGGCTTGTGCTCAGCAGGTGAGTCCCGGGATAGGACATAGTCCCGGGAATCCCGGGATAGATAGTTTTTAACCCAGAAATCATCCCCTAAGGGGTTGAAATGGTGGGTGAAATTTTGTATGGCGGTACGATATAGCATATAACAGAGTTCCACGCGGAATGTGTCCCGGGCAAAAGTTTTATGGGTTTTTTTTTGTGTGCTGTAGCGTGATGTCAAGTCAAGTTAAAGCATTGAATTACTGGCGACGCCGCAGCCATGTGTTTATACAAAATAGTATATTTACAGTATCTATTTTAATGGATCACACCAAACGATTTTAGGACGCTTATCGCCTGATGATGATGTTGACGATGATGATATCAAGAATTCGAATCTCAAAAAAATCTTGCAAAGTTATATTTCTTACTTTGTCTACGTGAACTCCCATCGCCACGATACTAGTCACTTTCACTGCCAGGAGCCCGCCTAGCGGGCGCCTACGCCGTAGTCGCTTTCCGCTACGTACGAGGAAACCCACGGGATCGGCTACGAGCGTAGCGCGTAGCGATTCTTGGCAGTGACTGCGGCGAATCACTTTTTTCATGGGAAGAGCGGGGTGATACACAACAAATAATTGGTATTCTATTTCTTTTAAACTTTCCTTTCCCCATTCAAACCCCTTACATCACGGGACTTAATTTAATTACTAGTTGCCCGCGCGGCTTTGCTCGTGTATTGCAGAGAACGCAGGCATCCAGAAAGTCCATTCTGCATGCAAGTGAAGCGGTTCTGGAGTTTACCCATCACATACAAACTTTCATTTTACAAAGCTAATAAATTGTCACGGAGATTTCCTCTTTATATTGTCAGTATAGATATGCGATCAAGTATGTTGCAACACATTCGACACCACAGTGATGAAGGTTAATAAATAAATTTAATTATACACAATCAGGACTCATTTACTTAAATAATACCTAATAATAATCATCATTTATTTCGAAAGTGTTTCCAAAATTCCATAGTGGTCTTAAAACTATGTTAAATATTACAATTCGCAAGTTGTTAGATGGGTGCCGTAATCGGAAGAGACCATTCAAAAAAAGTATGAAGCTATGTTCCGGTTTTTTTTTTTTAATTACACATCACAGTAAAATAGGTAGTAAGTTCCATACGATTTCAATTGTGTCTCGTCTAGCCCCTCCGGTGGAAAACCAGCTTAATACCTACTACTATGTAATTTTAAAAATTGCCGGATCTCATTTTTTGTTATTCCCTTTGGTATAATTAGTACGAAATACTGTTAGTTTGTTTAATTTGTATAATCTGTCCCTTCGCGGGTTTAGGGTGTCAACGCACTGTACTTTAATTAATTTCTACAATTAAGGTCGTGTACACACACAATACAGGGTGAAAATATTGTGAAGCAAAATATTTTTTTTGAATCCCACGATTCTGAACCACTTTTATGATGGTACTAACCTTGTTGCACGCACGGACAAGAGTGGTCCTATCATAAAGTCCATCCTACTAGCTAATACTAATCAAGTAGTGTATATATAGTCCGTAAAACTTTCGTATATGAAACTGCGCCGTGATGTGGTCTTAACGAACATATTAGGTACATCACGAACCAGCATAGCTATCATGGTCGCATTTATATGGCACATAAACCATTCGACCCTCTCGTACAAAGGTAAATAGGTACTTGCTAGTAAGGGACCATTGCTTTATGTTCAACATAAACACGATATGCTATATTTTTTATAGCGCAGATGAAGAAAGTGTGTTCATCGTTGTAATTTTATTTTTTTATTTTATTTTATTTATTTGGAGATCCAACAGCTAAGACATAAACAATAACAAATTTTACTAGGCAACAGAAAGCCAATTAAAGGAACTCACAGGTAGTAAAATGTAATGTCCTAGTCCCGCAGTAGTAGGAGTAGTAGTGTCGCATGTAGTAGTCACTAGATCCAAGCAGGGAATACTGACAAATTATTTCATTGGAGGCGAAACTCTCACTCGTGCTAATTCCATGAAGGATCTGGGAGTGATTTTCGACCCTGGGCTCACATTCCACGACCACGTGCGCTCACTTATAAAAGAAGGCTTTAAACGTTTAGGCTTCGTTACACGTAACTGTAGGGACTTTACGCATGCCGGGGTTATAAAGCTGCTGTATTCTGCGCTTGTAAGGTCTAAATTAGAGGCAAGTTCGTGTTTCTGGAACCCTTATGAGTCGACTTATGCCCTAATGATTGAGAAGGTGCAGAAATGTTTCCTACGCTCCCTTTATAAAAAGCTTTACGGTTATTACCCGTTTATGTACCCCACCGCATATTTGCAGGGTACTCTTGGCTATAACTCTCTAGCAACGCGCAGACTGTTTGACCAACTGATCACGATCCTCCGTATACTCCGTGGTCGTCTTGACTGTCCTGATGGTCTAGTCAATGACGTTTGTCGACTTTTTGTTCCCGATGGTAGGATTCGGTTTCGCGTTGAGCGGCTGCGACTTTTCGCCGTGCCACTTGCCCGAACAATATCGCGTCGCAACTCCCCCATTTGCCGATCTCTGCGTGCTCTCAACAGGCTCGACACCGTGCCGCTCTCCTGTGATGTGTTTGCGGATGGCTGGCCGGTGGTGGAAAGAGGATGCTTAAATCTGTGCGAAACGATATCCTAGCGTGTGTTTTATTGTTACATCGATTGTGTCAATGTGTGTCTTATGTTTTGTGATTAGTATTAGTTATTTAAAAATGTAATGCCTTAGGATTGTTCCTGTAATGTTACATGTTTTTTTCCCATAATAAATAAATAAATAAATAAATATAAGGGGACAATCTTACACAAATCGAGCTAGTCCCATAGTAAGCCCACTAAGGCTTGTGTTATGGGTACTAGACGACGATATATATAATAGATATAAATACTTAAATACATAGAAAATATCCATGACTCAGAAACAAACATTCATGCTCATCACACAAATTTTTGCCCTTACCGGGATTCGAACCCAGGACCTCTTGCTTCGTAGGCAGGGTCACTACCAACTAGGCTAAAGCGGTCGTCAAAGAAGGTATACTCCTGCTTGGCAGAATTTCATTTGCCCGAATTTTATCTGCCATAATATTAAACTGCCATAATGTTGTTTTCTATAATTTTGTATGCCATACTCATTGTTTACCATATTAATTAAATGCCAGAATCTTTGTTTTCCATAATATCAATATCAATAATATAATTTTCCATAATCATTGTAATCCATAACTATCACATGCCATAATGTCATTTGCCATCCATATCATCATCTATAATATTCATATGTAATAAAGTGGGTACGTATTGCAGTATCTAAAATTTAAAAAAATACCTCGAACCTATACGCGATCCGAGTCGGTTCTGCCACTAAGTAAAAATAAACTTTTCTCTGAAATTACCCAATGCCAAGATAGCGGCGTATCGTAGGCAGTAGGAAACAGGGACTTAGTGGCAAAACCGACTCGGATCGCGGATAGTTTAGAAGTCGGAAGCGGGAGCAAGCTCCCGCTTTCGTCTTCGAGGTTATTTTTTTATAAAAGAGCGGAAAAACTAACAAATTAACGAACATGAATCCGAATGCATGCTTAGTATGGCGTTTAAATATTCTAATATTGCAGACAATAATCTGTAAAATAATACGTATGGCATTCGTATCATTATGACATTCTATATTCGGGTAAACAAGAGTATGTCAATTAACTATTATGGTAAACGAAACATTCGGGCAAATGAAATTCGGGCAAGCGAAGTTCGGGCAAATGATTTTTATAGTATATGAATGTCTGGCCAACAATAGACAACCGTCAAAGAAAGCTTCGATAGGAAATACCCGGAATTAACTCTTATAATTGTGTTTCATCATCAGCCTCCTAGCGTTATTCCCGGTCGTGACCTAAAGGAGTCCTCTTTGACACCTAGTCCCAAAATTTGACAGTTTCACTAATTCGAAAGCATGCTATCTGACCTTCCAATCCAGAGGGAAAACTAGAATTTACTGGGACACCGGTTCCCTCACGATGTTTTCCTTCAACGAGAAGTTTCGAAAAACTTATTGGTTTGGTCACGTGCCGCGATTCGAACCCACAACAGCTGTTTGACAGCCGCATGCCTGAACCACTAGGCTGCCGTAGCTCTTTTAATCGTGTGTGTGGGGATTAATGTTATGAAAACATTGGTAACCTGAATTCGCATAGAATAGTAAATAGGGAAATATCTGAGCTTACATTTAAGCTGGAATAACAAATATAAAGTACTGCGTCGTTCGAAGAACCTTTTGAACTTTTAGGCCGTTTTATATACATATTTATTTGTCATTTGTATCAAGGTTAAGTTCGTTTTATAACAATCCTCAATTTTTTTACTGTTTTCAGAAATAACAGTAACTTTTCTGTTTTTAAAATGGCATAATATACCAAGTGCGATGAATGAGTTTCCTATTCATTCAGTTTTCCCCACGCCCACCTCACATTTGTGAATAATTAATTTACTGACATTCATAAAAGTACTAATTATGTCTTTTAAAATTACCGGATGGTTCTGAAATGAGATCTTAAGACATATGAATTAGATCAAAGATAGGGCAATACAAATAAGGGAAAATAATCAACATTGTGCTGAACTGAATTTCACAAGTTTTTTAATTTATTAAGCCACAGGCAGAGCGGCTACTATGAAACGCTTCGTTCGTTCGTGTAAATCTATCTTTGTCGCACTCGCATATTCGAACGACAGAGAGCGAGACATTGCGAACTTCAACTTTCGATATTCGCGGTAGCGCGGGTCTCGTCCACGACTTACGCCGTAGGAACGCCATACGTAAGCGGTGTGAGCGAGAGGCAGCGCCCCATTGTCTCGCTCACGCGTATACCGCTCAAAATCGTGGCCGGGCATTTCACGGGTCACTAAACTTATATAAGGTATATCTGAAGAAAGTTTAAATAGCAACGCAAAAGTTAAGTTATTAGAATCTAGTCCTTTGAGCGCTACGACAAATAGACCCACACCTAGGTAAAGTCAAATTCGAGTTGGCCTCTCATCTTAATGTAAACCTCGTAATTTGGTCTCGCTCGCACGCTAATAATTTTAGCTCAGTATGCTGTAAATAAATAAAAAATATATATATATAAGGGGACAATCTTACACAAATCGAGCTAGTCCCATAGTAAGCTCAATAAGGCTTGTGTTATGGGTACTAGACGACGATATATATAATAGATACAAATACTTAAATACGTAGAAAACATCCATGACTCAGAAACAAATATTCATGCTCATCACACAAACATTTGCCCTTACCAGGATTCGAACCCAGGACCTTCAGATTCGTAGGCAGCGTCACTACCCACTAGGCTAACCGGTCGTCAAACTCGCTGTAGTACTTACACTATACATATAAGAATCAGGAAGCCATCGTTAATTATAGAACCTAGTATTCTGAAATAAATGTTTATTTTTATCGTAGAAATAGGACAGAAAAGTCAGAATAAGACAGGGTTGTCAAGTTGTTACGAATCGCGGCATCTAAATGTATTAGAGGTGACGGTTGAAGTGAGGTTAACACAAGTTACAGAATAACATACCTAGCTAGCACAGGTTAACTTATTTA
This sequence comes from Epinotia demarniana, assembly GCA_945867215.1. Lineage (NCBI taxonomy): Eukaryota > Metazoa > Arthropoda > Insecta > Lepidoptera > Tortricidae > Epinotia > Epinotia demarniana. The sequence continues at coordinate 21,394,475 of OX244274.1, read as the reverse complement.
GGAAGCAAAGTTCTAATTCTAAGGCACTTTAGTGCACTTGATGTGTATGCATTACTACATTCCTATTATTATTATTATTTTTTCTTTCCCGTTCACGGGACAATGATGCCCCGGACCTTTGGGAGGCGTGCGTCCTCCTACAAAGTACCAACTCAGCCAACACGTAGAGTCCCTTTTGACAATTTAATGAAATGCAAGGAGTACACCGAGCGGATGCTGTCCCTGCCCGTGTCATGGGACGCACATAGAGACAGCACCCGCTGGGGTGTATAGGGACTATTGATGGTTGATCTTCACTTCACTTCAAAAAACTAAAAATTTTAACGGTGCCGAGCCTCTACATCTTGGAAGTCGCAAAATTTATGTGGAAACACAAGGACGACTACAAAATGCGTCGTCCAGATCAACGAAAAAATGGTCGCGACATGAAACCCGTGCAGGCCCGATTGACGCGAACATCAAATTCATTGTGGGTAGTAGGTGTTAAAATTTATAACAAATTGAGCCCGGAAGTCAAAGAGGCTCCTTCTTATGAGCTGTATGTTAAAAAGCTGAAGCAGTTTTTAATGGATAATGTTTTTTACAGTGTTGACGATTTTTGTAAATATAGGAAATTAGTATAGGGACATTTTAATTAATATTATTATTCAGGTATGTTATTAATATTGTATTATTCAAATTTTAAATTGTAATTAATGTTTTGTATAATTATTGTTTTACTTCTTGTTGACTTGTGCTGTTATTAGGCATTAAATGATTTGAATTTGAATTTGAATTTGATGGAATCTAAATAAAACGGGTAATTGGGTTGAAATGATGGACTTAGTGGCTGGGCTATTGGGTGAAACGTCGGACGCCTGCCTAATAAAACTGTTTCAATCTGTTATCTCTGGCAGACGCTGACTCGCTAACTGCTAGATGGGCCCCTATTAATAGCGACATTAAAAAATGGCCTAAGGGCAACACCGGTCAGAGAGCTGGGGTGTAGAGAGGTGGCACTGGACTTTAAACATATAGCCAACTCGCCACTTAGGTGTACACATCTACCCTCGAGCAACAGCTCTTGCGACTCCACTCTGCACTGCCAATAAAGGCAAGCCAGAGGCGGAGGGCCTGTCCAATCAACCACCCGATCGGCTCAGCCTGTCCTGTGGGACACCCCCAGGAGCACTCAGGTACGTAGGGTCGCTACTCCCTAACAGCCCGCCACAAGCTGCCTTACGTTGACTGATTGCACCAGAAATCTGGTGGGCGATGGGGCCGTCACATCCCTACGCCTATTTATTATTATTATTATTAAAATTTGTCACTCGCGTCCGGTGGCGGTTAAGCGGAAGCGGTTAGAATAAAACTACACCCCAGAGGTGTGGGAGACCCAAGCATAAGCGCATATAGGGGGGAGCCGGGAAGGTCGTACCCTCCTCGGCAGACTCTGGTCTCAAAATACCTTGCCCCCCTCCCCCTGGCAAACAGGCCAAGATAGGCCAAGATACGGCATGGACCCAAGTTTTATTGAAAAGGCCAAAGCCGGAAGTGTCTTCAGTTATCCTTAGACATCGTCTACCTTTAAGTTGGCGAAATAGGTTGTATCAAAATGTGACCAATGAGTCCGTGTTAGGTGGGCGTCCTCTCAAAGAAGCTGCTGGAGAAATAAATTTGTAATTTGCAAACTTTCGAACGGAGTTTTTGATTGGCTTCAATATTGTAGTAAGCACGGAGTTTGGTGAGCCAGCCATAAATTACCTACTGGAGGCGACATTTTTTTTTTCAAACTTTTAAATTAAGGCAATATTAATATAACGATTCATTTTTATAGCTTCCTCGTGTCAACTCGTTGAATTTTTTGACAGTTATTTTTCAATACGATTACGATACGATTACGATTTGATTTATGTGGTTGAATTTTTCGAATTCCATTTTACCCGCGAGGGCAAGATGGGGTCTTGGGTAAAACGATACCAAAAGAAAATGGTTGCCAAGCTAAAGATCATTAATCCACGTCTAGTAGCAATAAGTTGACAGGTGGCTTTTCGCCTTATGCTTTTTTGTAAAATTCGTAATATTAGCACCATGACTCATAAATCATTACCCCATCTTACCCCAAAGGGATACCGCAACTAGTCCCATATGGGTACCCCTTACCCTATCTATGGGGTAAGATGGGGAAATGGCATCGTTTCGGGATTTTGTGATTTTTAAATTGAATATTCGTTATTATCAAGCTAGTGTTCTTAATAGGCATTAATTCTGGATGACTGGTTATCAGAGATATAAATATTATTAGTTTCAAATTCAAATCAAATTCAAAATTCAAATCATTTATTGCAAGTCACATTACAGTTAAAGAGATGGAGTTAAGTATAAGTTTACATGTGACGCCCTGCAAGGGCACAGCAACATACTTAAAGACTAATTTGTAACAACATAAGATAATTTTACTTATAAGTACTACTATTTATACAAACAATCTGATATACTATACTACTATCTATACATATATGTAGCTATCAACACACTGTAGTTTTATTATTATTTTAAATTTATTATAGCACGGTGAAAAAATAAATGAAGTGCTATCGAAGCACTGTTACTTAATCATTACAAAAAATCTGGTAAACTATAGAAACATCTGTCAATGAGGTATCATTTTAAATGTTTGTTGAATTTTGTATTTTCCTCAATGTTTTTTATGGAGTTCGGTATATGATTATATATTTTATTTAGCATTGGTTTTATTGTACTTGAAACGTTAACTACGTCTTGCCCCTTTCCCCCCTGTAGGGTCGGTAGCACGCTTTTCATTCTTCTGGGCTGTTATTCGCTACGCGCTAATGCGACTCACCCCGCCGGTCACCCGTCACGAAACTAGACCTCTACCTACGCTTAGTTACTACGCATCACGGTGTCAAGATATATTTGTGGGTGAGCATTGAGGTGAGCTTAAAACAAGCTACAGAATAAGGGGGCTGCAATCGCAGGCGCCCTGTGTCCAAAGAGAATATAACCACTACGTTTTCCTGTGTCTGCTATCAGGCACACCGTATGTTTTTGCCACTGCCATAGTAGGTATTATAAAAATCTACGCAACCCTATTACTAATTCATGTGGGTGCCTAGTTTATTCGGCTCAATTAATGTTTGAGTGAACGTGTATTCCTTGGCCATAACGAGGCGATTTCTACGGCAAACTACGTAATTTACCACCCTAAGTACCTACCTTATCTTATTCCGTGCTGGTATCTGAATATCTTCGTTAAGTCACGAGTAAAATTAAGAAGTATTACTTAAGCATGTACAGGTCGATTCACGAGAGCTGGCATGAATGAATTGACCGAAATTAATGTCACTTGTCACTGTGAGGGGCAGTGTGAGTGCCGTGCTTATACAGGGGCCTCCTGATATTTTGTAAACATTACCTAATACGTTTTCGTTATTCAAGAAAATAAATAAATAAATAAATATATGGGTCAATCTTCAACAATTCGACCTAGTCCCAAACTAAGCAAAGCTTGTACTATGGGTAATACTAGATGACGATAAACATACAATACAATACAATACAATACAAATACTCTTTATTGCACACCTCACACAAACAAAGCAGTCGTAAAGAGAAAGACATACTTATATAGATAAATAAAAAATACTTAAATACATAGAACACATCCATGACTCAGGAACAAATATTCATGCTCATCACACAAATAAATGCCCTTACCGGGATTCGAACCCGGGACCTCCGGCTTCAATAGGCAGGGTAACTACCAACTAGGCTACGTAGGTCGTCAAATTATATTATTACAATTTGCACCAATTATCATGTTAATACTATTGGTAATCTTTCCCGTTCACGGGACAACGATGTCCCGGACCTTTGGGAGGCGTGCGTGGAGCTTAGGTACCTACAAAGTACCAACTGAGCCAACACGTAGAGGCCCTTTTGACAATTTAATGAAATGCAAGTAGTACACCGAGCGGATGCTGTCCCTGCCCGTGTCAGTCCAGTCATAGCCCGGTTAATCAATTTATCAGTATCCCAACATAAATATCCTGACAAGTTAAAGGAATCCTTAGTCCGTCCAATCCATAAAAAAGGTGACCGAAAAGTATTATCCAATTATAGACCGATATCCATTCTCTCTAGCATTGACAAGGTGATCGAAAAAACTGTCATCAACCAAATAAATTCTTTTCTTCATAAAAATAACGTCCTTAGCGAAAGTCAGCATGGTTTCCAGAAAAATAATAGCACCGCTACTCTTTTGTCCAGATTCACTGACGAAATAAATTCATACCTAGGAGATAAGAAGTTTGTTGTAGCCATATTCTACGATTTTAAAAAAGCATTTGACACCTTGGAAACCAACACGCTTTTAAATGGAATGGATGAATGTGGTGTGGGGCAGCCGCTGAACTGCTGGTTCCGGGACTACCTCACATCGCGTTCATACCGTGTTAAAATAGGTGACGAGTTCAGTGACGAGACGCGGGTGCGCTGCGGGGTCCCCCAGGGCTCCGTGTGTGGACCCGTGTGCTACCTCATACACGTAAATAGTTTGTGTGGAATACTGCGGCACTGTTCCGCCCACATGTTTGCTGACGATCTATGCACTCTACTAGCCGGAACCGATGTTACCGAGACATGTCGCTTGGTTCAGCAGGATATAGATGCGGTTGTGAAATGGTCCCATGATAATGGCATCATATTAAACACAGACAAAACAAAACTTCTTGTCATACAATCACCATATTTATCCATAGCAGAAACTCCGCCACTAATGTATACCCATAGCTTTAAATGTTTTCATAATAGTCTAAATAATTGTCAATGCAAACCAATTGAAAAGGTAGATTGTGTAACATATCTTGGTGTCAAGGTCGATGTTTCATTTTCCTGGCTCCAACATATTAGTTATATTTCCAGTAAATTAAGAATCCTTTTAGGAAAATTTTACCATCTAAGTTTTAAAGTTCCTAGTAACATAATGAAAAGTCTTTATTTTGCAATAGTAGATTCTATATTGAGCTATGCCCTTGACTGTTATGGACTCACATTTAAATCTTACATTGATAAACTGGAGGCATTGCAAACAAGATTTTTAAAACTATTAGTCAATAGCAAAACTAGAAAAAGTTGCAAGGGAGATTATTCAAAATTATTTAAAATTTGTAAAATCCTTCCAATTAGTTTAAAACATAAATATCTACTTGCAGTAAACAACCATGGCAGTCGGGTGCATAGTCCGATACTTATAGAGCATAAGCATGGCACTAGATCAGTGTCAGCGGGTAAGTATGAAGTACCTCGTGTAAATAACTATTTTGGAGATAGAATGTTAGCTAAACGAATTCCGTACCTACTAAACACCTTACCCGAAGACATTCGACACGAGCCACATAAGCGTAAATTTAAAAACTCATTAAAAAAGTACTTTCTCCATACACTTAGTGACAAATGACAACAAGCAAAATTCCACGTAAATGTTTTAGCGCGACACTCTTTGTGAATACATTATGCAATTATATTAAATACATAGTTAAAATTATAGTGTAAAAAATATACATTGTGATATGTAGTTATTATAGAGACTCGTACCTGCAGACAAACTGTTAAAACAGTTTTGCAGGAAAATGTATTAGATTAAGTTTTGTATCCCATTGTTTAGTAATAATAATAATAAAAAAATAAATAATAATGGGACGCACACAGAGACAGCACCCGATGGGGTGTATAGGGACTATTGATGGTTGATGGAATCTAAATAAAACGGGTTATTGGGTTGAAATGATGGACTAGTGGCTGGGCTATTGGGTGAAACATCGGACGCCTGCCTAATAAAACTGTTTCAATCTTTATCTCTGGCAGACGTTGACTCGCTAACTGCTAAATGGGCCCCTATTAATAGCGACATTAAAAAATGGCCTAAGGGCAACACCGGTCAGAGAGCTGGGGTGTAGAGAGGTGGCACTGGACTTTAAACATATAGCCAACTCGCCACTTAGGTGTACACATCTACCCTCGAGCAACAGCTCTTGCGACTCCACTCTGCACTGCCAATAAAGGCAAGCCAGAGGCGGAGGGCCTGTCCAATCAACCACCCGATCGGCTCAGCCTGTCCTGTGGGACACCCCCAGGAGCACTCAGGTACGTAGGGTCGCTACTCCCTAACAGCCCGCCACAAGCTGCCTTACGTTGACTGATTGCACCAGAAATCTGGTGGGCGATGGGGCCGTCACATCCCTACGCCTATTTATTATTATTATTATTAAAATTTGTCACTCGCGTCCGGTGGCGGTTAAGCGGAAGCGGTTAGAATAAAACTACACCCCAGAGGTGTGGGAGACCCAAGCATAAGCGCATATAGGGGGGAGCCGGGAAGGTCGTACCCTCCTCGGCAGACTCTGGTCTCAAAATACCTTGCCCCCCTCCCCCTGGCAAACAGGCCAAGATAGGCCAAGATACGGCATGGACCCAAGTTTTATTGAAAAGGCCAAAGCCGGAAGTGTCTTCAGTTATCCTTAGACATCGTCTACCTTTAAGTTGGCGAAATAGGTTGTATCAAAATGTGACCAATGAGTCCGTGTTAGGTGGGCGTCCTCTCAAAGAAGCTGCTGGAGAAATAAATTTGTAATTTGCAAACTTTCGAACGGAGTTTTTGATTGGCTTCAATATTGTAGTAAGCACGGAGTTTGGTGAGCCAGCCATAAATTACCTACTGGAGGCGACATTTTTTTTTCAAACTTTTAAATTAAGGCAATATTAATATAACGATTCATTTTTATAGCTTCCTCGTGTCAACTCGTTGAATTTTTTGACAGTTATTTTTCAATACGATTACGATACGATTACGATTTGATTTATGTGGTTGAATTTTTCGAATTCCATTTTACCCGCGAGGGCAAGATGGGGTCTTGGGTAAAACGATACCAAAAGAAAATGGTTGCCAAGCTAAAGATCATTAATCCACGTCTAGTAGCAATAAGTTGACAGGTGGCTTTTCGCCTTATGCTTTTTTGTAAAATTCGTAATATTAGCACCATGACTCATAAATCATTACCCCATCTTACCCCAAAGGGATACCGCAACTAGTCCCATATGGGTACCCCTTACCCTATCTATGTGGTAAGATGGGGAAATGGCATCGTTTCGGGATTTTGTGATTTTTAAATTGAATATTCGTTATTATCAAGCTAGTGTTCTTAATAGGCATTAATTCTGGATGACTGGTTATCAGAGATATAAATATTATTAGTTTCAAATTCAAATCAAATTCAAAATTCAAATCATTTATTGCAAGTCACATTACAGTTAAAGAGATGGAGTTAAGTATAAGTTTACATGTGACGCCCTGCAAGGGCACAGCAACATACTTAAAGACTAATTTGTAACAACATAAGATAATTTTACTTATAAGTACTACTATTTATACAAACAATCTGATATACTATACTACTATCTATACATATATGTAGCTATCAACACACTGTAGTTTTATTATTATTTTAAATTTATTATAGCACGGTGAAAAAATAAATGAAGTGCTATCGAAGCACTGTTACTTAATCATTACAAAAAATCTGGTAAACTATAGAAACATCTGTCAATGAGGTATCATTTTAAATGTTTGTTGAATTTTGTATTTTCCTCAATGTTTTTTATGGAGTTCGGTATATGATTATATATTTTATTTAGCATTGGTTTTATTGTACTTGAAACGTTAACTACGTCTTGCCCCTTTCCCCCCTGTAGGGTCGGTAGCACGCTTTTCATTCTTCTGGGCTGTTATTCGCTACGCGCTAATGCGACTCACCCCGCCGGTCACCCGTCACGAAACTAGACCTCTACCTACGCTTAGTTACTACGCATCACGGTGTCAAGATATATTTGTGGGTGAGCATTGAGGTGAGCTTAAAACAAGCTACAGAATAAGGGGGCTGCAATCGCAGGCGCCCTGTGTCCAAAGAGAATATAACCACTACGTTTTCCTGTGTCTGCTATCAGGCACACCGTATGTTTTTGCCACTGCCATAGTAGGTATTATAAAAATCTACGCAACCCTATTACTAATTCATGTGGGTGCCTAGTTTATTCGGCTCAATTAATGTTTGAGTGAACGTGTATTCCTTGGCCATAACGAGGCGATTTCTACGGCAAACTACGTAATTTACCACCCTAAGTACCTACCTTATCTTATTCCGTGCTGGTATCTGAATATCTTCGTTAAGTCACGAGTAAAATTAAGAAGTATTACTTAAGCATGTACAGGTCGATTCACGAGAGCTGGCATGAATGAATTGACCGAAATTAATGTCACTTGTCACTGTGAGGGGCAGTGTGAGTGCCGTGCTTATACAGGGGCCTCCTGATATTTTGTAAACATTACCTAATACGTTTTCGTTATTCAAGAAAATAAATAAATAAATAAATATATGGGTCAATCTTCAACAATTCGACCTAGTCCCAAACTAAGCAAAGCTTGTACTATGGGTAATACTAGATGACGATAAACATACAATACAATACAATACAATACAAATACTCTTTATTGCACACCTCACACAAACAAAGCAGTCGTAAAGAGAAAGACATACTTATATAGATAAATAAAAAATACTTAAATACATAGAACACATCCATGACTCAGGAACAAATATTCATGCTCATCACACAAATAAATGCCCTTACCGGGATTCGAACCCGGGACCTCCGGCTTCAATAGGCAGGGTAACTACCAACTAGGCTACGTAGGTCGTCAAATTATATTATTACAATTTGCACCAATTATCATGTTAATACTATTGGTAATCTTTCCCGTTCACGGGACAACGATGTCCCGGACCTTTGGGAGGCGTGCGTGGAGCTTAGGTACCTACAAAGTACCAACTGAGCCAACACGTAGAGGCCCTTTTGACAATTTAATGAAATGCAAGTAGTACACCGAGCGGATGCTGTCCCTGCCCGTGTCAGTCCAGTCATAGCCCGGTTAATCAATTTATCAGTATCCCAACATAAATATCCTGACAAGTTAAAGGAATCCTTAGTCCGTCCAATCCATAAAAAAGGTGACCGAAAAGTATTATCCAATTATAGACCGATATCCATTCTCTCTAGCATTGACAAGGTGATCGAAAAAACTGTCATCAACCAAATAAATTCTTTTCTTCATAAAAATAACGTCCTTAGCGAAAGTCAGCATGGTTTCCAGAAAAATAATAGCACCGCTACTCTTTTGTCCAGATTCACTGACGAAATAAATTCATACCTAGGAGATAAGAAGTTTGTTGTAGCCATATTCTACGATTTTAAAAAAGCATTTGACACCTTGGAAACCAACACGCTTTTAAATGGAATGGATGAATGTGGTGTGGGGCAGCCGCTGAACTGCTGGTTCCGGGACTACCTCACATCGCGTTCATACCGTGTTAAAATAGGTGACGAGTTCAGTGACGAGACGCGGGTGCGCTGCGGGGTCCCCCAGGGCTCCGTGTGTGGACCCGTGTGCTACCTCATACACGTAAATAGTTTGTGTGGAATACTGCGGCACTGTTCCGCCCACATGTTTGCTGACGATCTATGCACTCTACTAGCCGGAACCGATGTTACCGAGACATGTCGCTTGGTTCAGCAGGATATAGATGCGGTTGTGAAATGGTCCCATGATAATGGCATCATATTAAACACAGACAAAACAAAACTTCTTGTCATACAATCACCATATTTATCCATAGCAGAAACTCCGCCACTAATGTATACCCATAGCTTTAAATGTTTTCATAATAGTCTAAATAATTGTCAATGCAAACCAATTGAAAAGGTAGATTGTGTAACATATCTTGGTGTCAAGGTCGATGTTTCATTTTCCTGGCTCCAACATATTAGTTATATTTCCAGTAAATTAAGAATCCTTTTAGGAAAATTTTACCATCTAAGTTTTAAAGTTCCTAGTAACATAATGAAAAGTCTTTATTTTGCAATAGTAGATTCTATATTGAGCTATGCCCTTGACTGTTATGGACTCACATTTAAATCTTACATTGATAAACTGGAGGCATTGCAAACAAGATTTTTAAAACTATTAGTCAATAGCAAAACTAGAAAAAGTTGCAAGGGAGATTATTCAAAATTATTTAAAATTTGTAAAATCCTTCCAATTAGTTTAAAACATAAATATCTACTTGCAGTAAACAACCATGGCAGTCGGGTGCATAGTCCGATACTTATAGAGCATAAGCATGGCACTAGATCAGTGTCAGCGGGTAAGTATGAAGTACCTCGTGTAAATAACTATTTTGGAGATAGAATGTTAGCTAAACGAATTCCGTACCTACTAAACACCTTACCCGAAGACATTCGACACGAGCCACATAAGCGTAAATTTAAAAACTCATTAAAAAAGTACTTTCTCCATACACTTAGTGACAAATGACAACAAGCAAAATTCCACATAAATGTTTTAGCGCGACACTCTTTGTGAATACATTATGCAATTATATTAAATACATAGTTAAAATTATAGTGTAAAAAATATACATTGTGATATGTAGTTATTATAGAGACTCGTACCTGCAGACAAACTGTTAAAACAGTTTTGCAGGAAAATGTATTAGATTAAGTTTTGTATCCCATTGTTTAGTAATAATAATAATAAAAAAAAAAATAATAATGGGACGCACACAGAGACAGCACCCGATGGGGTGTATAGGGACTATTGATGGTTGATGGAATCTAAATAAAACGGGTTATTGGGTTGAAATGATGGACTAGTGGCTGGGCTATTGGGTGAAACATCGGACGCCTGCCTAATAAAACTGTTTCAATCTTTATCTCTGGCAGACGTTGACTCGCTAACTGCTAAATGGGCCCCTATTAATAGCGACATTAAAAAATGGCCTAAGGGCAACACCGGTCAGAGAGCTGGGGTGTAGAGAGGTGGCACTGGACTTTAAACATATAGCCAACTCGCCACTTAGGTGTACACATCTACCCTCGAGCAACAGCTCTTGCGACTCCACTCTGCACTGCCAATAAAGGCAAGCCAGAGGCGGAGGGCCTGTCCAATCAACCACCCGATCGGCTCAGCCTGTCCTGTGGGACACCCCCAGGAGCACTCAGGTACGTAGGGTCGCTACTCCCTAACAGCCCGCCACAAGCTGCCTTACGTTGACTGATTGCACCAGAAATCTGGTGGGCGATGGGGCCGTCACATCCCTACGCCTATTTATTATTATTATTATTAAAATTTGTCACTCGCGTCCGGTGGCGGTTAAGCGGAAGCGGTTAGAATAAAACTACACCCCAGAGGTGTGGGAGACCCAAGCATAAGCGCATATAGGGGGGAGCCGGGAAGGTCGTACCCTCCTCGGCAGACTCTGGTCTCAAAATACCTTGCCCCCCTCCCCCTGGCAAACAGGCCAAGATAGGCCAAGATACGGCATGGACCCAAGTTTTATTGAAAAGGCCAAAGCCGGAAGTGTCTTCAGTTATCCTTAGACATCGTCTACCTTTAAGTTGGCGAAATAGGTTGTATCAAAATGTGACCAATGAGTCCGTGTTAGGTGGGCGTCCTCTCAAAGAAGCTGCTGGAGAAATAAATTTGTAATTTGCAAACTTTCGAACGGAGTTTTTGATTGGCTTCAATATTGTAGTAAGCACGGAGTTTGGTGAGCCAGCCATAAATTACCTACTGGAGGCGACATTTTTTTTTCAAACTTTTAAATTAAGGCAATATTAATATAACGATTCATTTTTATAGCTTCCTCGTGTCAACTCGTTGAATTTTTTGACAGTTATTTTTCAATACGATTACGATACGATTACGATTTGATTTATGTGGTTGAATTTTTCGAATTCCATTTTACCCGCGAGGGCAAGATGGGGTCTTGGGTAAAACGATACCAAAAGAAAATGGTTGCCAAGCTAAAGATCATTAATCCACGTCTAGTAGCAATAAGTTGACAGGTGGCTTTTCGCCTTATGCTTTTTTGTAAAATTCGTAATATTAGCACCATGACTCATAAATCATTACCCCATCTTACCCCAAAGGGATACCGCAACTAGTCCCATATGGGTACCCCTTACCCTATCTATGTGGTAAGATGGGGAAATGGCATCGTTTCGGGATTTTGTGATTTTTAAATTGAATATTCGTTATTATCAAGCTAGTGTTCTTAATAGGCATTAATTCTGGATGACTGGTTATCAGAGATATAAATATTATTAGTTTCAAATTCAAATCAAATTCAAAATTCAAATCATTTATTGCAAGTCACATTACAGTTAAAGAGATGGAGTTAAGTATAAGTTTACATGTGACGCCCTGCAAGGGCACAGCAACATACTTAAAGACTAATTTGTAACAACATAAGATAATTTTACTTATAAGTACTACTATTTATACAAACAATCTGATATACTATACTACTATCTATACATATATGTAGCTATCAACACACTGTAGTTTTATTATTATTTTAAATTTATTATAGCACGGTGAAAAAATAAATGAAGTGCTATCGAAGCACTGTTACTTAATCATTACAAAAAATCTGGTAAACTATAGAAACATCTGTCAATGAGGTATCATTTTAAATGTTTGTTGAATTTTGTATTTTCCTCAATGTTTTTTATGGAGTTCGGTATATGATTATATATTTTATTTAGCATTGGTTTTATTGTACTTGAAACGTTAACTACGTCTTGCCCCTTTCCCCCCTGTAGGGTCGGTAGCACGCTTTTCATTCTTCTGGGCTGTTATTCGCTACGCGCTAATGCGACTCACCCCGCCGGTCACCCGTCACGAAACTAGACCTCTACCTACGCTTAGTTACTACGCATCACGGTGTCAAGATATATTTGTGGGTGAGCATTGAGGTGAGCTTAAAACAAGCTACAGAATAAGGGGGCTGCAATCGCAGGCGCCCTGTGTCCAAAGAGAATATAACCACTACGTTTTCCTGTGTCTGCTATCAGGCACACCGTATGTTTTTGCCACTGCCATAGTAGGTATTATAAAAATCTACGCAACCCTATTACTAATTCATGTGGGTGCCTAGTTTATTCGGCTCAATTAATGTTTGAGTGAACGTGTATTCCTTGGCCATAACGAGGCGATTTCTACGGCAAACTACGTAATTTACCACCCTAAGTACCTACCTTATCTTATTCCGTGCTGGTATCTGAATATCTTCGTTAAGTCACGAGTAAAATTAAGAAGTATTACTTAAGCATGTACAGGTCGATTCACGAGAGCTGGCATGAATGAATTGACCGAAATTAATGTCACTTGTCACTGTGAGGGGCAGTGTGAGTGCCGTGCTTATACAGGGGCCTCCTGATATTTTGTAAACATTACCTAATACGTTTTCGTTATTCAAGAAAATAAATAAATAAATAAATATATGGGTCAATCTTCAACAATTCGACCTAGTCCCAAACTAAGCAAAGCTTGTACTATGGGTAATACTAGATGACGATAAACATACAATACAATACAATACAATACAAATACTCTTTATTGCACACCTCACACAAACAAAGCAGTCGTAAAGAGAAAGACATACTTATATAGATAAATAAAAAATACTTAAATACATAGAACACATCCATGACTCAGGAACAAATATTCATGCTCATCACACAAATAAATGCCCTTACCGGGATTCGAACCCGGGACCTCCGGCTTCAATAGGCAGGGTAACTACCAACTAGGCTACGTAGGTCGTCAAATTATATTATTACAATTTGCACCAATTATCATGTTAATACTATTGGTAATCTTTCCCGTTCACGGGACAACGATGTCCCGGACCTTTGGGAGGCGTGCGTGGAGCTTAGGTACCTACAAAGTACCAACTGAGCCAACACGTAGAGGCCCTTTTGACAATTTAATGAAATGCAAGTAGTACACCGAGCGGATGCTGTCCCTGCCCGTGTCAGTCCAGTCATAGCCCGGTTAATCAATTTATCAGTATCCCAACATAAATATCCTGACAAGTTAAAGGAATCCTTAGTCCGTCCAATCCATAAAAAAGGTGACCGAAAAGTATTATCCAATTATAGACCGATATCCATTCTCTCTAGCATTGACAAGGTGATCGAAAAAACTGTCATCAACCAAATAAATTCTTTTCTTCATAAAAATAACGTCCTTAGCGAAAGTCAGCATGGTTTCCAGAAAAATAAAAGCACCGCTACTCTTTTGTCCAGATTCACTGACGAAATAAATTCATACCTAGGAGATAAGAAGTTTGTTGTAGCCATATTCTACGATTTTAAAAAAGCATTTGACACCTTGGAAACCAACACGCTTTTAAATGGAATGGATGAATGTGGTGTGGGGCAGCCGCTGAACTGCTGGTTCCGGGACTACCTCACATCGCGTTCATACCGTGTTAAAATAGGTGACGAGTTCAGTGACGAGACGCGGGTGCGCTGCGGGGTCCCCCAGGGCTCCGTGTGTGGACCCGTGTGCTACCTCATACACGTAAATAGTTTGTGTGGAATACTGCGGCACTGTTCCGCCCACATGTTTGCTGACGATCTATGCACTCTACTAGCCGGAACCGATGTTACCGAGACATGTCGCTTGGTTCAGCAGGATATAGATGCGGTTGTGAAATGGTCCCATGATAATGGCATCATATTAAACACAGACAAAACAAAACTTATTGTCATACAATCACCATATTTATCCATAGCAGAAACTCCGCCACTAATGTATACCCATAGCTTTAAATGTTTTCATAATAGTCTAAATAATTGTCAATGCAAACCAATTGAAAAGGTAGATTGTGTAACATATCTTGGTGTCAAGGTCGATGTTTCATTTTCCTGGCTCCAACATATTAGTTATATTTCCAGTAAATTAAGAATCCTTTTAGGAAAATTTTACCATCTAAGTTTTAAAGTTCCTAGTAACATAATGAAAAGTCTTTATTTTGCAATAGTAGATTCTATATTGAGCTATGCCCTTGACTGTTATGGACTCACATTTAAATCTTACATTGATAAACTGGAGGCATTGCAAACAAGATTTTTAAAACTATTAGTCAATAGCAAAACTAGAAAAAGTTGCAAGGGAGATTATTCAAAATTATTTAAAATTTGTAAAATCCTTCCAATTAGTTTAAAACATAAATATCTACTTGCAGTAAACAACCATGGCAGTCGGGTGCATAGTCCGATACTTATAGAGCATAAGCATGGCACTAGATCAGTGTCAGCGGGTAAGTATGAAGTACCTCGTGTAAATAACTATTTTGGAGATAGAATGTTAGCTAAACGAATTCCGTACCTACTAAACACCTTACCCGAAGACATTCGACACGAGCCACATAAGCGTAAATTTAAAAACTCATTAAAAAAGTACTTTCTCCATACACTTAGTGACAAATGACAACAAGCAAAATTCCACGTAAATGTTTTAGCGCGACACTCTTTGTGAATACATTATGCAATTATATTAAATACATAGTTAAAATTATAGTGTAAAAAATATACATTGTGATATGTAGTTATTATAGAGACTCGTACCTGCAGACAAACTGTTAAAACAGTTTTGCAGGAAAATGTATTAGATTAAGTTTTGTATCCCATTGTTTAGTAATAATAATAATAAAAAAATAAATAATAATGGGACGCACACAGAGACAGCACCCGATGGGGTGTATAGGGACTATTGATGGTTGATGGAATCTAAATAAAACGGGTTATTGGGTTGAAATGATGGACTAGTGGCTGGGCTATTGGGTGAAACATCGGACGCCTGCCTAATAAAACTGTTTCAATCTTTATCTCTGGCAGACGTTGACTCGCTAACTGCTAAATGGGCCCCTATTAATAGCGACATTAAAAAATGGCCTAAGGGCAACACCGGTCAGAGAGCTGGGGTGTAGAGAGGTGGCACTGGACTTTAAACATATAGCCAACTCGCCACTTAGGTGTACACATCTACCCTCGAGCAACAGCTCTTGCGACTCCACTCTGCACTGCCAATAAAGGCAAGCCAGAGGCGGAGGGCCTGTCCAATCAACCACCCGATCGGCTCAGCCTGTCCTGTGGGACACCCCCAGGAGCACTCAGGTACGTAGGGTCGCTACTCCCTAACAGCCCGCCACAAGCTGCCTTACGTTGACTGATTGCACCAGAAATCTGGTGGGCGATGGGGCCGTCACATCCCTACGCCTATTTATTATTATTATTATTAAAATTTGTCACTCGCGTCCGGTGGCGGTTAAGCGGAAGCGGTTAGAATAAAACTACACCCCAGAGGTGTGGGAGACCCAAGCATAAGCGCATATAGGGGGGAGCCGGGAAGGTCGTACCCTCCTCGGCAGACTCTGGTCTCAAAATACCTTGCCCCCCTCCCCCTGGCAAACAGGCCAAGATAGGCCAAGATACGGCATGGACCCAAGTTTTATTGAAAAGGCCAAAGCCGGAAGTGTCTTCAGTTATCCTTAGACATCGTCTACCTTTAAGTTGGCGAAATAGGTTGTATCAAAATGTGACCAATGAGTCCGTGTTAGGTGGGCGTCCTCTCAAAGAAGCTGCTGGAGAAATAAATTTGTAATTTGCAAACTTTCGAACGGAGTTTTTGATTGGCTTCAATATTGTAGTAAGCACGGAGTTTGGTGAGCCAGCCATAAATTACCTACTGGAGGCGACATTTTTTTTTTCAAACTTTTAAATTAAGGCAATATTAATATAACGATTCATTTTTATAGCTTCCTCGTGTCAACTCGTTGAATTTTTTGACAGTTATTTTTCAATACGATTACGATACGATTACGATTTGATTTATGTGGTTGAATTTTTCGAATTCCATTTTACCCGCGAGGGCAAGATGGGGTCTTGGGTAAAACGATACCAAAAGAAAATGGTTGCCAAGCTAAAGATCATTAATCCACGTCTAGTAGCAATAAGTTGACAGGTGGCTTTTCGCCTTATGCTTTTTTGTAAAATTCGTAATATTAGCACCATGACTCATAAATCATTACCCCATCTTACCCCAAAGGGATACCGCAACTAGTCCCATATGGGTACCCCTTACCCTATCTATGGGGTAAGATGGGGAAATGGCATCGTTTCGGGATTTTGTGATTTTTAAATTGAATATTCGTTATTATCAAGCTAGTGTTCTTAATAGGCATTAATTCTGGATGACTGGTTATCAGAGATATAAATATTATTAGTTTCAAATTCAAATCAAATTCAAAATTCAAATCATTTATTGCAAGTCACATTACAGTTAAAGAGATGGAGTTAAGTATAAGTTTACATGTGACGCCCTGCAAGGGCACAGCAACATACTTAAAGACTAATTTGTAACAACATAAGATAATTTTACTTATAAGTACTACTATTTATACAAACAATCTGATATACTATACTACTATCTATACATATATGTAGCTATCAACACACTGTAGTTTTATTATTATTTTAAATTTATTATAGCACGGTGAAAAAATAAATGAAGTGCTATCGAAGCACTGTTACTTAATCATTACAAAAAATCTGGTAAACTATAGAAACATCTGTCAATGAGGTATCATTTTAAATGTTTGTTGAATTTTGTATTTTCCTCAATGTTTTTTATGGAGTTCGGTATATGATTATATATTTTATTTAGCATTGGTTTTATTGTACTTGAAACGTTAACTACGTCTTGCCCCTTTCCCCCCTGTAGGGTCGGTAGCACGCTTTTCATTCTTCTGGGCTGTTATTCGCTACGCGCTAATGCGACTCACCCCGCCGGTCACCCGTCACGAAACTAGACCTCTACCTACGCTTAGTTACTACGCATCACGGTGTCAAGATATATTTGTGGGTGAGCATTGAGGTGAGCTTAAAACAAGCTACAGAATAAGGGGGCTGCAATCGCAGGCGCCCTGTGTCCAAAGAGAATATAACCACTACGTTTTCCTGTGTCTGCTATCAGGCACACCGTATGTTTTTGCCACTGCCATAGTAGGTATTATAAAAATCTACGCAACCCTATTACTAATTCATGTGGGTGCCTAGTTTATTCGGCTCAATTAATGTTTGAGTGAACGTGTATTCCTTGGCCATAACGAGGCGATTTCTACGGCAAACTACGTAATTTACCACCCTAAGTACCTACCTTATCTTATTCCGTGCTGGTATCTGAATATCTTCGTTAAGTCACGAGTAAAATTAAGAAGTATTACTTAAGCATGTACAGGTCGATTCACGAGAGCTGGCATGAATGAATTGACCGAAAGTAATGTCACTTGTCACTGTGAGGGGCAGTGTGAGTGCCGTGCTTATACAGGGGCCTCCTAATATTTTGTAAACATTACCTAATACGTTTTCGTTATTCAAGAAAATAAATAAATAAATAAATATATGGGTCAATCTTCAACAATTCGACCTAGTCCCAAACTAAGCAAAGCTTGTACTATGGGTAATACTAGATGACGATAAACATACAATACAATACAATACAATACAAATACTCTTTATTGCACACCTCACACAAACAAAGCAGTCGTAAAGAGAAAGACATACTTATATAGATAAATAAAAAATACTTAAATACATAGAACACATCCATGACTCAGGAACAAATATTCATGCTCATCACACAAATAAATGCCCTTACCGGGATTCGAACCCGGGACCTCCGGCTTCAATAGGCAGGGTAACTACCAACTAGGCTACGTAGGTCGTCAAATTATATTATTACAATTTGCACCAATTATCATGTTAATACTATTGGTAATCTTTCCCGTTCACGGGACAACGATGTCCCGGACCTTTGGGAGGCGTGCGTGGAGCTTAGGTACCTACAAAGTACCAACTGCGCCAACACGTAGAGGCCCTTTTGACAATTTAATGAAATGCAAGTAGTACACCGAGCGGATGCTGTCCCTGCCCGTGTCATGGGACGCACACAGAGACAGCACCCGCTGGGGTGTATAGGGACTATTGATGGTTGATGGAATCTAAATAAAACGGGTTATTGGGTTGAAATGATGGACTAGTGGCTGGGCTATTGGGTGAAACATCGGACGCCTGCCTAATAAAACTGTTTCAATCTTTATCTCTGGCAGACGTTGACTCGCTAACTGCTAAATGGGCCCCTATTAATAGCGACATTAAAAAATGGCCTAAGGGCAACACCGGTCAGAGAGCTGGGGGGTAGAGAGGTGGCACTGGACTTTAAACATATAGCCAACTCGCCACTTAGGTGTCCACATCTACCCTCGAGCAACAGCTCTTGCGACTCCACTCTGGACGGCCAATAAAGGCAAGCCAGAGGCGGAGGGCCTGTCCAACCAACCACCCGATCGGCTCAGCCCGACCACAGGACACCCCCAGGAGCACTCAGGTACGTAGGGTCGCTACTCCCTAACAGCCCGCCACAAGCTGCCTTACGTTGACTGATTGCACCAGAAATCTGGTGGGCGATGGGGCCGTCACATCCCTACGCCACTATTGGTAATTATTATTAAAGTCCTTTGTACATAAAACGTATATATATTATTTTTAGTGTCAAGAATCGAAGGGTGATGGCTTCTTCGAATTGCAAAAAAAAAGAGCATAGCATTCTCTAAAACACAATTATCATAATCACTTTTTGCATCAACCTGTATTTAATAATTGTGTGATGCACACATAGACATTATCATTCACTTGTTCAATTCATTCGTGCCAGCTTTCGTGAATCGACCTGTACATTGATTAAATAAATAGTTGGACTTTTGAATGATCCTTGGAACATGGCGGATCGTGCTCCAGACATTTTTTTTCATTTTCTGCATTCTGCTGTTTAATGTATAGTTTTGATAGCGTATTATGCAATAAATGGCAAACATGACGGCTACAGTTTATGAAGAATTTTCCTGGAAATGCGAATAACCAATTCTTGGGCATCATTCAGCGGTTCGTGGTCGCGGCCGCCATTATACTTTGTACTGCTCCAGCTATCACTCAGTGCATCGTGAAGGCCTTTCACCGTACATCATGCATGTGAAATGTTTTTTTTATTTTTGATTTCTATACACTGTTTTTGGCTAAGGCCCTAGAGGCTGCCATTTCTCTAATAAATAATAAATAAATAAATAGTTACCTACTAGCAGTCATGGTACATTTTGTAGCAGGTTCGGTGCAGCGTTGTATTTTTGATGGAATTGGTATAAGCAAACGTTTATACAACGTCGGAGGCAAACAAGCGTACGGCCCTCCTGATGGTAAGCGGACACCGCAGCCTATAGACGCATGCCACTCCAAAGGAGTAACATTTGGCGTTGCCGACCCTTGATATGTTTGAGGATTCGCCGTGTTGACAGCTGAAGGAACAAATTCCCTCGCTCTCATTTATTTATTTATTTATTGAAAAATACATTTACGTGACATTACAGTAACAACCAATGCGTCACGAAACCAAAACAACAAATAATACTATTTAGGCGACGAAACGGCGTGGCCCCGTTGCATCGTCGTCTCTGGTGTAGGATTCGGCAGATTGCCCCGGAACCGTCGAAACACTACACCCTTCGGCCAGAAGTCAGCACATGCGACGGTCTCCTGCAGCGGCCGCGGCACGCGCACCACAAACGAGCTGAAGTGCACATAGTGGCGCGAAGGCAGCTGGAACACCCTCAGCGAGAAGCCGGTCTTCTGACGAACGTACTCCGCCACATCATCAGCCGTGGCGGAGTAATGCAGGCGCGATACATATAGCGCCTTGCTCGGTGTGGCAACTCGAAGACCGGAACCAACCGGTTCTGCAGTACCACACTGACTCTTGCGCGGCTTGCGCTTCCTCGACACCGTTGTAAAACCCTCCTTATCCACACCGGTGCGCGGGGGCTTCTCCTTTGGAGGAACCCGAACTTCACGCGCTCTTGAGGGCGCGTCTCTCCGGTCGGCTGCGACAGATCGACCAGCTACGGCATCAGCATAGCGATGACGTGATTTAGAGGATAGGGCGGGGGGAGGCCCGGCGCGGAGGGGGCACGCGGGCCGTGGAACGGCATGCGCAGTGTCAGCGACATGCAAACTGACCGAGTCGACACTTGACGCCCGGTCATTACTCTTGAAATTTGACCCCGCTGGTGACCGAGTTTCCGGGGCACTATTACGCAAACTGATAATTTCTTTGCGTAACTCGGCAATGGTAGCGCGCGAATCGTCAAACTTTTTCAAAATTTCAGCCATGCCTGCTTTATGAGCCACGATTTCCTTCAGCAGGCCACTCACGTCGACATGTTCTGGAATGCAGGACGGCAATCTGGAGACCTCCGTCGCCACGAACTCAGGCAAGTCGCTCTCACGCTCCCTCAGAACATCAACGATGTCCTTAAGGGTATTTTCCCCGGTTTCGTCTCCTCTCCGGTGAGGTATAAATGTGCCGGCGATCCCGAGGGACTGGAACAGCACTTTCTTCGCTTCGCAGATTTCGGCGGCACTGAAGCTCGCCAAACAGACCTGCTCTGCGTCCATCTCATCTTCCCTCAGTATCCGCAGTAGAAAGGTGAGTAGCTTATTCACGATGGGTTCACTCATCGTTTCAAAACTATTAGCAGCGGCTGAGCCGCTGCGCGCACTGGACTCGACACAACGCATCCTCGGGAGCTCTGATTTATTAGGGTTAATATTAACTTTTATCAACAATTTTGATTGATATTGTCTATACCAACTCCGTAACACAACACAATGGTCCACCGAATCTGCTTCATTTACGTTGTCTGAATAATATATGTAATTTATTTTCAAGTATGTAGCAATATAGTCTTATAGCTGTGTAGTCAAAAATATATTTAAATGCTTTTAACCTCCTTCTGCAATGGTTTTTGCTACATAGATACAAGTATATTTAGGTTTGCAGCACAGCCTTTAAAAATTTTTCAGTCAAAATATTAAAACGCGCTAATTGTTACATCATTCTTATCTTTTGCGCGTGCTTTTGTTTCCACACATATTGTCATAATTTACTTTAAAAACAAAGTTTTAACCGACTTCAATTTAGTACTCCGCCAAGCCACGAGCACATTTCCTATTTTTTACCATTTACCACATGAACTGATTTCCGATAGCAAATGCGTTGATTACTATAGAAAAAAACCGAATCGCTGTATGTGGGCCGATAATATTTGAGGACTTCCATCGATTCCCCAAGATCATCACCAATGGCACTTCATTAGTTCCTATTTCAACGGAATCTTATCAGAACCTGTGACGTACTTTTGCACTTTTAAGTACATAATTGAGGAATTCGATAAGTCATCTGTGGTCTTCATCATCAATTCCTCGCCACCAAATTTATGATTCCGGATGTAAATACACGAGTTATAACAGAAAATACCAAAATCACTACACGCGTGCCTTATAAAATTGAGGAGTCCCCTCAATTCCTCATGGATCCCATCATCTAACTGAATTTTGAAAAAAATGGGACTCACCTGGAAGTATATACATACGAACAAAAAAAAAAATTTCCGAATCGGTTCATCAATGACGGAGTTCTGAGGTAACAAACATTGAAAAAAAAAAAAAAAAAAAAAAATACAACCGAATTGAGAACCTCCTCCTTTTTTTTAAAGTCGGTTAAAAACTATCCCACATTTTCATTAAGTTGCTCAGTAGTACTCAGTTAGCAAGATGATCAGGAAAATCAGAAAACTGAGTAAAAAAAAGCAAAATTAGCTAATTCAATCGCGTTGCGTCACTCACCCAAAATTAGGTTTGGGGCCAGCTGAAAATCAGCGCTCGAACCACGCTGCAGTGACTGACTTTGCCTCATCTGTTTTGTTGTTAAATATCATACAGTACCTAACCTAGTGGATCTGTGAGCTGTAAAAATGAAGAACCTCTGCCTATTTAAAAATATATTCGAAATAGTGACTACAAAAAAAATATGATTAAGGAACCTGCTCACAAAATTTTACGACGATCGGTTGAATGCGACCTGGGGACCGATTTTTGACTTTCGAGCGCTCGAAAATCAAATAAAACTAAATACGTTTGTAGTGTCAAAATGGCCGGCACTTACTTTCTACCTATAGAATTAAATACGAGTGGTCAAATACTACTCGTTTTTAAATTTTTTATCGCTATTTCAAAATAGCATTTCATAATTTTTGTCAGTTTTCGAGTGAAAGAGTCGAGCGCTCGAAAGTTAAAAATCGGTCCCCTGTAGAGGACAGCGGGACTTTCGTACATATTGTACAAACGATTTTCGGCCCAAACTGAAGCATACAACTTTTTGTGGCAATAACTATTTCAATTAAGAGGAATAATTGGTAATCAAACGCCTATCGCTCAATGGCCGACCGATGTAGTCCGTGTCCATCGAATGTTTCAAAAGGCCCGTCCATTTTCCTTCTCCCTATTATCTTGTAATTATAGAATCAAACAAAGTGACTTTCGGAAGCGGCGGTAATCTAATTGAATTTCCATCAACGAGCGAAAACACGTTGTCAAAAGTAATCAAGTTGTTAAGGGCACATACAAATTAGACTTATAATTAGGTTGAGTGAGTGGTCTGCTCAGAAATATAAATGAGACCGCCTTTTTAACGTACCGTGTGATCCATATCTACTCGTATACTAATATTATAAATGCAAAATTGTGTCTATATGACTATCTGTCTGTCTCTCAGTTTATTTCCTCTTGACGCTTAAACCACTTAACCGATATGTGTAAAGAGATATTTTGAGTCCCGGGAAAGGACATACATAGGATAGTTTGCATGACATAATGATAGATGCACCCCACCCGTCAACGCCTAACGAAACTAGACCTCTACCTACGCTTAGTTACTACGAATCGCAGCGTCAAGATATACTTTTGGATGAACAGTGAGGTGAGGTTCCAACAAAATACAGAATAGCGGGGCAGAGGTCTAGTTCCGTACGGGTGAGGTGACGCGCGTTCCGAATATCATCCCACGTATATCACTGAATAATATCAGAAACATTCATTGGTCACTGACAGTATAATCCTAAGCATGACATAATTAGAATATCTCTAATCTTGAAATCCCGTAGAATTGTCACATCAAATCCTCAATTACAAATGCTAGGCCGAAGATACCGGCTCAAGATGTCGTCGGAGCCTTGGGGATAAACTTAGACTATTGTAGATTAAGATTGAGGATATTTTCAGCTTGGAGCTGTAAAGAACGGAAATGTGGATTGAAATTAATTATAATTAAAAATAAATTAATTATGCCGTCTCGAGGAACTTGCCGGCATACTCGTAAACGTCATAATATTACTAATAATTACACGATTCAACTCACGCATTAAATTACACTACGGGCGACATGTTTCGAACTCTTCGGGAGTTCTTCTTCAGGATGAGTGCTTTCGCGGCGGTGTCGCTACGCCATCATTTCGCCATCCTGAAGAAGAACTCCCGAAGAGTTCGAAACATGTCACCCGTAGTGACATTTAATACGTGAGTTGAACCATGTAATTATTAGTGTTATTTCAACATGTCTCACGAAAGTTTAAATTCTTCATAATATTCTCAAATATTAATATTCCCGCCCATCCATGAGAGGAGGCCTGTGCCCAGCAGTGGGACGTATATATATATATATATATATAGGCTGATTTATTTATTCTCAAATAGCCTAGTATGTGCAGTAGAGTAGGGGCGTGGCGAACTCTTATCACCATTGACGCTTTATTTATTTTACTAGTATAATTCGAGCATGTGATCCAAATTGTTTATTTAAAATCACTGGTGGTTTGTGATCATATTTTTTATGGTAATTCATTAGTAGACTTTTGAGACGGGATCAATAGCTTCATCATCAGATCAATTTGATGTTACCAAATTATTGTATTCTCATCTACCTATTAATCATCATCATATCAGCCGAAAGACGTCCACTGCTGGACATAGGCCTCCCCAAAGAGTGCTAAAGTGACCGGTCCCGCGCCACCCGCATCCAGCGGACTCCCGCAAACCTTTACCAAGGTCAATAGTCCACCTTGTACGGGGCCTACCCACGCCGCGGCTTCCGGTACGTGGTCGCCACTCGAGAACCTTTCCGCCCCAACGGCCATCGGTTCTACGTGCTATGTGCTCCGCCCACTGCCACTTAAGTTTAGCGATTCATTTATGTATTACTTACTAAATCCAATTAATACTTGCAAAATTTCAAATCTGAAAATGAAGTGGGTGCATTTAATTTCAGTTTTATTACGTTGGTACAATATGTGTCATCAACCTGTATTCTTAAACTTACACCAATATTCCTGAAACTTAACAAACCTATGTTAACTAAAATGTGTTTTTTTCCCGTTCTCAATGTCAATGTCACAGATAAAAATTTTACGCACATTTATGTCGTGCATAAATCATGCGTTCCCTTCTAAGCAAGTATTTAGGTAAATGCGAGAGGGACGAATGCTTTATGTCTGATATAAACGCATCATGACGTCACGATCTGCGAGCGTTTTCTCTCTCTAAAAAGCAATTTTAGTAACTAACGGGATTTTCCACGCTATGCATTTTTTTGCCTTCTTTTTTTTGAGTAATAATACATTAATCCCAAACTAAGCAAAGCTTGTACTTTAGGTACTAGACGACGATATACATAATTATAGAGATAATACATACTTAAATACATAGAAAACATCCATGACTCCGGTAATAAATGTTCATGATCGTCACACAAATAAATTCCCTTACCGGGATTCAAAACCGGAGGTCCCGGGTAGGCAGGCACAACCAAATAGGCTACAGAGGTCGTAGAACACTATCTACTCTGTTAGATCTTCTAACCGGAGGTCCCGGGTAGGCAGGCACAACCAAATAGGCTACAGAGGTCGTAGAACACTATCTACTCTGTTAGATCTTCTAACCGGAGGTCCCGGGTAGGCAGGCACAACCAAATAGGCTACAGAGGTCGTAGAACACTATCTACTCTGTTAGATCTTCTAACCGGAGGTCCCGGGTAGGCAGGCACAACCAAATAGGCTACAGAGGTCGTAGAACACTATCTACTCTGTTAGATCTTCTAACCGGAGGTCCCGGGTAGGCAGGCACAACCAAATAGGCTACAGAGGTCGTAGAACACTATCTACTCTGTTAGATCTTCTAACCGGAGGTCCCGGGTAGGCAGGCACAACCAAATAGGCTACAGAGGTCGTAGAACACTATCTACTCTGTTAGATCTTCTAACCGGAGGTCCCGGGTAGGCAGGCACAACCAAATAGGCTACAGAGGTCGTAGAACACTATCTACTCTGTTAGATCTTCTAACCGGAGGTCCCGGGTAGGCAGGCACAACCAAATAGGCTACAGAGGTCGTAGAACACTATCTACTCTGTTAGATCTTCTAACCGGAGGTCCCGGGTAGGCAGGCACAACCAAATAGGCTACAGAGGTCGTAGAACACTATCTACTCTGTTAGATCTTCTAACCGGAGGTCCCGGGTAGGCAGGCACAACCAAATAGGCTACAGAGGTCGTAGAACACTATCTACTCTGTTAGATCTTCTAACCGGAGGTCCCGGGTAGGCAGGCACAACCAAATAGGCTACAGAGGTCGTAGAACACTATCTACTCTGTTAGATCTTCTAACCGGAGGTCCCGGGTAGGCAGGCACAACCAAATAGGCTACAGAGGTCGTAGAACACTATCTACTCTGTTAGATCTTCTAACCGGAGGTCCCGGGTAGGCAGGCACAACCAAATAGGCTACAGAGGTCGTAGAACACTATCTACTCTGTTAGATCTTCTAACCGGAGGTCCCGGGTAGGCAGGCACAACCAAATAGGCTACAGAGGTCGTAGAACACTATCTACTCTGTTAGATCTTCTAACAATTTTCTATTAACTGTGCCTTCGTCATCATCCAAATTTTACAGTAGTTCGTTCACCTTTTAGGCAATTCGACTGTGGAACTCTCTCCCTCTTGATATAAGACAAGCAAAATCTATCGGCAAGTTCAAATCTCTTCTTAAAAAACATTATTTGTCTATCCCTTAACCCTGATTGTCTTACTATTGTTATTTTTTGGCTGACTGTTTATGTATTATATATATTCATTTGTGATTTTTGTATATATGTATGATTGTGTATGTATTTTTATATATAGAGCTAATTATGTACGTGTATTTATAATAAATATTTTGATTTTTGGCTAAATATAATCTCTGCACCACCTACTACATAATCTAGTTTTATCTCTTTCTCCAATACCCTAAGGTTGTCTGGAAGAGATCGCTCTTCAGCGATAAGACCGCCTGTTGTCTACCTCTACCTACATGTTATTGTATTCTTTCTCTTTATAACTGCTTTGTTTGTGTGAGGTGTGCAATAAAGAGTATTTGTATTGTATTGTATTGTATACCTACAATCGTGGATGAGGTGACGTTTTAAGTTTGCGTCCCAAATACTCAACAAACCCCCATGAAATATCTTTTTCAACCGTGACATGACTTGGTACCTACGCATTTAAGCGTTTCTTTGTTGAAAAATCTGCTCCTCCTAATATTTTATTTAAATATTTAAACTCTTAA
Source organism: Epinotia demarniana (assembly GCA_945867215.1). Classification (NCBI taxonomy): domain Eukaryota; kingdom Metazoa; phylum Arthropoda; class Insecta; order Lepidoptera; family Tortricidae; genus Epinotia; species Epinotia demarniana. The sequence continues at coordinate 21,366,973 of OX244274.1, read as the reverse complement.
GATGCAGAGGCGGGTTTTACGGGATTAGTCGTGTCATAAGATATGCATTACTTCTGGCACGCAGTGTTGCAGTTAACATGAAAATTCTTCCATGGGTTTGTAGAGCATTTCACAACAGTAGGTAAGTATAGTTTCCAGATAGAATAATAAATTAAAAACACAATGTCATAAAATCCCAAACGTAATAATTAAAAATATAAAAAAATCAGTCACAATTAGTTCCAGTCACAGTGTCATTCAAGTAGTCTATAAACTTTCGAAATAAGTTTACGCTTCACATAGTTCTTTGAACAACTTGTGAATTTTTGTATGTGGAAATTACAGTTGAATTGTCCTAACGCACGTTCGAAACGTTACGTGTTTACCCCTCTGAACGTTCGTTTTCCGTTCTACTGTTATTAAGATTTTGAAAAGATGGGGATATCACTATCAACGATCACATTTTAAATCTGGAAACGGGCCCCTGACTGTGAATGAACTACAGTTGCTGTATGACATCTGCATCTTGACAAGGTTATATTACCTACCTCATAGATATATATATATTACTTCGTAAAGATAGGCCCAACGCCCACGAGTAATTCGGCCAATGCGGTGGCCCGCCACGGGCAATTGCGGGCCACCGTGCCTTAGTCTTCACCTGTCACAGTGTGTCACCGTATGTCAAGCGAATTTTGTTCGGACAGGCGTATCTTTACTTTCGATATCAGTGACCTACTTAGTGTTAAATCTCGCAAATATTTAATAACAGAAATATCGACTGCTGGTTTGGACCAGTAGTTATATGCATTGTGAAACGTCGAAAACTCTCTGCCAGTATGAAGTTTTTTGGGCAATAAAACGTTACACATGACGTCCTGGTTAACCACGGTCATGCTGCGTTCATTTTTAATCAGAATGTATATAAAAATCTTTGAAATAGCTAAAATGAGTCTAACCGTAATTTTTCCCCAGTAATTAATCCGAGTTTTGTTTATTCGTAATTTAAGAATAATTTATATTTCTGTGGTCTTCTACCGTACTGTCGCAATACCACGATCAAAGCATGGGTTGCGAAGAGGTTGCGAAGTATCAGTAAAGTCGGGTACCTACTTATATTATTGTATTGTAGTACACCTACACATTCACGACAAAAAGCTACATTTCCCACATGTTTCTGTTCAAATGGTTTACAGAATCTCATTACCTTTAGCTACACATATATCATCATATTTGTATTTTCCACGATACTGAATCTGATGGGATTTATAACACCCTATAAGAGCAATTATTGCTTAGAATTAATCTAAAAAGCAAAACGAATTCCTCATTCGTCATGATACCGATTTAATTGGAATAGCGGTTCGATACCGCATAGCTATTACGAAATACAATTTATGTTACATACTTCGAATAAGGAATTGCGTTGCCTGGCAACATAGCGGTATGAAACGTCACACTTTACGGCTCGAACCTTCGAGTAAACGCACACAGACCCACAACTACTTGAGTAACAAATACTAGTACCTACTTTGAGTGCGGTGGAGTTTGGTGGTAAGTACCGGCGACCTCCGGTACACTAATTATGGTAGCGACACATGGCACTTAAACGTGGTCAAAGTCAAAGTTAGTCAAAGAGCAATGGAGAGGGCTACATTGGGAGTTTCCCTGCGTGATCGCTTCAAAGATGAAGGCAATCCACAGCAAAACCAAGGTAACCGATATAGCCAATGATGTAATATGAAAAGTAGGATACGTTGTCTACACAAAATTCCGTGTTTAAAAATGGCCGCCAAATCGGACAGCATACGTTTCCATTGACGACGCGAAACTGAGGCAATTGTTGGTGGAATTTAACCGACTTCAAGAGGAGTTTGAGAAACAATTGAATTGAGAACGCGCCGAGATCACAGACTCCATGTTGATGGTGGCACTTCATCGGTTGTAAAAAAAAATCTTTGGTTTTTGTATTTGTTACCTCAAACAAAACTCTGTAATTTATGAGCCGGTTCGTACATTTTTTTATTTGTATGTATTTGTTTCCAGGTTGGTCCCATTTCTTTGATTATTGTTATGTACTATATTGATGATGAAGATAACTTATGAAATTCCTCAATTATGTACTTACTTAAAATTATTAAACTACGTCACAGACTCTAATATGATTCCTTTGAAATTACATCACTAATGAAGTGCCAAACGTGATCCATGACGAATCGATGGAAGTCCTGAAATATTATAGGCTCGGCCCACATATACAACGACTCGGTTTTTTTCTTCAAAATCAGTTCATGTGGTACCTAAATTCGAAAAGAAATGTGGAAATGGCATGGCGGAATGCTAAATTGAAGTTCGTTAAAACTTTGTTTTTAAAGTTAATTATTATAAATATATTACATCATCCGAATCGCTAAACTTAGGTAAGTGGCAATGGACGGGACACATTGCACGTAGAACCGATGTTTCTTAAAAAAAGGGGTTTTTAGGTTGCATATAAACATTTAAATGCTGTCGATTTGAGAGACTTCCCTTTTGAAGACATTTAATTTCAAAAATATCCTGCACATTCATTCAATGGCGACATTCATATTGCATGTGCACGAGCGTAGAATCTGGACGGCAAAAATATATTCCATATTTTAACTATATTAAATTCTGGGAACCGGTCATAGGCCCCCTGGCTATGAGTGGTATGAATCAAATTGATTTACTTATTAAATATTACACTTGCGATGGATTTGGAGAAGCCCGTGTGTCCGTCTGTGCGACTGTTGTTTACCCACGGGTTTATCTCAGTCACCCTTTACTTCTAGAAAGATGTATCTCGGCATGGGTCTATATATCAATCGCGATTTAAGAACACCAACTCAAAAAAAATCCATCTTGGAAAAAAAAAGTTTTATTGACTGCTCTAGTATACCTATGCTTTTTTTTTGATGACTTTGCATGCCACTAAGTGGCTGTATATATATTGCTTAAACTATACAACTGTTAACACCCTCATGTATATCTGCATTTTTTTTTATCACACTTTTGCTTGTCTTTTCAGCCTTTATCATTCAGTTTAGTAGCCCTGCCTTATATGTGCTAACCGAATTATTTATTTATTGAATCACTCCTCCAGTAGGTATATGTGAGTGAGGATGCGCCAGAGTACATTGCCATTTCAGCATCATATTTTATCCTACCTATTATTCCCGTCAACTTTATTGAAAGGAAAAAATTTCAATATATATATGTATATATATGTATATGTATATATAACCGCGACGCGACGGCGGAAATAGAAATTCGAAGTTCGCACTTCTCCCTCTCCGTCACTCGCATATGCAAGTGCGGTAGAAATATATATTTATTTATTTATATAGGAAGATCATCAGCTTAAATACTACACAGTAGCTTAAAACAGTAGTGACAGTGAGGTAATAACAGATCCTCACCGATAGAGTCATAAATATGTAAAAAATAAGTGAGCAAAAGCCAAACGAAAACAGCGCTTTTGCGTCTTGACACAGCTACATCATTTAAGTACTTATTTCTAAATAGACTAAAAAGAGTTAGGTACCTAAACCATTTCCCTACCTCTACCGAAAAATTGTCGATATAAGCGTCGTTTTACTGAAGGAACACTTGCACTGAATAGGTCCAGGTCGTCCAACCTCTGAAACACCTCATTTAAGCCGTTGCTCGCTCTGTCTATAGTTAGTGGATGATAATGGCACGGATAGTGGCGGCTTACGCCGAGCTCTACTGGGTATACGGATGTTCAATTTACCAAGTAAGGTGGGGCTGTCGATTAAATTCGATGCAACTTAAAGTAGGTATGTAATGTCGGCTATATTTCGACGGGTCTCAAGTGGGAGAAGATGGAATCTCCTGCACAGATCCAAATACTTATTTGAGTCGTAGTGAATACCTAATTTGAAGCAAAAATGAAGTGTATTAGTGGGGTCTATATCGGGTGGCATAAAATTGTTGATCCTAATATTTTGTCGCATACCAACTTTGTGCCGAATATCGAATTGCATAAACATTGTTGTGCATATTTTTTATTTGCCGAAATTGTTGTTCCTAATATCGATTGTCCTAAATATTTATTTTCCGAATGTTTATTGTGTCGAAGGTTTTTTTTAGAATGATTGATGTGCATAACTTTGATGTTACTAATATTTAATGTACTAAAAATGTTGTGCATACATTTTGTTACGCATACATATCTATTAGAATTGCCTATTATTTGAATAACATATGACCCGCCCTCATGTCGACGGAGCCCCGCTTTGCGGGGCCCCTATTTCTGCTCTGAGGGACAAAAGGCAACTAACGAACCTATCTAATTTATCTAAATGAAGGTTGGCTCTGCTGAGAATTGCCTAATACTTGAATTACTTATGACCAGCCCTCATGTCGACGGAGCCCCGCTTCGCGGGGCCCCTATTTCTGCTCTGAGGGGCAAAAGGCAACTAACGAACCTGTTTTATTTATCTAGATGTAGGTCGGGTCTGCTCAGAGTTTACGAATAGTAAAAATAAATGTTTTATTTGTGGTTACTTAATCTTTCCTATTTAGGTACGTACTTTAAGAACTTATGACCCGCCCTCATGTCGACGGAGCCCCGCTTCGCGGGGCCCCTATTTCTGCTCTGAGGGACAAAAGGCAACTAACGAACCTATCTAAATGATCTAAATGAAGGTTGCCTCAGCTACGAATTGCCTAATACTTGAATAACCTATGACCCGCCTTCGTGTCGACGGAGCCCCGCTTCGCGGGACCCCTATTTCTGCTCTGAGGGGCAAAAGGCAACTAACGAACCTATTTTATTTATCTAGATGTAGGTCGGGTCTGCTCAGAGTGTAGAAATAGTATAAAATTTAGGAAAAAAAATAGTATAGGTGGTTTAATTTTAGCACGTTTAACAATAGGCAAAATAATTACTATGACAATGAAAATTAGGACTATTACTTTTTAGGTAATTCGATGTTCGAGTAATCAATATTAGGATAAACATACTTTAGGACTTTTAAATGTGTATGCGCAAAAATGAATAGGCTAAATAAGTAGTATGCCACTCAACATTATGCCAAACATTCTCGGCCAAAAAAATTTAGGACGATCAACATTATGCGATACGACAGGCACCCGTATTAGTGATACCAAATGCCTACAAAAAATTTGGACACTGATTAAAATGTCACCCTGTATTAAGTCAACATGGGTCATACAAATACAGTAACGGTCAATTATATATCCCCCTTTCAACAATCCACGCTTTTTCGGTACCTATATTTAAAGAAACGCGATATCTATTTACCTTTATTTTTGTCATTTCGACACGAGTTCGGTCGGCCGGTGGGCCGCAGTCTCAGATGGGGCAATAAAATAAATAATAAAATAAATATGTGGGAACAATCTTACAAATAAATAACTGAAGACTAATTATTGCCGGTGCTCTGAGGGGTAATCAATCACGTAACTTTTCGAACGCGCGCTAGGATATATAAAAGCGTTATCTTCCTGACGCGCGTACAATGCGTTAATGATCGACCTTCTTACATAGTTGGTAACATAGAAATACTTCATCCTCGGTAAAAAGTAATTCGAAATGGCATCATAAAAAATATGAAAAAACTAACTCTATTAGCAGGTTTCCCATTCATAATATTACAGTCAAAAAGTATTCATTATTGAATTGAATTGAATCTTATTATCTGATTTCATAATTATCAATCAATTTCAGCATTACAACTGACTGGATCTATTTGTAACTAAAACTCGCATAACGACATCTGACCTTTCAAAAACCTATTCCCATCTAACATTATTGCCCGGTCGTTATCCTACTGTCATGTCCCCTGTCAAAAGATCCGGTTACGATTGTGACATTGACAGATAATTCAATCCGATGCTAGTGGTTTTATCGTCTAGTTTGGGACAATTGCGACACCTATCCGGTTCTAAGGACCATTTCTTGTTAGCGAGATTTGAATGTGTCGGCAGAGAAATGCGACTTGTTTTGATGACTAACCCCTAGTATGCCAAGGATTTGTACCATTTTTTTACATCCCACTGTTATCATATGATTTTAACCATCGCGTATGAATGCAATGCAATGGGATACTCTGTACAGGGAATTTTATTGATGGAATTTTCAGTCTATTTAAAAGTTTTAGAGGAAAAAATTAAGACGTAATGTGTATGAGGTTCTTGTGGCTTTGTAAGTTTTTATGTAGGGTGTAATCTATGGAACCGCATGAACGATTTCAAAAATTGTTTACGTTAATTGAATACCCAGGGCAAGTCGGGCGGGCAACTACTACTTACCTAATCTAATACAAATCGCAAACGAGTTGTTGCACCCTGTTAATAGCCCTTACGTACATCACTGCCGATGCAAGCTTTGTCCCACTTCCAGCACAAAGTTTAATATTAAATGAATGGACGCCTAATAAAAGAATAAAGCCTGTCAAACGAGTAGGGAAAATAACAATAGGTTGTGTTTGTATAAAGCAACCGACCACTTTGACGGTTCGTTGACCTGCTAGTAGCATAAAATATGTCTAGTTACTAAGTATAGGGACCTCCCTACAGTATGCAATATTTTGGTAGAAACAGTTTTTTTAATTTTATAAAAGAACGAGTTTTACAGCTGACTGCGACACATATTTATTTTATTGAGTTTCAACAACATTTTATTTTATCAAGGAACTCTTAAACTAGTAGGTACCACGGATAACCCAGCCCATCTTTCATAGATAAGCTCGACACTGCCGCGTACACAGCAACCTTCACAACACTTACCAGCAACTCGCCTTTAACTAACCAGTCTAAGCCAGACCTTGGGAATTTTCTGAAGCCATGGCAGCGGAGTGGTTGGAGCATGCGGTTGCAAAACGACGATCGTGAGGTCAAATTAAGAATTGTACCAATAAGTTTTTCGGAACTTATTTTCAAATATCATTTGTTATTGAATATTAGATTTTCGCTGAAGTCAAACACACTTGCATACGGCACACCTACGTTTGCGAAGAAATTCAATTAGGTCTATGTGAATTCTCTTACCCACACCGGGTCAGCGTGGGCACATGCGCACATTCCCATGGATGATAATCAAATTCAAGGTCTATGTGAAGTCTCCAACCCACTCTGAGTCAGCCTAGGCACATTCGCACATTACGGTTGCCGTATGATGGTTGCCATTTTGGGTATTACACTGCCGTCTCGCTCTCGCATGTCAGAACACAGATTTATTTCTGACCCACAGCGATACGTGATAAGACGAGACCCATCAGGTCTGACTCACAGGGACGCGGCCTGCGGTGGCGGTCTATAGTAAACTTGTGTTAATGTGAAGTTTACTATTGGCCGCCACCGCGCCAGGGTGATTCAAGCTTTATCCGATTACAGCGGGATGTAAGGTTGATAATGGTGATGTTTTTGAATTTAGAATCAATAGATCAAGATATAATTGCGTCCAGTAGTGAGGTGAGGGTGAGGCGGGTCGTGAATAGCACAGCTGTCGTTTGGGCACACGATCAATCACCCGCGCAGCACGTGGCAAACAAAACACGAGGAGCACGACTGACGTTTCCGACTGGCACCTGGCACGTACACTGTTTACCTGGACTGTACCTAAACATTACAAAATATGTAGCTACCGAGCAATTTTTCGTAATTACATTCCAATTCCATCAAATATATTATACTGTTGACGTTGAAATGTTTCATCCCATAGCTCGTGTCGAAAATGCACGTAAGTATTTGTTAGTTACTTACGTGCATTTTTTATCTTTCGCACCTGCTTAGTCGAGCGACAGAGGGGGAGATACACGAATGAATTTCGTTTTCGTTTCCCGGTAGCGCCCCTGGAACGTCTTAGTGATAATGGTAGGTTTCAACTATGACATTGCTTGGTAGTTTTGATGGAATTTTACTATGAAGAACCATAGTTGGAGCAAGAGTGCCAAAGTGACCGGTCCTGCGCTACCCGCATCCAGCAGAATCTCGAGACCTTTACCAGGTCATCAGTCCCCCTTGTCGAGGGTCTACTCACGCTGCGCCTTCCGGTACGTGGTCACCACTCGAGAACCTTTCCGCCCCAACGGCCTTCGGTTCTACGTGCAGTGTGCCCCGACCACTCTTAAGTCTAGCGATTCGGAGGGCTATATCGGTTACCCTGGTTCGTATAATATCCTCATTTCTGACGCGATCACGCAGATAAACTCCCAGCATCAATGATGTAATATAATAAATTAATTTTATATTTTTACATTTTTTATATGTATTACATCATTGCCCAGCTTTGATAGTCCCCTAATCTAAACAAGCTCTAAATACCGACTTACCTTAAATTATTTATTCTTATGGCATATATATGTCGCAGTGAAATGGCCAAAACAGAGATATGAACAAATCCCTAAGGGATATGATCAAATCACGCAGGATGTTAAAATGGCGAATCCATTTTATCATTTACCTAATACAAATCAGTAATTTGATCAAATCTCTGAATCTGTTTAGTGAAATGACGAAACCGGACAAAAAAGGCAACTCGTTTTTTCATTTCACTAGACTTGTTTAGTGACTTGATAAAATCCCTAAAACGCGTCAAATGATAAAATGGTTTGGCCATTTTAACATCCCACATCATTTGATCATATCCCTTAGAGATTTGATCAAATCTCTGTTTTGACCATGTCCCTGCAACATATACATAATACAGAGTCGCTTCAAGGTCAAAAATTAATGTGAATATGAACGAGAACAACTGTATATAGGTAAATAAGAGCTCCTACTGGAAGGAGGAAGCCTGCAAGGGTTTGTTGCGTAGTTGATATTATGAAATTTTAAATGAATACTAAATGGAGTAGCAAAAACGACAAGTTGGATTACAAAATTTTGCCAACTTTCGACGGCTAGCTATTCATTGGTTACAGCGATTTTACCCTAGGTACCTTCTACTTAAAAATGAGGGAAAGGTCACGTCGTCAATCGAGAGTTTCAACACTTTCAACCGCCTCACTTTCGTTGACATATTTTTAAAGAATTGGGCGTGTATTTTGATGCCGTTTTCGGATACCTCTTAGATATACGGTAAACTTAGGTAAACCAGAATTAAAATGAAAATCTGCCGCCACTTGTATAAAAATGGGACCACGAAAGTGATTCGGAACAAACGCTTGAAGTTTATGCGACTGATCCATAATGAGAGGCCTTAAAATACGAGTGTAGTTTTATGAAACGAGCGTCAGCGAGTTTCATAAAAGGATCACACGAGTGTTTAAGGCCTAATTATGTACAGTTGCATACACTACTTTATCTACACACATATCATAAGTTAGGTAGTAATTAGTAAGTAACAGCAAAAAACCAACAATAAACTGACAACAGCAATGGCGGCAATTCGCTCATCCGTCATTGCGAATGTTTTTTTTTAAATCATAGACAAACGAAAGAAGTCCATATACACATATCACTCGAGATCAAATTTCGTGCGGTTTGTACGTAACTGAAACGTACTGAATTGACGTTTCGTATCGATAACTGTGTTAATATCTATGGATACTAGAATAGAGACCCACTTGAGTTTTGACAGCTGTTCCAAATTTAAACTCATAACGATACAAATTTATCAAAAATCTGTATTTTTTTTTTTTTGGCGGGAACGTTGAAAGTGATAGGCGCGCTTGATAAAATATTTTATTGTAAATTAATTTTAGGTGTTAATTTGTACATATTTAGTCTTAATTTTAATTTAAATTCATAGTTGATTTGGTTATCGGTTTGGTGCGCTTCCCCAGTCATGGGGAAGCGTACGGGAAAGCGTTCTCGGTTGGAGGGCTTGGAGCCGGAGCCAGATCTTCAATCTGAAAGTAGTTCTGATGCGGATACAGGTGCGCCCTCGGAGCGCATACCTGCAAAAAAGAAGACTAAAGAAGATGACAAAGAGAAGTATACTCCTTTCAGGGCCAAAAGTTATTACAGGTTGTACGACGAAAATTCAGCTAAGAAAGAATTTATTGTTTTTCTGAATCACAGAGAGGATGACCACAAATTTTCTGACAAAGATAGACTTGCTTTGTCCAATGCAATCCGAAAGCATCGCGTGTCGGGCGTGATGCATCTAAGAACAATTAATGCATACAAAGTTGGGATTATGTTCGATCTCCCAAATCACGCCAATGTCTTCCTAAAAAATGAAAAATTATTAAATGAAATTCACATGAATGCTTCAATCCCAGCATCTGAGACCGAGGTTACGGGTGTTCTCACTTCAGTGCCGATTGATTATTCGAACCAGAAGATTTTCCAATTAATAGCTTCCAGTAAAAAGGTGATAAGCGTAAGACGGTTTATGCGGCGGGTAAAAGACACGCTGGGTATCGTCTCAATGGTTCCAACTCAGACGGTTGCCGTGACTTTTGCCTCTGTACAGTTGCCTGAATATGTAACACTTGACCATTGGAGGCACGAAGTAGGGATCTATATTCCTCCAGTAAAGCAATGCCTTCGTTGCATGAAATTTGGTCATATAGCAAAGTATTGTAAAAATAATGAAGTATGTTCAATTTGTGCTGAACCTCATAATTTCAAAAATTGTAATAAGGTTAAAACACAATGCGCAAACTGTGGTGGGGATCACGTGGCTATATCTGCTGCATGTCCAATTAAAAAACAGAAAATTGAGGAAAATAAGTTAAAATCACGTAGTGCTAAATATTCCGATTTGTTTTGTGACGTTGCATTTCCGCAGCTCGGCTCAAAATATATTGACACCCATCTAAGTAATCTGACCAAATCTGACAGATTTATGAATCTACTTGTGGAAGCTATAGTTAAAATTTGTGCTGATAAAGAAACGCCAATAAATTCTAACAATATAAAAGAAACACTTAAAAACACTTTCAGGAAACAACCTTATTTTTTTTTTCTTTATGGACATATTGAACATAGTGCAGTGGAATGCTCAGAGTATAATAAGCAATAGGCTAATCTTTACTAGATTCTTATATGAAAATAACATTCACATAGCAATAATTTCTGAAACCTGGTTAAAACAACATCAAAAATTTTCAATTAAAGGATACAATGTCATTAGAAATGACTGTGGTAATAAACATAATGGTGTAGCAATACTTATTCATAACAATATAGTATATTCTAATATTAAAACTTATTTTGACAATGCTCTACAAAATATCTGTGTACAAATAATTATAAACAACAAGCAGTTGAGTGTAGTAAGTTTTTATAGTCCATCAAATTCTGATCCCCCATTTAATAAAAGTAAATTTGATGCTTTGATAAAATCTATTCCGCAGCCAATGCTTTTTGGAGGCGATCTAAATGCTCATCATATGTCATGGGGCTGTGTTGATACATTGCCTCGAGGTAGAGATGTCTTAGATATTATTGATGGCAATGACTTGGTTCTTTTAAATAATGGTCAAACTACTACAACTGGTTCTTCTTCTTGGCGTCCTAATGCTCTGGATTTAACTTTCGTTTCTCCATCATTGGCACTTTCATGTGATTGATCTGTTATGGATTGTCCTCTTGGCAGCAGTTATCATTTGCCTGTAATGATAAAAATGATAGTTGGTAATGAAAATAGCTCACAAAGTAATCCAATATGTAATAATGTACATTTGCCCATTCACCCAAATTACAAACAGGTGAATTGGAAAATGTACAGGCAATCAGTTGATTTTTGTTTGGCTAATATTGATTTTGAAAATATGTCTTCGATAGATGCGCTCAATCTGTTTTGTAATATTTTGCGATCTACTGCTGTAGAGTCCATCCCTAGACATAGGTCTTTGAATAGTTCTAATACGTGTACACCAAAATCTTTGAAATTTCCCCGGCTGCCTTGGTGGAATCAAAAGTGTTCAGAAGCTGTACTTAATTCAAAACATGCTTATATAAAATTTAAAAGTGAACCTAGTGAAGAGAATTATATAGAATTTAAAAGACTTCGAGCCCTTAAAAAGCTTGTTCTTAAGACTGAACGGCGTAATAGTTGGATAAATCTGTGTAACTCATTTAACCGGTGCACTCCTTTGACATTAATATGGAATTACATGCGGAAATTTAATAAAACATTCATTTCAAAACACGCTAGTAATAATAGTTGGATATCAGATTTTCTTAAGAAATACACTCCTGATTTTGTGCTTAATGAGTCTTTAAATTATGTTCACACAGAAAATGATAATGATAAGTACCTTACTGAACCGTTTTCTTTGCAAGAGCTTAAATCTGCCCTATTTTCAAGAAGAGATACATCCTTTGGTCTTGATGGAATACCATATATTTTACTGAAAAATTTAAGTTCACAAAATCTAAAGACCTTTTTAAACATATTAAATCTGCTGTGGGAAGAAAACTTAATTCCTGATGATTGGAAAACAGATTGCTTGGTCCCAATTTTAAAGCCTGATAAAGATAAATTGTTACCCGACTCATATCGACCTATAGCACTCACATCTTGTGTAGGAAAGGTTTTTGAACAGCTTCTAAAGCAACGGTTGGAATTTTTTGTCGAACAAAATGGTCTGTTACCCTGCAATCAGTTTGGTTTTCGTAAAGGTCGGTCTTCTCGTGAGAGTATTTGTCAGTTGCAACTTGATGCACTTAACAGCATATATAATAATCAGTATCTTCTTTCGGTATTCTTTGACATTGCAGGTGCATTTAACAGTGTCAATATTTCCGTTTTATGTAGAGAGCTGTCAATGATAGGGTTACCTGGCAAAATAATAAATTTCTAACAAATGTTTTTAACAAACAGAAAGGTTTTTGTTAAATTTAACAATCACTTATATGGCCCAAGATTATCTTCTTTAGGGGTTTGTCAAGGAGGTATCTTATCCCCTTTAATTTTATTTTGTACATTAGGAGACTAAATCTTATTCTAGGAACAAAGGTTAAAAATCTGCAGTATGCAGATGATTTGGTTGTTTATGTGTCAGGACCTGATTTAAATCAATTAGCTTTGACTATTAATGAGGCATTAATCAACTTACATAAATACTTTGCTTATCTGAACTTAGATGTAAATTCGACTAAAACCAAAGTTTTTATTTTTGGTCGCTTAAGCATGTGTTTGCCCACAGTTTTGTACAATGACATATCACTGCCTATTTCATATGATCTAATAAAGTTTTTAGGTGTTATATTTACTTCAAAACTTTCCTGGATAAAATATGCTGACAGTATTATAACCAAAGCTAACAAAGCATACAATGTGTTAAAATCGCTGTGCGCCACTTCATGGGGTGCAGACCCCAAAATTTTGTTAATCTTGTATAAGTCTCTAGTTCGAAGTCATTTTGAATATGGTTTTCTATGTTTTGCTGGAGATGATAAAATTGTAAATTCATTAGATAAAATACAAAACAAATGTATGCGGACAATACTGGGTGCATTTAAAACTAGTCCTATCGCTGCTATGCAAATTGAATCGAATCTTCCTCCTATTCATATTAGATTTCGTTATTTAAAAGAAAGATTTATTTTAAAGTTATACAGCTTGCCTAAGAACGATCTTCTTCACAACTTGATTTCTTTCCAATCAGCGCCTTTTCAAAGGCACATGTATGTTCTTCAGGATTTTACTTCTTTCTTTCACTCTTTGCAGGAGTTAAATATACATCTTGATAATGACCTTCTTCTCTGTTACACAGGCTCTTTTAAGAGTAAATATCCCGATATAAAAATTGTAATAGATTCAAAGCTAACTTCCAAAGAGGAGGCTTATTTATTGTTGTCAGAATGGTCTAATTGTAAATTTATTTATACGGATGGTGCCAAAAATAATAATGCTGTTTCCTTTGCAATTTATCAACCTGAAATTAATAAAGGTATTGGGTTTAATATCAATAAAAATGCAAGTATCTTTACTGCTGAAGCAACTGCCATCTTATTTGCTTTGAAACATGTTAAAGAACATAATCAATATAGTAAAGAATGGGTCATAGTAAGCGATAGTATGAGTGTATTAATAAGTTTATCGAGTAACAAAATGAATGCTAGCACTTGCTATCTAATTTTTTCCATCAAAGAATTATGGTTAGAACTATCTTTAATTGGTATTAAAATAGATTTTGTATGGGTTCCGTCTCATAAAGGAGTTTCTGGTAATGAAAACGCCGACTACCTAGCTAGAACTATTGCTAATGCATCTGACTTGTCCCTGGTTCCCGACAGCAGGGACTTAGCTGTGACCTTGCCATATTCTGATATTATAAGTAATCTAAAACAGCGTATGACTGTTCTTTGGGGAAGACATTGGTATCATTTTACAGAAGTTGAGAATAAGGCTCATTTGTATGCTTTGTTAGATAACCAAGTTAATAGTAAGCCTTGGTTTTGTAAGTTTAAAACTTACATGCATCGTAGGTTTTACACCATAATTACTCGTATGCGCATTGGTCATTGTCGTTTAAATTTTCATCTCCATCGTAAAAACTTTGTCTCTTCCCCTTATTGCGATCATTGTCAAAAGCAAAAGGTTCAGTCTATAGATCACATTCTGTTTAGTTGCTCATCCTTTGGCATTCAGCGCCTAGTGCTGATGGATGAGTTGCTTGAGATTTATGGAGCTTCTAATCGAATCCCGCTTTCAGTAACTGATTTGTTGAAGGAGTCGTCTACTTATTTACCTTTGTTTAATTTTGTACATAATACTGTGTGTATGCTGTAAATATGATGCTAAATTTAAAACTTGCTTAAAATTGTATATATTTTTATTGAAGCATTGTACCTATATTTTGTTGGTCAAATGACTTTTTGGAATGTCTGGATGAGGTGTAAGCTTTTTTGAAGAGCTGAATATTGGATTTGACGTTTTTATTGGAACATACTCAAGACTTTATTACTGGATTTGACTTCATGAATTGGATTGGAATAACTGAAGACTTATTTTTTGGATTTGACACATATGTTGATAATACTGATGACTTAATATCTAGATTTGTTCATATGAATTGGAAATAACTGAAGACATATTTATTGGACTAGAGACTTCTGATTTGAAACTACTGAAGACGTTATTACTGGATTCGATCAAATGAAATTATACTTACTGAAGACTAGGCAGTATGGCCCATGGTCTTAGCCTGTCCGAATGGACGAATTTAAAAAAAAAAAAAAAAACAAAAATCTGTACTGTAATGACATTACAGTATAGATTTTACCTACTACCACAGACAAGAAAGTTCTCATAGTAAAATCGGTTGTAGTAATGCTGGTCATTTCCTACGGTTTTTGAACGCATTTTAGAGCACTAAATGATATGTGCGTAGATAAACCTAGTCTAAGTTATTGTGACAAAGCGCGGGATATATTTAGGAGTATAATTAGATATTATGTCTCTCGTTTGCGATCAGTATAAAGATATATAACATGAATCCTAAAATGCAAGTAGAAACCAAACTTCGAGTCACGATAAAGCCATCGTTTAAGTCGAGCGCGAAGACAACACTGCTGTACCATCCTATACTGGAACCATTTCGCCGCATTTTCAGGCCCCTATTTGAGAACCTCTGGATAAGACCAGAACGCAGAAATTTTCGCCATCCAGTAAGCTATAATCACATACTTAAAATCCAAAATTTCAAGCCTGTAGGTCAATTAGTTCCGAAGTTAAGCGAAAGCAAAGTTTCGCATTTAAGACACTCACTCACGATCATCAAAATAGAACTAGTACTTCCCATAAACTCAGAGAGCTGAAATTTGGTACAGAGTTAGGGTTTAATGGCCACATAAAGGGAAAACTATAAAAACTAGGAAAAAAACGATTAGAGATATATCTATCCTAAAAAGAAAAAAAATTGTGTCAAATAAGAAAATCTAATAAAATAAATCAATAAGCCCACGTTTCTACAAAAAGAAGTGAAATCCCATCAAAAACATTCTGTAAAAAACTAGCCAAGTCTCGATGGAGCTGCTTGTTTATCTCTAAAAAGTAATGAAATATGTGAGATATTTTGTAGTGTCAAGTCTCAGGCATTCTTATTATTCTTTATTTGCTAACTAAATAAAATTCTGCAACTTGGCAATCACACAACTTTATTGCATTTAATAATAATAATAATAATTACTCGGTGTACTCCTTGCATTTCATTAAATTGTCAAAAGGGCCTCTACGTGTTGTCTCAGTTGGTACTTTGTAGGTACCTAGCTCCACGCACGCCCCCAAAGGTCCGGGACATCATTGTCCCGTGAACTGGATATGAACTGAATAATTATTATTATTGCATTTATGGATACCTAAAACTATGTAGTATTGTGTGTTTTGTCTAGTTTACATATTAAGGAGGAAACTATTAACTTTGTAATTACATAGTAAGTTCTTGATATACTTTACCTACATATAATTATGTAAGTGCATCTGACATCCAACCCGAAACTAAACTTTGCTTCGTTAAAACATAAAGTTAAGTTGCAACACCAGCGCATCTAATTGTTACATACATTGTATATTAGGTAGGTGAATAATTAAGTTTAATTGAATATGCATTTTGTGTATGGTGACGATTAGTTCAGCCTAATAGGGGCTCTCGACATTAAGTCCGTTTCTGACGGTTAGTTTAGTATATATATATCAAGGGTCGACAACGCCCGTGTTACTCCTTTGGAGTTGCATGCATCTATAGGCTGCGGTGTCTGCTTACCATCAGGCGGGCCGTACGCTTGTTTGCCACCGTCGTTGTGTAAAAAAATACTATAATTAATAATTTAAAATATTCGCTCGAAAGTGGTACGCACTTTACGTAGCGGGCGTGTTTTTGTGTAGGCAATAAAACTTTCGCAACCTGATGAACTGATGAACCAACAATTACTTTCAACAATTTTTTTTTAATGACTGAGTAGGTAATTGTTTTTCTTGTATTTTTCTGGTACAAATTAAAGATGTTTGCGTTTACATATAGGTTCGCTTTCCTTATCAACCTATAAAATTTTAGAAGTTTCGACCCACGAGGTACCTTCAATTACGGCTGGCACGTCATTGCCACACACACATTACACTTGTTGCTCGCAGCTTGCACAAAGATGTGTTCATCATCATTATCATCATATCAGCCGGAAGACGTCCAATGCTGGATCTCCCCCAAAGAGTGCCAAGTGACCGGTCCCGCGCCACCCGCATCGAGCGGACTCCCTCAAATACTAGGTCATCAGTCCACTATGTAGAGGGTCTACCCATACCGTACGGTACGTAGTCACCACTCAAGAACCTTTCCGGTCATCGGTTCTACGTGCAATTTGCCCCGCCCACTGCAACTTAAGCTTAAGCCATTCGGAGGGCTATATCGGTTACCTTGGTTCTGCTGGCGGATAGCCTCATTACTGATGATGAGTTAACCTTATGTTAAATGTGCGTGTTTTGAAAAATACGTCAAGTTATTGATGATGACAATAGTTAATTTAAAAGCCTTCGGCGCTGTAGTGCTGCTAACCGCCATGTTTTACAGTCACTGGGCAAAGACCTAAATCCAATGAGGTCCAGTTTTCCCTCTGGATTTGAAGCAAAGGTGACGTTTACTTCTGATCCATGGGTCACTTGCTCATATCCGGTTCGAAGGACCATATGGTGCAGTGGCTGTAGGCGCTGTTTCTCGTTGGATATTCAGTATGAGAGTTGTATTAAGATCAAAGCACACGGTTAATTACATGGCTGTTTTCAGAGAGAGAAAGATTGAATGTATAGACGCGACAGGAACGAATGAATGGAATTATAGGCGTCCCGGTCACTCCATGATCTGTGTTGGAGTTGCCAACAGTGCACAATACCAATTCTTTCGAACGCGTGTTAGGACAATTTCATTGCAATCTTTCCATATTAAATTTGACGTTTAGATCTACCTAACGTATGTATGTCCAATGCGTTAAGTGATCTACCTGCGGGCCCCTGCAAGACACCTAGAGAAATTTTCTTTATTACTGTTAGTTGATTTCATTTATGCCCAAAGGCCAATTTTCCCTCCCAAAATAATTACAAAGAATTATTTCCGCATTTTCAACCGAGAATGACATTTGATTTGTGGCCTGAAAAAAGATACGTTCCATTGGCTCAATCTGAATATGATCGAGCTCCCACGCGCGAGTTTACGAGGGAGGCCGTGTTTGTAGATAAGCGGGGCGGATTGCGGGACAAGGCCCTCGCGTCGAAACACGCAAAAAGAAACATATAGCGTTGCCTAAGTGCGTTAATCTACAGGAGAGTGCAGGTTAGAGTTTAGGGCTTCCACACAATATACTCATCGTCCTCCTAGCGTTATTCCCGGTTGCACCCTTAACGATCCCGCGGTCCGTTTTAACTAATCCCATAATTTGGCATGGGTACTAGTTTTCCGAAAGCGACTGCCATCTGACCCTCCAACCCAGAGAGAAAGTAGAGCTTATTGAAACAGACCGGTTTCCTCACGATGTTTTCCTTCACCGAGCTTTTCGGTCGGTAAAACGGCACATGACAGCTGCACGCCTGAACTACTAGGCTACCGGAACTTCCACGCAATATAACACTACTGCGAAAGACAATACTGTCGGTATACTGAAAAATAAAACAAACTAGCTCCGCTATTCTGTAACTTGTTTTGAGCTCACCTCAACGCTCACCCAAAAATATATCTTGATGTCGCGATTTCTAGAAACTAAGTACCTACAGTAGAACCCGCTTTACACGACCACGCTTAAAACGATTTCTCGCATAATACTTACGTCATTTTACTCGTCAGTCCCTACAAGTTGAGACATGTTCTCATACATTTGTTAACGCTTAATACGATTCTTCATCCCGTTTAATACGCCTTGAAACTTGTTATGGTGGCAAAGCAAGTAAATATAGACTAAACTGTCCTGGCCTGTGCCAATTCTGATGGGTCAGAAAAGTGGCGTTTGCTAGTGATTGGTAAGGCGAAAAATCCACGTTGCTTCAAAAACGTAAGATCGTTCCCTGTAACTTATGATGGACAATCTCGAGCTTGGATGACTCACTTTCAGATTAAATATAGACGCATAATTCTATTAATTGACAACTGCCCCGCTCACCCTAAAGGTGTTGAGCTACAGAATATCAGGCTTGTATACTTACCTCCAAATGCGACAAGCAAATTACAACCGAGGGATCAGGGCATCATAAAGGTCCTTAAACAAGCTTGATTGAGATGACCATGTACCCCACCCCCTATACCGTATAATAATACGCTTTCTCGCTTAAGACGCGTTTTTCGTTGGGTCCCTGTGAAATCGTCTTAAACGGGTTCTACTTGCATAGCTCTAGTTTCATTAGGCGTGACGGGTGAGGCGAAACGCTTTAGCGCGTTCCAAGTAACCCAGTAAAGTATCGCTAATTGTACTGACTTGATATTGAGGACTGACACCTTACTGATGCCGCACCGACTACGCTCCGTCAAATGCAGAAGTGGTCTTACTTTTGAAATTTCTAATTTTTATATGTGTACTTCACGCGCTTGCCTCTTTCTTTAATTACGTCACCTGTGTCACTTCGAGTATGTGGGATTTTCTTGTCAATTTCGCTTCCTTTCGAATAGATCATCTTCTAAATATCATCATCTCATCATTATCTTATAAAAATCTAAACATTACGAATCGATTCTCCATCACTTAAACTAACCCCCCTTTGCGGAAAGGATCGTCGTGCCTTTCCACCCGGTATAATAGTTCTAACCGCGCGCTTTTTGAATAGTTTTGACGAGTTTTGAGTTGATAGTCCTCCGTCATAACTATAGATTTATTTATGGCACAAACGTTAATTGATTCTTCAATCCTTCATCTACATTTGCACGAGAGTTTTTTTTTATGAACATTTGTTTTTTTATGATTCCATTGTTATCATGTTGTGTTTATGATTTATTCAAACATGGTCCGAAAAACCTCTGTTTTTGATATTGGTATGTTGTTTATGCATATATGAAATATACATGTTACTGCTGTTCCTTATTGACATCTCTAACAACCCACGAGAGATTTTTTATGTTTACGTACTTTTACGTCAAAGTGTTTTTATGGCCTAAAATTGCCAAAGTTTGGTGCCATATATCTCGAAAACTATGAGTTTCGAAGTAAACATGGGATTCTAATTCGGTAAACCTCGTTGTTGTTAATACGATAAGCCATAAAAAACAAAAAACGGACAGTTACAGATCGAAGGTCATTAAGGGCTAGGAGCCCCTTAAAGCTGGTGACTGTGCAAGCCAAGATTCGAACCCACGCCGGCCTTAGTGCTTGACAACAGTGGATCACCCCTCGCAATACTCATATTTTGCAATAAACTTTCGAAGACCCTCAACTTTACTCTTACTTTTGACCTTCAAAGCACATCTTTTCTCTTCAAGGTTCACGAAACGTAAACGATCGTGCAGGCAGCCGAAACCATACAAATGAAGGAAAATGCCTAATTGTTTCTATTAAATATTTACCTGCAAGTCCGTTGTCGTCAGTTACATAAAGTTTTAGACATTACTTATGACAGAGTTCTTAAAAAAAATGTTACAACATATGAACATCTTCTACATGCTTAGAAGATGGTTCATGAAAATGGGGCGTAACAAGACCATTTGATACATAAAAAGTTCATTCACCCATTTACCCAGTTGAACGATAACACAGTTCCATTCACTGACCTTTACCTCTCCAGCAGGCCTGATCTCCGCGGAAGTCCAGAATTTGGACCTCCTCCGGCTCCTCATGGAACGACCCCTGCTCGGGGGCCACACTCGCTGGGACCAGCGGCCCTCCGTCGAGGACCGACTCGATCAGCTCTGGCATCGGAAGTATGGCGAATACCCTCCCACATACAATGTAGACTTAAGGTACGGACAGCAGATTATTATTGAGCTTGCCATTTCACCTGAAGACTTTAAGCCGAGCCCGCTGCGCCAATGTTTCCGTGGTTTTTAAACATTAAACATGTTATCCGTGAATGTCGCTAACAATTATTGTTTGAAAGTAATGTTGGTTTTTAAAAATTCATTAAAATATGTCGCATCGGACTCGTCACTCGCCTTTAGTTCGCAAGCGCTATGCTGCATCCATTTTTTATACAAAAGTTTGTGACTTAGCAACTACTAACCCTTTCAATGTCATTATGGAAACTGATTTAATCTTAATAGAAATAACCGCTAAAACCTCACATCTATCACGGCCATCACGGCGGCGCGCGTTCTCTCTCGATTTTTCTCGCACTATAATCCGTCTCTCTGTTATTAGACTCTCTCTTACACTTAGAACAAGAGGTATAGTGCGAGAAAAATCGAGAGTATGTCGCGGCCGTCTCATGATAGACGTGCAGCACGGCTATCACGCGACGGCGCGCGAGCTCTCTCGATTTTTCTCGCACTATCCGTCTCTTTCTTATTAGAACACTTGGAACAAGAGGTATAGTGCGAGAAAAATCGAGAGTATGTCGCGGCCGTCCCATGATACTACGTGCTGGTTGGTTTCTTTTTATCGAAGGGCTTGTTTACCGAGTTGATTCTTAGTTATGTTGTTAGTAATATTTGTTGTGCGTTTTAATTTATTTTTCTTAGTTTAGGCAGTCAGCAGGTAATATTTGAAAAATCTCTTAATTTTCTAGTTACCTTTAATGGGCCCGAATATTCTACCGTCAACACTAACGTAAGATCGTGACAAAGATAATCAACTACATAAAACTGATATTAAAGGTAACGAATATCCAATATAGGCTGGCAGGGGGTCTGTTATTAGGTGCCGATATGACATTTACTTATATTACGTAGAGATATGTGTAGGCGGTAGGCGTACTGGGTTTATAAATAGACTTGAAATTACAGTATTTTAGCCTATCTAAAAGGATTATAACCTTTACGATAGCGTGGAACACCCACGGTACTTTTTTGGTAAACATATCATCAAAAACGTGTCTACAACAGTCAGGATAGAGGACAATGATATACAAAATTACAAATCGAAATAGAACCATAGTAAGCTCACTAAGGTTTGCGTGGGTTTGTGTGACGGGTAGGTACTATAGTCTGTTTCTTTAAGCATTTAAATAATGTAAATAAACAGAACCACGTGACTTGCTCACGGAGCCAATCCTATATTGCATAATTTAATGAAAAACTGTTTTGACTGGCCTAGTCACCTAGTATAATTTGTTTTGACGACCGCGTTAGCCTAGTGTGTAGTGAGTAGAGACGTTGCCTACGCCCCTAAAGGTCCTAGCTTCGAGTCCCGGTAAGGGCAAATATATATGTGATGCGCATGAATATTTATTTCCGCGCCTTGGGTCCTTTTTATATATTTAAGTATATTATATAGTAGTATTAAATATATCGCCTTCTAGTACCCATAACAAAAGTCTTATTGACCTTAATCCAGCTCGGAGCATTATATTTGAATTTTTTCCTTTTATTAGAAATTTATCAATTTTGATAGCAGCGTTATTGCTGAATACAAAATTAATTTATTGGGTTTACTATGGGATTACCTATCTATTTTTTACCGCTACAGCATCATGGCATGTAATAAACATTTAATTACATTCGATAGCCTAGTTTTTTCGTAACATTATGCAAAAATAAGATGACAAGATTCTGAAATTTGCAGTTGTAGCCCCCGAAACACTTTCAGGGTATAAGAAATCATGAGTTTTATAAAAATGCCGATATCTTGAAAAAGATGACTTTTTTGATACCGTAAAACCGTATAACTTTGCCCGCTTTTTGGAAATTTTTGTATTTTTCACTAGTTTATTGTGTCATTTTATAAAACTTATTAGTAACATATACAATTTTGTGGGCCCTTTTTTACATACGTCCGGACTCTAGTTCAAAAACAAGCGTCTTTATTAGGGAAAATCGCAATCTAAGTGCCGGGCCAAAAAAATAAAAAAATTACGTCATTGCCCATTTTGTGGAAGTGTTTCTTGCTCTGGCATTTTCAAACTTATGCTTAGTGTAGTTAAGGACTATAATGCAGAAGAGTTATATTTTAGTTTCATGTGATAATATTTCCCTAAAGCACAATAGCTCTCACAACATTGAACTGGGCAAAGTCACAAACAGAAATCCTGCACTCTCCATACTAAAATCTCATAGTGCTAGGGTTGTCAGTTTTGATTTTACCCGACTACGCAAAGTTAAAAGGTAGAGTTATGAGTTTAGCACAGTTTTTTCTCGTTACTGTAAACAATTTAAATTCTTGTACTGTAACAATTATTTTCATTAAGAAGATAAACGTAAAAAAATATCAATTAGCTTTAGAATCACTTTTTTTGCAGTTGTCATTAAAAAATTAATAACAAACGACAATTTCATAGGTAAGCACCTAATAATTACTCGTGCAGTTAAGATAGACCCTACTCGGGTCGAAGCGGTCCGTACGATCAACCTGTCATACGAACATATGTAAAAACCAACTTGTTTAAAATAACTTTTGGGTGACAACCCTAAGGGTCCAATTTGGCCGGGCAAAGTCATATTCAGTAGCCGAAAATCTGCTTATGACATTGCCCATCGCCATAATTACAAAACTAATAAACATTCAGAGATAAGCTCCCACCCATGACGTTATTTAACTATATAATAATCACAGTCAAAAACACATACCTGTACGAGTTTCCGTTACCGAGATACAACTAAAGTTTTCGAGTACTATTTGGCCCGCAAAAAAACACGTCTGTACTCAAAGCTTGCTCACGCGCAACTGACGACAGGTACGGACCGGTCAGCCGGCTAGTGTTGTCCGCTTCATAGTTGGCTTTCAATCACAGATTATAAAAAAGTGTACATCTTCAGCTAGTGTTGGGATATTACGGTTTTTGTGAAATGTGACGGGGTGGTCAAAGCTATATCCGAACGGCAAAGTCCTAAGGTTTGACGGTAAGGTCAAGTTTGCTTAAATTTAGATCTCACAAGCTTCTATCACCCCTCTTCATTTTGGCGTTGGGTTTAGGGACACCTATATATAATAATATCGCCTAATATTTATTTATTTGTTTACCTTCTTTTAATCGCCTAGAGAAACAGACGATAGACGATTTTGGAGGCGCCCAACCCGCGCCGCGCCCGACCCGCGTTCGATGTGTGGAGGCCCTTAATATATAATAATTAATTACGCTATTTTTTTTGTAGCGGCTCATCGACGAAGCGGTCGGCGGTGGCGACGGCGCTGAACGCCGGGCGGCCGCGCCGGCAGCCGGCCCCGCTCGGTAAGGTCGTCACGCCGTTTGCCGGTATCGGTAAGCAGCGGCGAGGCAAGCTGCTTGCATGGCTTGTTGTCACTGTAGCGTTGTTATATGCATATCTCTTTCTGACGCTTAGCGGGATAATGAGATGGGTACAGCGCCCGCGCTCGGTAAGGCCATCACGCTGTTTGCCGGTGTCGGTAAGCAGCACCGATACAGCTCGATTGTATGGCTTGGTGTGTTTAAGGTCGTACAACGTTTCGGGTGTGTTGCAACATCGCGAGCAAGGAGAAAATCATGAAAGTATCAATATGTAGTGCTTCGGCTTTGCATGTCTTATTATATCTTTAGCCATGAAAAACTCACCGAGCTATTATACCCCAACTTGACAAACTAACAGGTACAGTGAAAAAAACTTCTCAACTGGCCAGATGAAAGCTGAAATTCGTATAAAAACTTTAACAGGAAACATTTTTCTCACTGTATCTGTACACTTCATAATTAAAGTCCTTCGTTGCTTCGTTCAACATTACATTGCAATACAGACGTTAAGGTAAATGTCGCAATGTTCGACACCTTAATGCCTACTAGTTGACACCTATTGTCCACCTCTGTTGTTTTGACGTAAAATAGAAGATCAAACGAGCTTCGCAAGCGAAGTTCGATCGATATTATATGAGTAAGCTTCATTCGAAGATATAACACACATGTAGTCCTTTAATCTACCAGGCAACATTTCGCAAGTTTAAAGTACGCAGTAAAAACCATAGCTCAAACAGTTTTATCCCCACCTTTACCCCTACCCTACTTAGGGACCTCGGCTTGCCACCATTTCTCATTCTTTTTAGAGACAAAACTTTCCTAGGGGTATAGGGGCGGGCGGGAAGTTATATCTTCGAATGAAGCTTACTCATATAATATCGATCGAACTTCGCTTGCGAAGCTCGTTTGATCTTCTATTATATTTCGAAGCTTCATTCTTCAGATATAACACACATGTAGATGTTTAGAGTTGAAAGTTTTGCTGCCCTTTGTAATTGTAAAACATCATAATCATGAAATGCAATAATTATGTTTTGACAACAATCTTAGATACTCCCAATTATTAATCAAAGAGTACAATTGTAACTTCACATAATTCTACCTATACAAAAGGCAGATTGATCTGGCACAATGACCTTCGTCGATTAATTGACGATGGTAGAAACGAGCCAAAGTTTTCGATGTTCTCGACCAGCCTGCTGCCTTCCGGATAGCATCTAAAGAAATGCCTGACCGGTGTGCAGCTGACGTGGCGGCGTGGCGCGTGCTGTGAGCGCTGAACGCCGCCATGTCTTTACCGCTTTCGCCAAGCACTCGCGTAATGCACCCCGGCTAATGGATTGAGCAGATGCATTTTTATGGGGACTTTTGAAAGTCAACAAAATATGTTGTGAGCTTTTTCAGTCCTAAAACATCATTATAACAGTCACCGGGCAAATATTTCTATTAGGTATCTTCAAAATATGGAAGGCACAAAATCGGTTGTAGACGACCTACACCTGAAGTCTTAACTATATCATCAAAAATTACTTTAATACAATTTGGGCATGACTTAATATTATTCCACTTAATAAGTGACAGTGTTTGTACCCTGTGGGCAGGACATATTGCTAACAAAATCGCCAGATTCTTTGTTAGTTTTTCCAATGAAATTTCTCTATTAGGGTACCATGTTGTTATATGATTTAATACCACTTGAGGATCCCAGGTATGGCTATATTTAGGAGTTACGGGCTTTAATTTGTAAACACCTTTCGGTAATCCTTTACTTTGGTCATCTGAGCTGATACTACTCCCCCGTAGGAGCGAGGGTGCTGACCTATTATTATTTAATGAGCCATACGACGATCCTTTATTAAATTCGTGCGTAAGAAATAAAATAACAGCAGAAATGAAGCCCTTATAGAAATTGAATATCTATATTATCTATGCTAAATTTCCAGCACAACTTGTATTTAACACACGTTGTACTGTTGTAAAGTGTTGTTTGAAATTGACGCTAACATGAGATTAGATACTTTTACTAATCTCAACAAAAGCGGAAACCACGGTTGGGATGGCCATTAGGGAAATACTACTATTCCTGTGGCGTTGTCATTTATAATCTTATGTAAACACTTTAGTACGAGTGCGAGTGGTGGAAACGCTTAAAAATATTTATTATAAATACCAGCTAATAGTGAATGCGACGACGGTAAAAGCGTCCGAGTCTGGCTTCCACGAAATATATATTTCACATTTGGCAGAGGTACGAGACGCAAAGAGGTCGATTTCGGGCACACCAAAGTGTTTACTTATTCTTTCAAAGGCTGCAATACTTAAATTTCATTAAATATCAGGATTTAGCCTTCTGGATTCTCTGTCTGCTTCTACATTATTCTTAGTGTTAATGTACGAATCGAATAACCATATGTCTCGTTCTTCACACCACTGCCAAATAGATCTAGGTAAGCTATTTAAGTGGGGAAACTGGATGTCTCCCATTCGATTAATATAGCTTATCGCGGTAGTGTTGTCGATGCGGAACAACAGAGCACAGTTTGATTTATTTCGCGCAAAACATTTTAATCCTAAGAGCGAGCAAGCTCTAAGTAATTAATATGGAATGCTAATTCTTGCTCTTCCCATGCTCCGTTTGCACACACTCCGTCACAGACTGTACCTCATCCTGATCGGGACGGATCTATAGATATTTCTGCATCGAATTTCGTGATTCCAAAAAGACAAGACGTTACAAATAATATTATTAGTCCACCAAAATAAGTCAGGTAAAATTTCGCGAGGAAGTTTTACTTTTGATCATAGACATCGTATTCCTGAATAGCTCGGAATTTATATCTTTCTAACAACTTCGTGTACAACCAGCTGTATCTAGCTGTCGGGCATGCAGTGGTAAGAACTCTTAAAAAGTGCGCATACCCTGCATAAGAAGGGATATAGACATGATAATTGAATTGTAAACAAAACCTAAGAATTTACAGCATTGTTGGTAATTTTGGGATTGTATCGAGCTTTTGGTATAGTTTACCACAAATCGTAGGCACTCGAGAAACCGGAGAGTCTCCCTCCCATTATGTTTACATTCGTTAAGGTCCCTTCCAATACACAAAATGCCACCCCGGTATATAATAGAAGTTAGGCCTTGTTTTTAGGTAAGTTACGACTTCTTTCATAATTTTGGTGAAGGTTCTAGGCGCCACGGAAAGTCCATAGACTAATAGGGAACAAAACTCGTAAGTAACATTGTTATGCTCGAATCTTGTCAATGGTAGCCATAAACCCGTTTTTAGGGATTAATTTAGAAGCAGTTCTAGTCTTCCATTTTAAAATGGGACTTAGTTACAAATTTATTGAGCCCTTTCAGATTCAGTATGAATCTAT
The DNA here is from genome assembly GCA_945867215.1 of Epinotia demarniana. Taxonomy (NCBI): domain Eukaryota; kingdom Metazoa; phylum Arthropoda; class Insecta; order Lepidoptera; family Tortricidae; genus Epinotia; species Epinotia demarniana. The sequence continues at coordinate 21,339,396 of OX244274.1, read as the reverse complement.
AGCCACCATTCGATTTAGGAATCAGAAAATCTTTGATAGAAACTGATCATTAGTCTGTTGGCATCCAGTGATGCTTTCACTGAATGCCTAGGTTAATTAAGTTCTGTATAGCTAAGCTCGTTTCATCATGCTCTTGGCATGTGAAAGTATTTACAGGTTTGACAGATTGCGTAACATTTCCTAAAAAGGAATTGGAAAGCCATTCTGTATACAGTCTAATAAATAAAGTACGATTATTCGTTACATTAAGCCAACACTTATAAAAAGCTTTAAGGCGACCGGCATGTACCTGCGTTACTGCCGCGGCGTCGCAAGTGGCTTGTTGTAGGCTGCTCGCGGCCGTATGATGGTCGACGCTGTCGGCCTACTTTTCAGTAGATTTGGAAGCTTTAATTTTCTCTGAGAGTTTGCTTCCAAAGAGAGTATCATCTCTCTCAACGTATTGTATGACTCAAGGAATACTTCGTCTAGTCCAGGAATGACTAGTTTTATCTAAAATCCGACTTCAATTAGATAGGATTTTTATCGTTAGTACCTATACCGACTCCCAATTGCTGTTGAGATGATTCGATTTTCTTGTCACGGCCTCTTTGGATGTCTGTAACTGCCGCCGAAATTACGGCGTTTAAGGACGGCGCCCATAATAATTTGCAATTTACAGGTACTCTTATAAGAGTTTATCTTTACTCTTTTTATCAATACCTTTGTGTAATATAGGTAGCCACCTTTGCGCTAAATTGGGATGAATTTTCTCCCCATATTTTGGGACATCATCAGTGGCGTCCCCTAGAGCGGTTAGTAACTCGGCATCTATTACAGGGGTCGTTTTGTCATCACAGGCCTCCACGGGAGGTGCATTTTCTTCATTTGAACGTGGGAGTGAAGTTTCCACTGCCTCATACACTTGTTCGTGGTTTATAAATTAAAATATAATATTTTGATTTTTCTAATTGAGGGTAGATATGAAATGCATTGTAAAACCACTCGTCAGGAATTTTAATGCATATATGTATCTAGTGCCCCGCATCGCGAACACGGGATATACTAATCTCGATTAATGGTTGTAGAAATTGCTATCGTGTTGACTCACGGTCAACCGCCAAGCACGAGATACCTTGACGACTCTCGGTCGCCTCCCAGGTTTAGTTACAAGACGTGGGCTCACGGCCCGCGCGGTATTAAATGCATTTATTAGCGATTAATATTGTTAGAAATTGCTATCGTGTTGACTCACGGTCAACCTTCAAGCATGAGATACTTTCGTCACGACTCTCGGTCGCCCCCCAGGTTTAGTTACAAGGCATGGGCTTGCGATTAATATTGTTAGAAATTGCTATCGTGTTGACTCACGGTCAACCCCCAAGCATGAGATACCTTCGTGACGACTCTCGGTCGCCCCCCAGGTTTAGAATTACCAGGCGTGGGCTCACGGCCCGCGCGGTATGAAATGCATTTCTTAGCGATTAATATTGTTAGAAATTGCTATCGTGTTGACTCACGGACAACCCCCAAGCATGAGATACCTTCGTGACGACTCTCGGTCGCCCCCCAGGTTTAGAATTACCAGGCGTGGGCTCACGGCCCGCGCGGTATGAAATGCATTTCTTAGCGATTAATATTGTTAGAAATTGCTATCGTGTTGACTCACGGACAACCCCCAAGCATGAGATACCTTCGTGACGACTCTCGGTCGCCCCCCAGGTTTAGAATTACCAGGCGTGGGCTCACGGCCCGTGCGGTATTAAATGCATTTATTAGAGGCACCACCATGTAGAACTATTTATTGAAACTAATTGCACTTACCTGATTTATCTTCGGAACCTGATGAATCAGATAGCACCGCACTGTCATAACTCGTTTATAGTTTTTTGTTGCAATTTCCGTATATTAGCAGAATAATACTCTATTTTTTCCTGTGCACTGCGTTTAGGCATGATTAAATATTTTGAATTATTTTTTAATAGAATTAGTTCGTGCGTTCGTTGCCTCGCAAGAATAAAGAATGGGAAATGGTGGCAAGCCGAGGTCCCTAAGTAGGGTAGGGGTAAAGGTGGGGATAAAACTGTTTGAGCTATGGTTTTTACTGCGTACTTTAAACTTGCGAAATGTTGCCTGGTAGATTAAAGGACTACATGTGTGTTATATCTGAAGAATGAAGCTTCGAAATATAATTGAAAGTGTCATGCATGTATTAGGCGAGTGTCGGGCATTGGACCCGATTCTACGTGTACATGGCTTAAGTAGCCTAAAACTAAATTGTCTAATTTTTTGACATAATTTAGGCGCAAGATTAAAAACGACATATTTAAAATAGCATTTAGGCAGCTAAGTTGTATAGACCGCCTAATATAAGAAAAGTCAGATTCAAATTAGCGCTGCCATTTGATTACGACAGCTGCTCATAGAATAGCAAAGTGTTTTAGCGACATCTAAATAAAATTAGGAAGTTTAGAGGCCACTGTACAATCGGGTCCATTGGGACGTTAACCTAATCCACCAATACTTATTGCCTATCATCAGTGAGATCCCGTAACATAGTTTCATTTTGTAACTATACCCTCAATCCATCTCTCATAACAGAAAATTTTGCATGATAGCTCAATAGTGTCTACTAGAATCAGACGACACTAATATGATTAAGGTTTGACGGAGTCGGCGGCGACGGCGCTGAACGCCGGGCGGCCGCGCCGGCAGCCGGCCCCGCTCGGTAAGGTCGTCACGCCGTTTGCCGGTATCGGTAAGCAGCGGCGAGACAAGCTGCTTGCATGGCTTGTTGTCAATGAAGCGTTGTTATATCCATCTCTTTCTGACGTATCTAAAGTAGTTCATGCGTTCAGTTGATATTCTACGTTATATGTACGTACAGCTAGGTTCTAAATACAAAAGTTTCGCATACCAGGGGATTGCGGGCGATCCACGGGTTAAAGCCATTGCTGGCGAGAACATAAAAAAGCGGCCAAGTGCGTGTCGGACAACGCACAACCAGGGTTCCGTCCCCATTAAAAAGGTCATGTCAGATCCACCATACCCCCTAGCCATACCCCTGGGGGTAGGGTGGACTGAACCATACCACCGTTAGTAGTGCTGGGATTTGATGGAAAAATAGAAAAAGAAATAGGTACAAAATTTTTAATTTCATTAAACTGAAAAAAACGAAAGCCGTTCTGGCCATTTTTTACCTTAGGCACTACTGCTTGGCACTGCCAGTAGTGTCATGGGTAAAAAAGAATTTCCTGTGACACTACAGTGGCCTTAGTAGTTTTCCCTTGGCACGCGGGGTATTATCTTATCTTCATACCTGTATCGTAACTGCCATACGTCCACGTTCATAACCAACCTATACTACATATAAGGCAGGCCGGTGTAGATACGACGACGAGTGAAGCGAGGAGGAGTGTTAGGTGTACTGCGACTCTGCGGCCCTACAGCGCGCGAGCCGAGCGAGCGAATCGAGCGTGCCGCGGCTGCGGCCGGCGAAGCTCCAGACCTAAGTTTATTCGAAAAAAATATCCGTAGTCGGTTCTGGCGCTTCGCCGGCCGCTGCCGCGGCACGCTCGCTTCGCTCGCTCGGCTCGCGCGCTGTAGGGTCGTAGTACACCTAACACCCGCCAATCGCATCGGCCGGTTCTTTTGCGTTTAGTCAGGCGCGGGACACTCCGCGATTTACGTTCATCGCTACAAGTACATGCCGGTGCCCCAACGTTGGGGACGTCAGAGAGCCATAAATCTTAATGTTTTGGCTGAGAAAAAAGCGCCTTTCGTAGAGATCAAAGGAGTGTCCTTTCTGTACATGTACTATTATCTATTTTGTGGTTTAGTCTGGTTTCAACCGTGAGACTTGTTGGTTGTCAGTTATGTCGAAATGTTCAGTCAATAACTGCGTAAATACCAACAAAAAAACTTGAAAAAAGATGGGATTTATTTCTTTAAATATTTTTTTTAATAACATAACGAAATTTGTGTAAACTCATAGTAATTTAATAGTTTTGAACATGTTTTAAATAATTATTTTTGTAAGTTCAAATGACAAAGTCGCGGAGTCGGTATACTTAGATACTTTTTTTATGATGTCGTTACCTACATAATTATGGTTTTCATTTTAAGATTTCCAAAAAATCCTCAGCGACGTGCAAAATGGGCTGCAGTCATAGCACGCGACAGCCGAGGTGTTTTTTTTAAACCAAACGAGTCGCGTGTCGTTTGTTCGGCTCATTTTAATGATTCGGATATATTATAGGTTATACGACAAAAAATGGAAGAACAGGTTTACTAAAACTGCCACACCTCTCATGAACGTACCTAAGCCCATTTCTTTCCATTACATATTTTAATTTCAATTACTTCCAATATACTTAGCTTTATCTTCTGCCTTCTGGCAAAAGGTAATTAATAGCATTAATGAACTATAATAAAATTCTATAATACAATCCCAACACATCATTTGGAAATGCGCAAATTGTTGCCAATTTTCATCATCATTCATTTTTGACCTTATATCTCGTAATACTCGTTTTATAGATGTCGGATGATCATGAGAGTGACGTTCAAAACCCATAGGATCGTTTTAATAAAATCGACAGCTTATCTCTACTTGACTGTACGCTTACATTACATCGCAAAAAAGAAAGTATTAAAAGTAAAGGCAGGTCGAAAATACAATTATTTAACAAACTGAATCTATTTCAAGGAAACTAAAATGACTTCTTTTTATGGACTCTGTCAGCTGTACTATATGTACTTACGGAAATCTCATCAATTGTTTTGTATATAATATTTGTACGAATATTTGAAACTGTTTATTCCCCACTTGCAAAATAAAGAAACCAGATTTATTTGTGCTTTCTGTTGAAAAAAATAAAATTTATAACGCGACTCCATTCATTCGCTAAACGCTAACTAAAGTTGTGACGTGAGCAGTCGATTCACATTGTATGTCTCAATAAACTAAAAAGTATTTAATCTTTTGATGTTGGTTTGCTAATATGGTGCTTAAGGTCTAAAACACTGAGTTCTTTTTTTATGAAATACCTTGATGCAGGTTATAAATTAACGCTATTAGCAACTACTGAAATGTACTAGAGCTGTCATTCTGGGGCTCTGGGGCACATTTCTTGGCATATTTGCTTGACATTGTGCATCTAGTTCTATATACTAAATCAATGGTTACTACAGATAACGGTAGTCTAACTTTTTCAAATACACTGCGTGATACTGATAACGGTAACAGGACATTTGGGATAAATATTATAAAGCATAATATAGTGCACAGCACTACGGTGGTATGGTTCAGTCCCACCCTACCCCCAGGGGTATTGCTAGGGGTATGGTGGGTCTGACATGAAAAAGGTCATATCATTACTGAAAACTTATGGCACTTACGTCCTTTTCTTTAAGGAAGGCAGTTTTTTATAAATATCTCGAAAACCTTTGAACCGATCTTGTTCAAAACAAATATCGCTGAAAGAATTTTATAAGCCCTATTAGCATGATTTTTTTCATAATTTTAAAGTACACGGTTCAAAAATTAGAGGGGGGGGGACACAATTTTAGTGACTTTCGGGGCGATTATCTCCGACTCTATTCACTTAATCCAAAAAATTGCTTAGAAACCTTATATTTATTTTGAAAGGCTTGTCGATTGATGTACCACACGTGGGCTTACAATGAAAAAATAATTTTTGACTTTCGGTTTTATGTATGGAGTGCACCCCTAAAAAAAATCTTTTTTAGTAATTTCATTGCAAAACTATGTAGCGGTTAACAAAATACACCCTATCCTCAATTTTTTATTCAAATACACCTTATGGTTTTCGAGTAAAATGCCTGTGACATACTGACGGACAGACAAACAGACAGACAGACAGACATGACGAATCTATAAGGGTTCCGATTTTTGCCATTTGGCTACGGAACCCTAAAAATGGGATAATCTTTGGGTTTTTATTACTAGTGCTTCTGCCTCAACTTTATTTGGGAGGTCATACCCAATGACTTACTAATGTCTTATTTTCTTACCTATTCATAGCGAATTTCTCACATATGAGTCGCCGTAGTGAGCCGAGATGCCTCTACGTGCGTTTTCCGCTGCAGGACTGAAAACGGTGCTACGCGCTACGGCGTAGCACACGTAGTGTTGTGTTGCCTGGAATGGGTTAGGCCGATACGGCCTAGGTCAGCACAGGACGACCACGTTGGTCTACTTGGGAGTGACCCTGCGAAGCCTGTGCGCGAATAATTTACTTACAAGCTTCTGCCCGCGATTACGTCCGCGTGGAACTCGTTTACTTATATTGTATCTCGGTACAAACTTTCACCCCCCATTACATTTCCTTAGGGGATGATTTCTGGATTAAAAACTATCCAATGTCCTTCCCCGGGACTCAAACTATCTTTATACTAAATCGGTTTAGCAACGAGAAGACGTACATGGATTTTAGCTCGAACATTTTTCGTGTGTGACGTGATTCGTATTGCACCGTGCTGGCAAAAAACATAAAATGGGATAATCATTGTATCTTTATTACCTACTTTCTCATCGGTAGTGTCATTCGGGGATTCTCCAAGGAGGCTACCTTATCTTGTCTCATTGAAATACTGCAACTCCCATGGCGGTGGCGGTGCGAATCGGAAATGAGTTTTTACAATAGCTTCTTTGTAGATGGTGTTTAGGGTTCCGTAATCAACAAGGAACCCTTTAGTTTCGCCATGTCCGTCCGTCCGTCCGTCTTCGGCTTAGCTCAGTAACCATTACTGCTAGAAAACTGTAATTCGGCATGGGTATAAAAATCAATCACGCCGGCAAAACAAAACAAAAAAAATCTTGAAAAAAATGTTTTTGTACCGCTCCTACACCTAAAACGGGGATGTTATTGTTTTCTCGTTAAACCCATATTGTGGGGTATCGTTGGATAGCTTGTTCAAAAATATTATGGGTTTCTCATAAAGTTTTTCATATTAGTGACTTGTTTGCGAGATATTGGGCGTTTTAACGCTATTGGGCTTTGGCCCAATTTTTTGGTCGAGTCATGTGCCCGAAGTCGCGGGCGGAAGCTAGTACCTAGTACATATGCCATTTAAGAATCAAAGTTATTGATACCATACGCATCTAAGGGTGGTATTCCACTGGTCTGAGATCTTTGTGCAATGTGCCTTTGATCAAAGATATTTTGGGTGACGTCATGAAATTTACTAACAAACATCGACATTTGATCAAATATTACGAATTACATTTAATTCAAAACGGCTAATGCAAATAGTATAAAAACTTGAACCAAGATATTGGATAAGTGGAACGGGCCTCCATCAAAGAAATTGATTCAATATTAAATAAACACATTGGACAAAGCTCTTACACAAATGGAATACCGCCCTACGGGTTAAGTACACTAAGTAGCAGTAATAGCAACTCCAATAGATCATAATTGACGACCGCTTTAGCCTAGTTGGTAGTGCCCCTGCCTAGTGCCTACGAAGCAAGAGGTCCTGGGTTCGAATCCCGGTAAGGGCAAACATTTATGTGATGAGCATGAATATTTGTTTCTGAGTCATGGATATTTGCTATGTATTTAAGTATTTATATCTATTATATATATCGTCGTCTAGTACCCATAACACAAGCCTTACTGAGCTTACTATGGGACTAGGTCGATTTGTGTAAGATTGTCCCCTTATATTTATTTTATTTATATATATATTTTTTTTTATTTTATTATTTTTTTTTTTTTTTTGATGGGAAACACACAGCACCTAATAATACAAAAATAATAATATCATAAAGTTGACTCACAGGCCAAAACAGTTTCCACTTATGAGTAATACAGTTCTATTGCTCTGAAAGTGATCGAACAAGAAAAAAAATATACAAGATAACAATTTAAATATTACAATAGCAATTGAATTTGGAATAGATTGATCAAAACTAAATTAATTCTAACAATAGTCTAACATGCTTATGTTTAAGTTTGAGAAGATATATTTGTAAAAGTATGATGACTGTAACAACTACAAAAAAAAACATGCCATTCGATTGAACAAATGCCTATTCAACATGAAATTTAAATTTAACATTAAATACATTTAACGCATTAATTATTAATTACTAACTTTTTTGATTGCAGAAGCAAAACTGTTAAAGTTTTTATGAAATAGGTCAATGTGCGAGTATTTATTGTTATATGATTTGCATGCCCTAACCAAGAACTTATTGTTTACGTACTTTTTACGACTGAAAGGCGTGGAAAATAGATCGGGGGACCGTGTTCTATAACTGGGACATCTGAATAAAATTTTGCTCATCAGAACTTCGGAGTCAATATTATTATTTATAATTTTATACAGAAAAAGGACATCTCTTTTTTCTCTTCTCATTTGGAGGGATTCAATATGTACGGGTACAAAAGATTTAAATTTGTATGATAAACGATTGAGGATTTTTTTTTGAATATTTTCTAGTGAATTGATGTGAACTGCAAAGTGAGGGCTCCACACAGTGGATGCATATTCAAGGTGCGAACGTACATATGCATTATACAAAACCAGCAAAGTTTTGGGATTTTTAAAGTCCTTACTTTGTCTAAAAATAAAACCGAGCATTTTATAAGCTTTCGCTGTTACTTTTTCAACGTGTGGTACTAGTTGAAGCTCATGGTCCAAATGAACACCTAAATCTCTTATCTCAGAAACTCTACTCAGTACCTGATTTCCAATTTTATATATAAATTTTAAAGGACGAGTTTTTCTCGTAAATGTGATAACCGAGCATTTATTTACGTTCAAATAGAGTTTGTTAGACAAACAGTAGCTATTTAACCTATTTAAATCGTCTTGCAAATAAAGACAGTCGACTTCAGACTTCACCAATGTAAAAATTTTAGTGTCGTCGGCGTATAATAACACTTTGGAATGCAAAAAGCAATCCATGACATCGTTGATATACATGTTAAACAACAAAGGTCCCAAGTGCGAGCCTTGGGGTACTCCAGACGTAATGGGAACAAAGCTAGAAGTGTACCCTTTAATAGTAACCGCTTGGGTTCGATCCCGCAGGTAAGATGTTAACCAGCGCAATAAATCACCATGTATTCCTAAGTGTTCTAGTTTTTTTTAGAAGATCAAACGAGCTTCGCAAGCGAAGTTCGATCGATATTATATGAGTAAGCTTCATTCGAAGATATAACACACATGTAGTCCTTTAATCTACCAGGCAACATTTCGCAAGTTTAAAGTACGCAGTAAAAACCATAGCTCAAACAGTTTTATCCCCACCTTTACCCCTACCCTACTTGGGGACCTCGGCTTGCCACCATTTCTCATTCTTTTTAGAGACAAAACTTTCCTAGGGGTATAGGGGCGGGCGGGAAGTTATATCTTCGAATGAAGCTTACTCATATAATATCGATCGAACTTCGCTTGCGAAGCTCGTTTGATCTTCTATTATATTTCGAAGCTTCATTCTTCAGATATAACACACATGTAGATGTTTAGAGTTGAAAGTTTTGCTGCCCTTTGTAATTGTAAAACATCATAATCATGAAATGCAATAATTATGTTTTGACAACAATCTTAGATACTCCCAATTATTAATCAAAGAGTACAATTGTAACTTCACATAATTCTACCTATACAAAAGGCAGATTGATCTGGCACAATGACCTTCGTCGATTAATTGACGATGGTAGAAACGAGCCAAAGTTTTCGATGTTCTCGACCAGCCTGCTGCCTTCCGGATAGCATCTAAAGAAATGCCTGACCGGTGTGCAGCTGACGTGGCGGCGTGGCGCGTGCTGTGAGCGCTGAACGCCGCCATGTCTTTACCGCTTTCGCCAAGCACTCGCGTAATGCACCCCGGCTAATGGATTGAGCAGATGCATTTTTATGGGGACTTTTGAAAGTCAACAAAATATGTTGTGAGCTTTTTCAGTCCTAAAACATCATTATAACAGTCACCGGGCAAATATTTCTATTAGGTATCTTCAAAATATGGAAGGCACAAAATCGGTTGTAGACGACCTACACCTGAAGTTTCCACTGCCTCATACACTTGTTCGTGGTTTATAAATTAAAATATAATATTTTGATTTTTCTAATTGAGGGTAGATATGAAATGCATTGTAAAACCACTCGTCAGGAATTTTAATGCATATATGTATCTAATGCCCCGCATCGCGAACACGGGATATACTAATCTCGATTAATGGTTGTAGAAATTGCTATCGTGTTGACTCACGGTCAACCGCCAAGCACGAGATACCTTCGTGACGACTCTCGGTCGCCTCCCAGGTTTAGTTACAAGACGTGGGCTCACGGCCCGCGCGGTATTAAATGCATTTATTAGCGATTAATATTGTTAGAAATTGCTATCGTGTTGACTCACGGTCAACCTTCAAGCATGAGATACTTTCGTCACGACTCTCGGTCGCCCCCCAGGTTTAGTTACAAGGCATGGGCTTGCGATTAATATTGTTAGAAATTGCTATCGTGTTGACTCACGGTCAACCCCCAAGCATGAGATACCTTCGTGACGACTCTCGGTCGCCCCCCAGGTTTAGAATTACCAGGCGTGGGCTCACGGCCCGCGCGGTATGAAATGCATTTCTTAGCGATTAATATTGTTAGAAATTGCTATCGTGTTGACTCACGGACAACCCCCAAGCATGAGATACCTTCGTGACGACTCTCGGTCGCCCCCCAGGTTTAGAATTACCAGGCGTGGGCTCACGGCCCGCGCGGTATGAAATGCATTTCTTAGCGATTAATATTGTTAGAAATTGCTATCGTGTTGACTCACGGACAACCCCCAAGCATGAGATACCTTCGTGACGACTCTCGGTCGCCCCCCAGGTTTAGAATTACAAGGCGTGGGCTCACGGCCCGTGCGGTATTAAATGCATTTATTAGAGGCACCACAATAGTTGAAACTAATTGCACTTACCTGATTTATCTTCGGAACCTGATGAATCAGATAGCACCGCACTGTCATAACTCGTTTATAGTTCTTTGTTGCAATTTCCGTATATTAGCAGAATAATACTCTATTTTTTCCTGTGCACTGCGTTTAGGCATGATTAAATATTTTGAATTATTTTTTAATAGAATTAGTTCGTGCGTTCGTTGCCTCGCAAGAATAAAGAATGAGAAATGGTGGCAAGCCGAGGTCCCCAAGTAGGGTAGGGGTAAAGGTGGGGATAAAACTGTTTGAGCTATGGTTTTTACTGCGTACTTTAAACTTGCGAAATGTTGCCTGGTAGATTAAAGGACTACATGTGTGTTATATCTGAAGAATGAAGCTTCGAATTATAAAATAGGACAGAGTGTGAAATTTTGTCAAAGGCTTTTGAATAATCAGTGTAGACAGCATCCACCTGATAATTCCCATCCATTGCGCTAAGGACATAGTCAACGAACTCACACAGATTGGACTCAGTTGATCGACTATTAACGAAGCCGTGTTGCTGTGTCATTAAAAGAGGTCTCACTGTCGGATATAGTGTATCATATATTATTTTTTCTAGTAATTTAGGAAGTACTGATAATTTAGAAATACCTCTATAATTCTTTATATTATGTTTATCCCCACTTTTAAATATAGGTACAACAATGGATTGTTTCCAGATTTTTGGTAAAGTTCCAGATTTAAGAGATAATTTGAAAAGTAAACATACTGGGGCCGAAAGAGAAGTACTGCAGCGTTTTAAAAACACAGGATGAATTCCGTCAGGACCACTTCCTTTCGATTCTTTTAGAGCTTTTAGATATTTTTCGACCAAAGGTTCATCAATTTGAACACTATTAATTATGCATGCATTTGAGCTACTGATGTTAGCTGCGGCAGAAGCAAGTGGCTCAAATACAGAATGGAAAAATGTATTAAATAAATTAGCCGCGCCAAGACCATCATAAGCCGTAGCAGTGTCCAAATAGAGTGAATCAGGAATGCCACTAACATTTTTTTTAATTTTATATACGACCAAAATGATTTAGAATTATTTTTTATGTTGTCTTCCGTTCTAGAAATAAATAAGTTATAACAAGATATTTCTAACTTTTTAATTTTGGATCGTAAACTAGAAAAGGCGTCGTAATCACATGACCTACCATATATTTTCCATTTTTTATGTTTCTTTTGTTTTTTATTATAATGATCTACACACGTCTTTACAAAAGACATATACAAGCAAGAAACGTAAAAAATTAACTTTTTAACAAAAAAATTAAGCCGCCGAAAAAAAGCTGAAAAGCAAAAAATAATAAACCATTTATATTTAGTTTAATAACTAAATTCTTAAATTAATTTAAGTGTACCTATGTAATTTTGAGTCGGCGCCAAACAAGCATATAAATATTAAACCTTTTTTATTAACCTTAATAACTAAGTTCTTAAATTAATCTAAGTGTACCTATGTAATTTTGAGTTGGCGCTATGTAATTTAGTTATTAAACTAAATATAGGTTTATTATTTTTTGCTTTTAGGCTTTTTTTCGGCGGTTGTTTTTTTTTGTAAAAAGTTTATTTTTCGATTTTCTGTGACTTACTTTAGTTAATTACTAACTTAATTACTAGTTACTTGCAATATTTTTGATTACTCTCTGTATATTATGTGGTCAAACATTTCAATCGGTAAGTGAACAATCAATCATCCCCTGTTTTCCTACCCTTACGGTTGAAATTTTTATTTAAAATTTATGTGGGACCAACTTCAACCCAAAACTGGGTATACCCTTTCTATTAAAAAAAGAATTATCAAAATCAGACTACTCTGAAAAACGTTATGCGTGGTCATACATCAATATATATATACCTACGCGTTGACTTGAGAACCTCCTTCGTTTTTTTCGGCGGTTGAAAACACAACCAAATTTAGAACTTTTTCCTTTCCTCCTTTCTTTTTGGAGTCGGTTAAAACATAATGATAAAAAAGAACGAGTCTTGAGCGATGACCGATCGATAAATACTTAAACAGTACAATTCTTTAATTAATTGTTAAAATAACTTTGCCTACACTGCATGTCTACAATGAAAACCCTAAAAGGGTAAAGCAAAGTTGAGGTAAACAGAGCCCCAATTATAGTTTATATTTGATTTAGGGAATTGAGTTCAGGGTTGTCACTTGAGGTTGTACCTAACCATTGAAAATGCGGGCTGATAAAAAACACTGCACATATTTACTATGACTTATTCGGTGATATTTATGTTTATTAACTACTTATGTTTGTTTACTTGCTTGTGACGTCGCAATCAAACAACGTCCTTAATATTGATAGTTTTTATTATAAATCTTTAAATAAACAAACATAAATGAAAGATCGATACTTTCCGAGTATTTTCGTGGTGTTTATCTGTTTCTAATGAAAAAAACAATTTATTTCCACTGTTGTCAAATACCCTATTGAGTGTTGCAATCTCTCAGCTACCCAGGAGCTGCCTGGAGGAGATCGCTCTTTATAATGATAATAATCATCATTTCTTTCGGAAGTGTTTCCTATTCCATAATACGTTAGTTATAATCTTGTTAATAGGCATTATATTACAATTCGTAAGTCGTCAGTTGGATGCCCTATGCAACCTATCCCAGTGAAATAGGAAGGCTCATAGCTCTTTCAGTTGTACTAATAGCCACGCAAAAGGCATGATGACACATTTTGAAAAACTGTTCTATAATGTTTAGAAACATTTATTATGTAAAACGAATAAGATTTTTCAAGAGAATATAACAGTTAAGTAGGAAAAAAATGCATTTTAGTTTTTAAATTTCAAATTGGCGCTAAAATGCTTGTCAGTGTCATGGCGTCCCGAGTGACGTCACTTTGTATAAACAGAACGCAGACAAGTGACGTTTGCTACCAAGATCGCTCAATTGCGAATTGAATGAACTTAAATTCAAAAGTTTACAAGTCTTGCGCAGCCGTGCGAGCGAGAAAGCGGGACAATGACGTATGAAGATCTGACAGATAGCATGGTTCTATCCCTGTCTTACTATTCGTTCAGTACGTAAGTTTTCTCTGTAATCTGTGGTAATGGCCGTTATGGGTATTTGTGTATACAAACGTGACGTCATGCGCTCTGATTGGTGTTTATTATCATGGCGGGCGTCCGTATTTTTCAGCCTAATTTTATCAAAATAAATAATAATCTCTTACTAATAAAAAAACATGAGCACATTTCGAATTCTAAGATTAAAATTTCACTAAGAAAATACCATATTTTAGTGATTTTCAATTACTGTCATCATGCCTATTATTGAACCATGGGGCAGCCCTGAATTCTCTCTTGGCTACCTGTTGCAAGTGCTAATTCTGTGAACTGGTTCGTGTTTTAACCGATACCCCACTGTCCTCTTATTGTCTCAGCCCGCTGAAAATAAGCGAATTGAGCGGGGGATAAAATTGTTGTTCTAATCTGGGTTTGAAGGATCCTCTTGCAAATTACACACAGGAGGTTTAAGGAAAGGACTGATTCCGGTTAAAATTAAAACCAGCTAAGACTTAAAAATATTTTTGGGGCAAGTATCGTCAATAAGTATTTCAGCTAAAACTTTTTGAGGAGGAAGAATTCCGATTTTTGGCCGCTAATATGACATACTTACCTAATTAACTAAATAGACAACATTTCCGAAAGAATAAAAAAGAGACGTTTGAAATCGCACACAAATAAAATCATGGTCGTAGGATGGAAGCTCTAGCCGATTTATTATGTTACTAAACTTCTAAAATAAGACGAAACAACAGAAATCAGCTCAACTTAAGGTGCATCGGAAATTATCGCGTGCTTTGAAACGCCGTTCTGACTAGATTAAGAAACAGTAAGGTTTGATTTTCAGATATATGATTCTCGACTATACGATTGTTTATCGATTGTTATACGATTGCTTAAAATTTCCTCGATAAAAAAATAACCAAAGTTTAGTCTGCTTTTTTTACTCAGCCTACTCAAACGATACATTATTTTACGACACAATCAAGTTAATGCTATAGTATTTTATTTCATCTAAAATCTCACTAGATGAAATTTTAATAAAACTTCACTATATTCATCGAAAGCCCAAAAAAGCCATCCCCGAAGAGTGTTACATCTCTTTTTCTCGTGCGCGGAAGGCATAAGCGTCTCTGTCTAGGGGGCGTGTTCGACTCAAACCAAGGCATCCCCTTAACTTTTTTACTCGGCGCCCCAAGCTCTGACACTAACTGCTAACCTGTCCCCAGGAATCCTAAACGACATGGATACCTTCTTCGAATCGCTGCGGGGCAACCTGCAGGGCATGGCGTCGCTGTCGCCCGACGAACGCGCTAACTTCTACGACCCGCCCACCGTCGTGCAGCCGCCTTCCCAAGGTACGTCCATTATGATTCACTATGGAGCTACACACACGGCGTCATGGTAAATCACAAACACACACATCATCAGCCTATATACGTCCCACTGCTGGGCACAGGCCTCCTCTCATGTATGAGATAAACATGAATTGAGCTTCTCTGTTACTGAAAAAGAGCTTCTAGGTATTATTTGCGCAGTCAAATGCTTCCGTCCTTATCTGTTCGGTAATAGATTTCTTATTGTTACCGATCATCATCCTCTTACTTTAACGTTAAAGACCCCGGCAGTAGACTTATGCGCTGGAGATTAAAATTAGAAGAATTCGAGTACGATGTTGTTTATAAACCAGGTAGGCTGAATTCCAATGCTGATGCCCTTTCTCGAATTCCAATCCACGTCATTACTCGCAGTCAGAGCCGGAGTTATAACCAATATCTTAATTCTGCGAACCAAAATACCTATGAACAGCTTATCAAATCACATACTACCAAATCTACTGAAAAGTATAATGCAAACATCGAGGAACACTCAGAAAACTTGCTCAGGTCTAAATTTCACTCAATCGCATGTCCTACGTCTCTCGATCTCGATTCTTCCATGCCTTATCTCGACGAAATACTACGTGATCTACCAAACCAAGGCATGCAATAAACTTTATTTAATGTACACAGAAACAGGTTAAAAACATGTCATATAAGAGGCAAACTTATCCCTACAGGGGAAATGTACTAAATAAGAATTTAAATGTAAGTCACATTAAAAATTGTAAGATTTAAGAGTCCGCAGTAAGCTCGATTCTCCATACAAACGTAGTTACGCTCTCATTTTAAAACTACGTGTTGGATTGTAACGAAACTTTGCATGTTCAATGAAATGAGGTATATCTATGTCTGAAATTAGTTTACGTAGCTTCAGATACCATAATAAATAAAAAAGATACAGCGAGTTTAAGTTTTTCATACAAAACTAGTTTTTGTTGTATTTACTTTGTTTTATAAATTGGAACCATATAAACTAATTACAGACATAGATATACCTCATGTCATTGTATATTCAAAGTTTCGTCACAATCCAACACGTAGTTTTAAAATGAGAGCGTAACTACGTTTGTATGGGAAGGTGAAATTCGGCCGAGCTTACTGCGGCCTCTTAAGTAAATAGGTTGCTATAGTATAAAACATGAGTGGTTCTCGCCATCAAACGTCACAGTTTGGCGAGTTTTTATGTAAGGTATAAAATGTAATTTCCTTTGTTTTCGAATAAAATAAAAAAAAGAAGACCTGCATAACACCGAGCGCGAACCCTACACCGTACTTCCAGTCACGGTCACGGAGTCACGGTAAATATTAGCTTATATTCAGAGTAATGACACGTAGTTGCAATGTCCAACAGGCAAGGATGACTCGCGGTATTTGAACTCCCGAAGTGTTGAGGAACCGCCCTGTGCAACCCGAACTGAGCCAACTTGGACTGAGGCGAAAAAAATATTTTCAGGCAAGCCTATAGGTACTCTTAAGGGGCTACCCGAGGTTTCCATCGATTTTTGACAAGTTTTGAATCGTATCTCCTACTTTTGCACTACAGATAGAAGTATAAATCAAACGGTTAACGGTTCTTCAATCTTTTATCTCCATTTTGGTCTACCGGATTTTGAAACAAATGAATACTTAATTTTGTATATGATCTTTTTTAACATTGTCTAAAATAACACTTTTTTTTGTATCTCTATTGACGTGAAAGATCTAACACATACGAAATCTACATATTTGGGTCCGTCTGTGACGTCCCTAAAAACTGGTCCAGGGTTTTCATTTTAAACCAATTAACACAAAAGTTATGGCCAGAAACCGGTTTTTTGGCCTAAAATTGTTCAACTTTGATGCCAAATATCTCGAAAACAATGAACTTTGAAGTAAATATGGGATAATATATTGCTTAAAGCCGTTGTTGTTAACATAATAAGCTACAAAAAACCTAAGAAAACTAAGAGATTCAGATCGAAGGTACGATCCCATACGCCAATTATGGGAGCCCCTTAACTCTGTTGCCCATTGTAAATTTTCGCTCGCTGCCACTGCTACATAAATATCAATAAAACTGAAACGGAGATACATACTTCGACATAGCTACTGCACATGAAAAACGATGAAATTGATGTTACATTTTGGAGGAAGGAACCGAAAACGGACCATAAAAAACTGCCTTGACGAATAACTCATAGAGTAGTCAGTATCATATAGTTAGTAGCAGCAAAACTAGCCAAATATAACACATCCTTACTCTCATAGTAATAAAGAGGTGTTGTGATATATTTATTAGGCTAACTAACTATATGATGCTGACTGCACATCTGTCAATTCAGACTAGCTTGATAAGACTCGCTTCCCACGAGACGGCTTGACCCTCCCTAAAACTGCCGTTTCTGTATGTAAGAAACGACCCATTTTCCGTCCGTTTAAGTTGTCATTGAACCTCGCCGCGTGCTTCAATTATCCTCGTTGATCGCCCACACTCGCACTTGACCGGGATTATAATCACTTGTTAGTGCTAATAAACACATTATGAACGTGAGCGACATTAGTGAGCGGTGTCGGCGGAAATTCCTTTCTTTTGTTTAAGTTTTCTCATGCTAGGCGGCTCTGAGCTCGCTATGGTTACTTGTAATAGGGTTTTATACCGTTATTATAAATGAAAAATTAAGAGTCGTACATTGAAAGTCAGATATTCATTTACACTATAAAAACAGAGCAATTTTTTTTTGAATCGTGCCTTCTACTGTTTTTTAACCGTCTGGGAGCTGATTGTATATCTTTATATTCATGTTGTAGGAATTTTTCTTATAAATATCTGTGTGACGGGCTGGTTTATATGTACATACCTAACATATTTTTGTACTGTTCTTATTTTCTTAGCAATAGTACTTGACCGAGTTGCAATGTAATTATGGTTCATTTTAACAAATAGACAGACGGTTTAAGACGTTCATGTTAATAGTGTATGTTAGTTTGTTCCTAGGGAGTGTGGCACAGTAATTGTGTTATGTTCCCAAAGTACAAACTCAAAAAACAAAATAAAGCCCGCCCACGTCACATCAAAGCGCATTACTTATTTTATTTGTATCAGACTTTTCTTTTCGATTGCGTTTCACTATGTTATATCCAGAGTAATCCCGGCTGCGGTATTTCAGGGATATAACGTCGGATCCATTTCAACACGTCACTGTATCTGACCCATTTTCTGGAAAACAATAATTCATGGCCAAATAAATAATCACCAATACAAAAGCGAAAATACTTGGTGTTTGTGCCGTTCCTAGCTTAAGGGGATGCCGCGAAAAACCACGCCCCGCGAAAGAGACACTCTTATGTAGTCCGCGCACGAGAAAACGAGATGAAATCATCTTCTGAAATTGCTGTTTGGACAATATTCGATAAATAGCTAGTTAACTTAGTAAAGTTTTATTAAAATTAAATAAAAGATGATTTTAGATAAGATAACATACTATATCTACTATATAAACTTGATTGTGTAAAATAATGTATTGTTTGAGTAGGCAGATTAAAAAAAGGAAAATAGCTAAAGGCATTGGTTGTATTTTCTATCGAGGAAATTTAAAGTAATATAATGTGTCGGTTAGTTCAAAAAACAATAAGTTACTCGAGAATGATATATTTGAAAATCAGACCTTATTGTTTCCTAATCTAATCAAAACAGTGTTTCAAAGGAACGCGATATTTTCCAATTCACCCCGCCAATTGCATTTGTTTGTATCAATGCTATTTTCGCTTCCGCTATTAGCAACTATTTGACAAGTGAGTAGAAGTATTTTCCGGGCATTACTGTTCATTGCAACATATCCATATGTCCATCAAAGCTAAGCCGTGTGGATACAGTGGCGGAGCGGGTAGAGGCCGTGCCGTGCCGTGCCGTGCCGTGCCGTGCCGTGCCGTGCCGTGCCCGGGGCGACGACGGAACAAATAGTCCCTAAACACAGTGTTCGTCTCAGACACTGACATTCGACTTAGCCGGGTATCGTATGCGAATATAGGTTAACCATTGTAGTGCCTGCTGGCGCTCAGGCCGGACCGCGGACTTAGCACGTTATACAGGGTGACATTTTAATCAGTCTCCTAAATTTTTGTAGGCATTTGGTATCACTAATAGACTCTATTAAAAAAAAACCTGTAGGCATTTTTAAAATTATAATTTGTCTATCCCAAAATAATTATCCGTACTGCGTGGTTACTGAGCATTCAGTACCGCGCGGAGCGGGGCGGGGCCGGGGGAGGGTGCTGAGGTGCCCGCGCGGTAAGGTTTTTTTGGGATAACTTAAATTTTTTTGTACTGAATGATATGATACAAAAAAAACGTATTTAATAATTTTGCTTAAGAATTTTATACTTGAATTTGGACACTGATTAACAATGTCACCCTGTACTGTGTGTCGTCGATGTGTTCTAAGGTGCGATCCAGAGCGTATGGTAGATGCCGGGGAACAAATGTTTGTATTGGAGCAACTACAATTAAAGAACATGAATACCCAAAAAAAAATGTTAAAGACGGACGCGGGCGGCAGCCGAAACGCTTCATAGTAATTGACGTAAAAGTCTGACGTCACACTTTGCAATTTGTAAATATGTACTAACCGTTTTATTGTTGTTGTTGTTATTGGCCGGATACCGGATATTCGGCCTGATCACCGGCCGAATATCCGGTATCCGGCCGCCGAATATTCGGCCGGCCAAACGATAACCTACATTTTAGATTGGCGACGGGGGTCTCGTGCAGGTTTCAACCTGTTACGTATTGTAGGTTTCTAGGCAAGAAACGAGTTTTATTAGGTCAGTGTACGGAATTATTTCGTATGCAGTACACGTGCCCCCGCCTATTTTGCTGAATAGATAAGTTTTTAGTATTACTAACCATTTTTCAAAGTTAAATACCAAACAGAATCACTATTCGGTATCCGGCCGGATGGTAAAATAATGGCCGGATACCGGATAGCAACCGGATATCCGTTGCATCTCTAGTGGCAAGTAGAAAAATCTTCTTGTCATCTCGCTCTAACGCATAGCACATGCTCTATCTAATTAAGGTGGTCGCGTTCTGTGTGCCAGTGACAACACCTGTCGCGATGTGCGAACGTTAGTGTCAAGTGGCACAGACGAGATACATATTTCTGTTCTTGACACGTTTTATTGTTATTGACCCTGTACATCTCTGACAATATTACATTAATGTTCCTTTGTTTTTGTTTTGAAGCTTAGTGTGAGTTGCAACTAACCGTTCTAAATCTTAAACGGTGTTCGTTAAAATCTGCATGTATGGAAAGTTTGACAAGTTTATATGGGATGACAGTTGCTGGCGCTATATTTACCGTCGGTCGGTCGGTCGATCGGTCTGTAATCCTAATCGTATGTTGGTGCAACCCTCCCTTAGAGACCGTATAGATACATCTCTAATAATAATTATTAATTGTATTGGACGCTCAGTGACCTTATACATATCTGGGATACAACATTAATATAATTAACTTTTTCTGATAACCTTAAATCGAATGTAATGGATAATATTTTGTTTTTGTTTTCATTTAGTGATATTTAGTTTGATAACCGTTTATCTGCAAATTTTAAATGGTTATTGAGTAAGAGATTACAATAATTTTATTATAAATAACTGTTTGGCATGTAAAAGTGCCTTTGTGGCTTTAGTATTAACCCCGACGCAAAGAGATGGGTGTTATATGTGTTAAACTTGACTGTCTGTGTATCTGTCTGTGGTATCGTTGCTCCCCAAACAGATGGACCGATTTTCGTTTAGTTTTTTTGTGTCATAGATAATATCCCGAGTGTTATTAGCTATGTTTCATGAAAATCTGTTGGTTGATGGTTGAAGAAAACGGCTGGTTTTTGAGATATTGGACTGTGAAATGAAAATGTCGGGGGTTTTTCAACTTTCGTTAGTAGACATTTGCAGAATAAATAATTGATATTGACCGTCGGGCGATGTAAGCAAATTCAGGTGATTCGCACCTCGGAGGTGTGCGGTAGCCTTAGTTTAGCTGAAGAAGGACAGCAACCATCATACATGTGCTGCTCGCATTGGCTACTCATTTAGGTACAGTCGCCATCAGATATATCGGAGCGGCCAAGGTGCTCAAAAATATCTGAACAATTCTCTAAAGCCTGGACAATAGAGACATGTTCAGATATTATTAATTGTATTTGGACGCTCAGAGACATTATACATCTCTGGAATACCTACTGAATTAATATCATTAACCTTTCTGTTAATGCACAGACCTTATACTTATCGAATGTAATGGTCATATTTTGTTTTGATTTCATTAACTTTGTGACATTTAGTGTGTTGTTATATCAGTCCTTAATCTGCAAATTTTAAATTATTATTGTGTTAGAATCTTATTCTTTTATTGTAAGATTATTATTTTTATTGTAAATTACCGTTTGACATGTAAAAGTGCCCTTGTGGCCTATTTGCAGAATAAATAATTTGTATTTGTATTTTGTATAGGAACAGACTCTATTCCAGAAATAGTCAATATTTGACGACCAAGCGTCATCCTTATTCCGGGTTGGTCGTATCTTATCTTAAGTTCCTAAACGAAATAAGGTCATTCGAACTAAACGGCTGCATGACGTCGTTTTGACCACCCGCCCCCCATCCCTGCATAATGGCAATGGCACCTATACTGTGGGGCCATTTTGCGCCGCTACTTAGTCTATTTTTTTATTCTGTAGACTAAAATGACAACCACAAATGTCAAACGTAGAAATAATGTGACCAGTTATATACAAACAGTGCTGATCTTTGATATCGGATTGTGAAAAACCGATAAAATCTTGAATTAATTTTAGATTCTAAATAAACAATAAATAAAATCTACTCACAAAATGATACGAATTAAACAATAAATAAAAATTACTCACTACTAATGTACTCAAACATTTAAAATGACATTGACGTATCGCCGACCTTTGCGACGCCATTTTGGTTTACGTTTTTGGCATTCGTTATTTTAGTATTATATAGTATCGGATGTTTTCAGTGCGTGTTCTCTCGTTTTTAGCACGTCAAGGATTATCCATTCATTGTGTTACAGACGCTTCATCAACAAATATAAGTACCTCCCAATCGTTTATTTTCGGTTAGTACCAGTCGTAGCCTATGTATGTAGGTATGTCATTTTAGTCTACGGAATAAAAAAATAGACTATAGACTTCTATGGTTTTTTTCGTTCGCTGCTCTCAACCGCATGTGGTGGGATTGATGGTCCCGATGGTGCGCTGTGTTGAGGGTATGGGATCTGCATTTGTCTCTAAACACAATTAATGAATGCTGATCGGTAAAGGTTCGACTGCGCGCTTGATTGTGCTGGGGTCTGCTTATCCCATACTCCAGATAATAATAACAATTAAATTAAAATACCTGTAATATAATTTTCATTAATTAAAAAAAAACAATTAGCAAACATTATTCTTACAGGTATTTCACTTTATGCCACTTTTTTACATTCTATCATCAGCTTTCCACACGAACCCACAAACAAATGACATGGAGGCGCTGCCTCTTCACAGAACTATT
The DNA here is from genome assembly GCA_945867215.1 of Epinotia demarniana. Classification (NCBI taxonomy): domain Eukaryota; kingdom Metazoa; phylum Arthropoda; class Insecta; order Lepidoptera; family Tortricidae; genus Epinotia; species Epinotia demarniana. The sequence goes on along the minus strand of OX244274.1, from coordinate 21,316,481 downwards.
TCCCTTGCCAGGATTTGAACCCAGTGCCGTTAGTTTCATGGGCAGGGTCACTATCAACTAGGCTAAACTAATAAAAAAAAATTGCATAGACACTGTGCAGGGATGTTTAAATATATTATGGTCATGTGTATCTAGCTTGCATGCAAGCGTGAAAATATATAAATGTCAAAAAAAATATCAAAAAGTACAACAAAAATTAAAATAACTACTTATACAATTTCAAATTGAATTAATATACATTAGTAGTAGTCTGAGTTTCGCTAAGGAAACCCATATCAGCTTGGTCTATATTCGCCATAACCTGATATGCCGGTCCAGGAATAATCCCGTAAGTTTTCGATTTGTCTCTCTCAAATCTCTATAAAAATAGTTATTCTTACATAATGTAGGTCATGAGTTTGGAACACTGCGAGGTTTAACAGTGATGTTAAGTGGTCATGGCGTCTGAACTGAACACTTAATCAATTTTTAGGCCCTGACTATTTTGTCCGGTTACCGGTAACGCAAATTACAAAACTCATGTTTCTTTGGGCCTTGTCCCAAACTAAGCAAAGCTTGTACTATGGTTAGATACTAGCGAATTTAAACATACTTATATACATAAATAAATACATAGAAAACAGCCATAACTCAGGAACAAAATATTCGTGCTCAGCACGCAAATAAATGCCCTTACCGGGATTCGAACCCGGGACCTCCAGCTTCGTAGGCAGGGTCATTACCAACTAGGCTAAACCGGTCCTCATAGTCTTTTTTTAAGAGATACTGCTCTAAACCAGGTACTAAATTATATATAACGATGGTTTACAGCACCAGTTACAGTTTGATAGACACAATTTTGAATTAAATTAATTTAAAAGTTCGTATAAAGTAAACACAGGAGACAGAAAAGGTGTGTACGAAAATGTTGATTGACCCGGTCACGTTATTAAAACAATAAAACGTGACCGAAAAAACTTTAACGAATTAATACGAGTACAATCACCAACAACTTTTTGGGAGACTATTTAGGGAAAAACTGTTTACGTAAAAAAACTGTAAAAAAAAGTGTTTTAGGTTGCTATCCTTTCATCGGAAAGTTTTCGGACCGTACACACTCGCGAACAACGGTGGCAAACAAGCGTACGGCCCGCCCGGTGGTAAGCGGACACCGCAGCCTATAGACGCATGCAACTCCAAAGGAGGAACATGGGCGTTGCCGACCCTTGATATGTTTGAGGATTCGCCGTGTCGACAGCTAAAGGAACAAATGCCCTGGCTCTCAACACAACGCATCCTCGGGAGCTCTGGCGACCTTGCTCACCTCCAGGAACACAACACTACTACAGAGCAAGTAGTAGCGTAATTGTGGCTATTATGTATGCTACTAAATATGATTTACCTAGTTAATATAATGAGTTACAATTACTGCGCCCTAGCAGCGTTCATGTTGCGAACTGTATATGAGCAGCATTATCCTGAAGACCTAAAATGAAATGTAATATAATATCATGTAAACCACATGAAGCAACAAATGAAATGAAATGATGAGTGATGATCGACGTCAAAAACGCTCCGCGTAGTAATCTCGGTGAAGCCCTTAAAATTGCATAGGGTTATGTTTGAATAACCACTATTATTGGTTGCTCAGTACAGTCGACCACAAAGACAAGAATTACCCGTTCCACTATAGTTCTAGGTCATTATAGTTGTTTCTATTACAGTAGAAGCTACTATTTAGCGATAGCCGGTCATATTCTGTGATATCATTCTCACATAGTGAGGAAACCGGTCTAATCCCAATACGGTTTAGATTTCCCTCTGGGTTGGAAGGTCAGATGGCAGGCGCTTTCGTAAAACTGTGCCTACGCCAAATATCTGTGACAAAGCAAACACCGGGCTCCTTTAGGGCATAACCGGGAAATAAACGCTAAAAGGATGATGATCATTAGTATCACAAAGTCAAAAAAATATTTCTCAAATATGAAAATCCATTAAGCAGTTCCCCAAACAAATGAGCGGCGAAATTAATGGTTAACGAGAACTATGAACTTGCAGTTTACACAACTTTAATCGTTTGTTCACACACAACATCCCTGATTTCGTAAATTAATTTGATTAATTAAAAGTAGGGTATTGTCTATGTTTATTGTATATGCAACATATATACAACTATACAACCTTTTAGTTTATAATTACTCTTACTGGCCGCATGAGAAAACGAGGAAAACAAAACACGCACTCTGGAAAATGTTGTTGTGTGTGACGTAATTAGATTCGCTGTTTATTAATACTTAAATGAATTTGTGGCGTACAAAAAGAGTAGTTTTAACGGTCTATTTAATCTTCATCTCACGCGGTTGGCAGTGAACTATTTGAAGCTGCAGGAATGTATACACAAACACGTAGGTACATATTACATACAGTCACAGAATAGATAATAGTACAATACAGTCTAGCCATGCAGTCTTTAAATGAACAATTTTTTTGGTTACTTTTGCAATTATTTTGAGTACATTTTTTTCTATTTGCTGTGGGACAGATTTGACCTATATTTTATTAAAAGTTGCAAAGACAAGGGTTTTCTTTCTTTGTGCTTTGGTTTTTGCAGTTAGTGACGGGTTGTGCATATTTTAGCGTTTCCATTGGAATTCGCTGATTACTTGTACAGCAAGCATCATTAACATGTGATGATGATACTTTCATGACCGATTTCGGCCACAGCGACTGGGTGATCTGGACTTGATATCATCGATTAGCAACATGGCTCGAGTGTTGTTGTTCTACTCTCTCGTGCGCTCTCATGTGGCTTGCATATCCTATCTTTTTTTGCAAAGGAACGAGCGCTATTTGGGCAGGTTAATTAACCTTATCTCTATAAAGTCTTTCATTATAGGTGCAAGTTTATAGATGGTGACTGTGCATTTTGATAAAAACGCATGTTCACGTTGTGTTGTTAATTGAAAGCGTTATTAACGCTTTCAACTAGGATACTTAGAATCGCGCAGCCTTTATTAGTGGCTACGTACACAGGTATTCCGCTGTGATACAAGAAATAAACTTTAATGAGTTCTTAAGTAAACTAACGAACTAGCGACATATTTCACTGCTTCTAACTCTACTTGTTTACTTGACTAACCGCAATATCTCGAGATTAAAATATAGAGAATGAGTTATAGCCCGCCAAGCACTTTATTTTCATTAGTATGGAGAAAAATGGAAATTTGGAAATAATTCATAACTGCAGCTTTTTTGTGTGTAACTGATATATTATCATTTTAGTAAAAAATTACGTAGACTCATAATCCACCAAAATATTAGTAATCAAAAAAATCGATATTTAACCAATTCCCGAAAAAAGAGGAAAAATATTAATAGATATTTTAATTTTTGTTTTTGTCATTTATTTTTATATATTTACTTCCCGATAGAAATTTTGGTGGATTCTTGGATAAGGCATCTTAGAATAATATTTGAAAATTAAACAAACAAAAAAAACGCTGTTATAATTTAATGTTTGAAAAAAAAACGTAATTTTCCTGGGGTATTACTGAAAATATGAATGATTATGAGAGTAATGTGATGGAGGATGTTCTCAATGATATTCAAAATAGAATTTTCCCATATTAGGTATCCCATATTGACTCAAGTTAATAAATCCTCCCAATATTGTTATGCTATGAATGATTAAGCTTTGTGAAGGCCATTAAACACCTAGCGATTTGTCATAACTTCCTGTAGTCAGAATGAAATATATGATGTCTTATTCCAACTATCGCAAGTTGGTGGGATAAATTGCATCATTTGCCGTATGCTTAACATTCAGAATACATACATGCATACATTCACGCCTTAATTCCCAAAAGGGGTAGGCAGAGCACATGAAACGTATGTTCCAGTGTAACTTTTAGCATAAATGTCGGTATAAAATTAAAGGGTCTAGCAGCCTAAGCTAACGAGAGTGGCCCCCAACGAGGGATTTGGTGATTCTTTCAGGTGGTGTACTGGCAGGTCCTAAGAACACTCCATCAACTCCATGCTTAATATCAGTCCTCGATCTTTTTTTATTTTCGAATAATTTAGCATAATACAAAAAATAAAGGGTGCCATTTTAAGTGTCATATTAGGTAAACTGTTCAAGATAGAGTAACCAAACAAAATCATCATTAATAAAAATAGAATAGGCTACCAAATGCATATATTCAACCAACACCATGTCCTTAAACTTCCTTAAAAAATCTAATTTTCTTTTCTTTCTACAAAAAAAATATAGTAACAAGCCACCTAATGCCCACTACATCTCACGACACATAAAAATATTTACAAAAATCTTCGTGCGTCATGTTAAAAATACAATCGTCGAACAAGTAGATACTACCATATAATTAAAGTACCAGTGCAGTGTAGTGCAGCTACTCGAAAACAAAAGAAGATCGAGGGCTGATATTAAGCATGGAGTGTTCTTAGGACCTGCCAGTACACCATCTGAAAGAATCACCAAATCCCTCGTTGGGGAGCACTCTCGTTAGCTTAGCCTTGTAAACCCTTTGATATCGCAGTCATAGGTTGCTAGCCCTTTGCCCACAACACGCTTCAACCCTGTTACCCTTAGTACGACTCTTACGACACCCACAGGAAGAAAGGGGGTGGTGCTATTCTAACCCGACACCACACGGGGAGAATAGGCATGATGCCTCATGTTCAAATTGATAGCGTAGTGATGCTAAATGGATAACCATCAAAATATCGTAATGGAGTATAAATTATTAAATATAATTAAAATCATAATAAGATATGAACATTGAAAGTTTAGAAAAAATATGCATTTTTTTCTTTATCTTTATCCTTACGCTTTGTATAAACAAAATTGTATAACAACCATGTTTTTAAACGAAGTATTTCGTGACCGAAACAACAATTTACCTGATTTTCCATACAACGATTATTACAAATGTCAGTTGTGACGTCATACCTGGGTGTCTATCAGTATGAAGCATTTTGCGCTGCCGCCAGCGAGGTCAATCTTTGTCTAATTTTTTTTGGTATTTATGTTATTTAATTGTAGTTGCTCCCATACAAACCTGCTCCTCTCCAAAAACTGGTTCGAATGATATCATAAAAAAATATTAGTCATCATCCCTATTCAGACAATGCAGTGAAATCCCCACGGAATTTCTCGTGCGGTGCAACTCCATGATCGAACGCTACCACAGTAGGCAAAGTACGAGGAACACCACAATAGGCTCAGAACACACGTCACAAGATTGTCCGAGTTGCGAACAAAGTTTAATTAGATCCAGCCATCCCCGGGGCTTCGCGGAAAAATGTATCGTGTGGGCTGTGTTACATTATGCTAATACGCATCACAAGTTATTGATAGAAATGGCAGCGTTCTATTTCTGCTCGATTTAGTTTGACATGTACGTAAATTCTCTGAAAGATATGTTTACACGTTAGCATTGTATTCATTTGTAGTAAATACACTGTCATATTTGACGTAGATTGTGCTATTCTGCCGTGAACCCTACAATAGATAAGGTTGAACGTGCTCCTGCGTTCAAGCGTATCTAAAGCGAGTGACAATCGAGAGTCCATTGACGTTTTGGATGCGAATGTTTTATTTTACTGTCTGTGTATCTGTGTCTGTCTGTGGCATCGTAGCTCTGAAACAAATGGACCGATTTAAGTGCGGTTTTTTTTCTGTGACATGATCGAGATGATTCTAAGCCACGTTTCAGTAATATCAGTTGAGCCGGAGAGCCCTGATATTTCACTTTGAAATGAAAATTTCGGGGGCTTTGCAAATTTATTTTCTACTCGTCTCTAATACATGACCGTTTAGGCATAGGTGTTGACCGTTGGTACAATAATAATTATCCGTATTGTATTTTCAACTAAATAATACCTTATTTTGTCTGTTTGTTTGCTAGGAGGCGGCGGCGGGAGCGGGATGCGGAAACTGCATGCCCTCCGGCCCCTCCGACCCACGGGCAACATCAGGTGCACACTAGAACTATTTTTCCAATACATACAACCATTCAACTCCTCTCGCATCTAATGCTAGCACATTTTACCTCAAAGAAAGGCATGATTATTTGTTTTGAATATCCACGTTAATCACTGGTTCGGTGGCTTACTATAACTTCCCATTCCACAACTAAGTTTGAAGCTTAATACACGAAATATCCCTAGAGAATAGAATACAAAAATAATTCAAACTTCACTGAACTTGACCCAATAAGCCTATTCTCAAAATTAAATAACGTGACCTACAATAATCACCAGCAACTTGCTCCACACTCTATTGGGGTTGATCTGTCATCACGGGATCACGCGATAAGTGACAAGATAGAGCGTCAGTCTCGTTCTATCGAACGGTGTCAGCCAGTGACGGACGCTTTATATTGTCACTTATCACGTGATAAGGCCGACCATGATACGGTCTGGATATCGTGCTGGCAGATCGATCAAAGCGCTAGGCGGTGCTCGTCGACATCACCATCCCCCATGACGAGTACCTCGTGAAGGCTGAGAATAACAAAACCAGCAAGTACTTTGACTGGCTCTCGAGTTAACTGCCATGTGGGATGTTGGTTCAACGATCATTGCCCCTGTAGTCGTTTCGCCGAACGGTCTAAAAGCATAGAGTCTTGACCAACGCCTCAAAAGACTCTTCCTAGATGGCTGGGCAAAGGGTCAGATACAGAACGCGGTACTCGAGGAAGCTGCGAGTCAGGAGGTTCCTCTCTCTGTTGCCCTTGCCATACCGGTAGCTTAGGACCTTAGATAGTGTTGTGGAATGTGTTTATGTTTTGTATTTAAATGTGTTTAACTTTTTATAGTAATACCTACATATTGTGAAAAAACTAACCTCTTCCTTCGACATTTCCTAAAATAACCTAGCATCGCTGACTTAGAGAACAGGCAGACACATGTATCTAACTTTACGTATTATAAACCTATACAGTACAGACTGAAACCATACATCAACGCCCACAACATAATGGCTAAATACTGATAAATGCGTAGCCGTTTTTCATTACTTCGTAGCTTAACTGAAACGGTTGATATCAATAATCGTTAAATCTCATAAACAGTGCAGGTTTTAATATATGTGAGTCACGGTCAGACACCCACGTTTTGCACTAAATTTGATATCAATATTGTTATAAGCGCTTATTCTGCCTGGAAACGTTACAAGTCCGATCCGGTTCAGGGTTCCAGCGCCGGTTACGTGTGCGAAAACCTTAAATCTATTTTTCGCGAAAACGCGTGTCGATTCAGTAGCATTGCGCAAAAGGAATAACTCACATTTCGTAGTAACTAGGAGTTCCCGAAAACTGGGATTTTCGCGAAACTTCTTTTTTTTTCGCACGGATTTCGCTCTCCAACACCGACATGATCATGATTTTGTTTGGGCGTAGTATTCATTTAATTAAAGAATAGTAGTCACTCGTGCATGTGAGTCCTCCTTTGTACAAAAAGCAACATTTAAATGAACGCATGTGTGTGTGCTCCTGTTATGTTACTGACGCGTCACTGCCACACAAAGAAAATGTGCGCGCGTAGCATGGTTGACATTCTATCACTCATCGCTGTCGATAAGACATCCGTCACATTTTGAATCGACCACAGCGATAAGTGACAAAATGTCCAAAACCATGCTGCAGTTACAAGCACATGCACACATACATAAAGTTTACTAGTGACCGCCGCGGCTACGCCGCAACTTTTTTGATGCGGGCTAAGTTATGGGGCAATTGGACAACAAATCTCATTGCGACAAAGTACATCCGAAAGGGCCCGCATACCGTAAAGATAAGATAATAGTACATTACGTAACTAGGGTGGTGAATTCGTAAATGCCCCAGATCGCAGGTGTTTGTGACCCGAACCGAAGGTGAGGGCCATAAATATACGCTCTGGGGCTTTACGAATTACCGCCCGAGTTGAGTACAAAATTTTACGTCTTCACCTGGCCACAACTGCACGCTGCGCGTACGGGAAAACTCGCATTGTGGCCAGGTGTGACGTAAATGTTTACTTATGGTCAGCTAACTGTCGTCCATGATACCTTTTAAACAGCACGTCTAGCATGGGACGGCCGCGACATACTCTCGATTTTTCTCGCACTATACCTTTTGTTCTAAGTGTTCTAATAAGAGAGAGACAGATAGTGCGAGAAAAATCGAGAAAGCTCGCGCGCCGTCGCGTGATAGCCGTGAAGATACATTACTATATCTTCACAACATAAGACATGCAAGCACACACTAACACAACTCATTGTACTTAGATCTTACAACCGCAGATCGCTGGTGGAAGACCACATTTACCCCGGCGCGAATCGACACGACCCAGGGCTGCTGTGGGCGGGGCTTGGGCGGTAGACGGCGTGACACCGCCGCTAGATACCGGCCCGATGTGTACCCTAAATATCAGAAACCACCGCAAGTAGTCATTCGGTCCGGATCTCAGTCTCATCCCTGGTTGATGCCGATTTTTGTACATACGTCATAACGAAACGCATTTTATAGATTACCATCCGATGCTCCTGTAATTGATATCTATAGATTCACATCGCAAAAAAGAGGCGACTTGACAATGTTCTTCTAGCACGAGATTGTCCGTGCAATTCTTTTATTGTAATAATGTGACAAATGGCATCTTAATGAAACAAGCTTTGATCATTTAATAAAGTGGAAAATGTATGCAAGATGTCAAGGAGGAATTATATTGTATACTTAAGTATTTAGGGCAGATTATGCTGTTAGTTGTGCCCAAACAGTATTGCATATTATTGTATTTCAAAATATTTCACTTTATTAACTTTCCGTGGACTCCTACAATAGAATTCGGGTTTAAGTGAAATCATTTATTCCTTAACAACGTCCGAATCCTATTCTAAATGCTCATGCCCTATACAAATGTGACGCCCGGTTTGCGTTGTTAACCCTTTCTGTGCACATGACGCAAACGATCGATGTGTTCACTTGCGTAGCACTTTTAGCTTTTTTTTGCTACGTCTTAGCAATTGTCGCTACGCTTTTGCCATGATAAGAATTTTTCCGTTACAAATATGTACACCCACTTGCAATCATAAATGATCGCAGTATACTGCAAGGACAGATGTTAAAAAAATATACGTGTCGTCATTGGAAACGTGAAAGGGAAAGTGTAATTAACTATTATACATTTATTTTAATTTAAAAAATATAACGCAAAACCGTTTAAGGGCAAAACAGGCATCGTGCTAGGATAAGAAAAAAGTAAGAGATGTTTTTTTCCACGATTTTTCTAAAACTTTTGAATGGAGCAGGACGCCCCAGTCGGCCAACGATAGCTAATGTACTACTAATATAAAAAAAAATCGCGGCAAAAAAATTTTTTCTTGCTTTTTTTTATCAGAACACGATGCCTGTTCATACCCTTAAAAGTTTGTGCGTTATTTTATTAAAACGTTGCATAATACTGTTAGGACGTCTCGCTTTTAAGTTATAACAGTAATAACTTAGCATAAGCTGCTAAGACGACGCATCCCAAATATAATTCATTGATTATTAAACTTTATGTATGTTCATAGTGTACCAGGAAGCATTAAATTTGATTTTAAACGTCCCGGTGCTGGACACTGGCCCAGTAATTAACATTTGAAACCTTAATTCATAAAAATAGAGAAAAATATTTTTGTCAACTAATGTGAATTAAGTTGTTAAAAATTGTAGCGTTTACCTTATATGCCAATTATTTATTAGTGCTACAAAACCGTTGGCACATAACATGTTGGGAGCCTAATCTAGAAAAGCTTGTTATTTTTATTCATAAATCATGTCATTTACGTAATCAGAACACAAACATGAATTCCATTCTATATTGTGAGCGCACAAAGCGCAAATAATACTCAAAATTCGGCATTATCGTTTTAGGGATTGATTTCACTTGCGTTGGTTATTAATTAGTAAAATGATCGATGGAGATCGGTGTCGACCGATAATTGGGTATATTAACCTACGCTTAGAAGTATACAAATTTTAACAGAAATTCCGTTTTATTTGCTGTAAACGCAAACTTAAAAAATATAACACATGTATAAGTACTAGCATATGCCGCAACTTCTATTGAATGAATTTAAAAATAATTGTGTAGGTACCCAATTAACGCGAGCCATCAAAGAACAATTAAGTCAGTGTCAGTTTTGTGGTGGCAATTAATCATATAATTTATGTGAAAATTAACTAGTTTTACATTAACGTAACGTATTGATACGTATCATACCTAAAAAGAAACGAAAAGTCATATTTCATACACACTAAATACTTATTTTTCGTCACAAAACTCACCCTCGAGTATTTTTTTTATTTAGATGACTCACATACAGACACACACTCATTTGAAAATGCCCTTGAGTGAACGTAATTTATTTTGAGTACCTAAATGAGGTCTAGTAAAATGTATATTTTTGCTGTAGTAGTTATTTATAACAAAGCTTTTTAGGAATAGGTTATTAGTAGCTTCGTAGTCTTTAGGTGATCTGTCATCTTATACCTAAATTTAAGACTAGACTATACTATAACTAAGTAGATAGGCGATTTGAAAATCCCGAGACCCTATTGTATTTTTAGTAAGTACCTATTTCTTTGTATTTGTTAAACAATAGAGTTTATTTTGTCATTAGCTATAATATTCATAATCTATTTGCCAAATCTTTCAATTATAAAATAAAAATAATCTAGTATTATAACGCCACTAATGACTATTGTATCAAAGAATATTAAATATATTATATCGTACGAGTAAGTTTGACTATAATTGTGTATTCTGTCTGTTCCTTACCTTCAGTTCTTTGAAAAACGTAGGTACCTAAAGGAAGTATAATCGCGAAAATTTTGTGGTGATACTCATACTTATTGGCAATATTACATTAAATGATTCACAGTACACCTACCCGACTAAATAATGTAATTCGACTTGATATATTGCCCATTAATTATTGACATTCTGTTTCCTACGTAAGTAATGTAGACGGACGTCGCCGTTTGTAGTCTGGGCACGGGCGAACGGATTAAAAATCATGGTGACTGAGCAACAGTGTACTGTTAATCATTCCTAATGTGACGAATGCATTATGCACAATCATCGTGGTTTTACCCTTACAAATATTTGAATGAGTCGTGGATGCAGGCATAAATAAATCACTTCGTGACTACTGGCATGCCCTCGAGTGAGGTGGATTGAAATCGACATAACTAACAGTACACTCCCCTAGCATAAAAAATAAAATAAAAATAAGACCTCATCGCGCCTTGCATTATAGGTCTACCTATCCAGGGCTGCCAGCAAATAAATCGCGGCTATACGGTTAAGTATCTGCAATTATACGAAATTTGTTCGCATTATACATAACCATTCTATAAATCGATTTTTCTTTATAATTTCATAAAACTAACATTCTGACCTGTACATTGACACTTTAAAAATTTGACGGGATCAGAGTGAGAACTTTGAAAAAAGCAAGAGGCGAACTCACGTTCCATTTCATGCCGTATTCTTTTGTATCCTATTATACGGAATGAATATGGATACAAGACACTGTCCGATTATACATATTTTGTATCCAAATCTGGCAGCCCTAGTATTCGGGGCAAGCGGAGGCGACACATAGCCAGCCAGGCTAACAGCCCAGCCTAATACTCTACCCTCCTAAGCATAGCATTTTAACCCAATGTTTTAGTAATTTACTTAAATTAATTGTTTAATGTGTAGTCGATAATGTATAATTAATACAAATAAAGACGTGACATAAAAATCATCATACAATACAAAATGGCATTTAATAAAATATTTGGAATCGGAGATATAGTTGATGTTCTTTTGTTTCATAAAAGGACCGAAAAAAAAGAAATTCATCATTCATTCATTTGGTTTCAAAATTATTATTCCTTCCTATTCCCATTAAGAAATTAACTCCCAGAAATTTAATCTGTTTCTTCTTCACTCGTATTAAGTTCTTCTTTTTAATGACTGACCAATAAGACGAGTTTCTCATAATGGTACTGGTACACATGTTGTTTAGTAGCATGCTTGTTTGAGCACGCTCAATTATTATATACGCAAATAGCATGCTACTTACTAGCAACTTTACATTTACACATGCTATTTGCTCGAAACTAGCATGCTTTCGTGCTACTAAAGAGCATGTGTGACAGTACCTTAAGGTCAGGTCACCGTTAACTCCCGAAAAGGCGATCATTAATGGAGTTAACTGGCCGCCAATTACGGCAATTTCCTGTCAATAGCCGATAGTCAAGCTTCCTCATTGTGCACCAATCGTCCTAATAGACTGCTGAAGGAAACATGTTGCTGTTGTTAATGTGTTTAGGCGAATATGTAAATTAACATTTTGTAGGAACCATTGAATTGCAACGTTTAATTGGGTAATTACCTCATGTTAAAATGTTCACCATATTAAGGATAAGGACAGAATATCACCCCAAATTACAAATATTATGAAAAAGGGATTTGTATCGTTTAGTAATAAATTAAATGTTGCCAACATGTTCAAACTAGGGAGGCAACGATACCGATGCCGATAATCGTAAACCGCAGGTTATCGTTATTTTTGACGATCATCCGTATCGTAAAAAGTATTACGATTAATAACGATTCTTAAAACTAGTTCGATGTCAATTTATTGGAGGAAAGATATTGAATTTCCTAACTTGAAAAAATTGGCGATAAGTATTTGTCCATCAAACCAGCTACTTTAAATTCGGTTTAGTCCATACGGATATACGGAATAGACTGAAACCTGATAATTTATAATTTTTTTTTTTTAATAAGTATTTGAAAGAAATTGATTTTAATTATGTTTATGACATTTAGGTGGTCTGTCTAAAATTTAAATAAATGTTGATTTTCCTCCACTGTCTTGTTTTAATAGAAGCAAATTAAAAAATCGTAATGCATTCGTTATCGCATTCGTTATCGTATTCGCTATTACGATGCATTCGTCATTCGTATCGGTATCGTAATAGACATATCGTTGCATCCCTAGTTCAAACCAAATCTCACAATATCTAACCAAGGAATCGGGGGTTCGAAGAAATCTCCAAAATCTCGCCTCACGTAATTAATGAACACCCCTATGTATTTTTCTTGAAAAACACTCGAGGCCAAGCAACGCTACGTGTGCTACGCCGTAGCCTGTAGCAGCATTTTTCCGCTTTGTAGTAAATTGCTATGAAGCGCGACTCATATGTGGGTCATGGGCCTTGTGAATGCGTTAACACTTTCACTGCCAGGAGACAGTCTAGCGGGCGCCCACGCCGTAGTTGCTTTCCGCTACATACGATGAAAACCACGGGATCAGATATGAGCGTCCGCACAGCGATTCTTGGCAGTGAATGTGTTAAATAACTGAAATGTACTTTCAGGAAACACTCCTAGCAAAGTTAAATTGCGAGTAAAGTTCCAATATTCCCGAAAACGATCACAACTTGGTTGAAACAGCATCTAAGTATTATTTTCACGACACGAATCGATTTGAGGTAAGTTGAATGTTGTATATACAGCGTGTGACATCCATTGGAATATACATTTTAAGTAACGATAGCTTTAAGTGCTGTGAACCGTTTTATCTAAAAAATATAATAATTACCTTTTCTAATGGTTTTTTTTTTCTCTAGCAGCAATTTAGTGCTCACATTTATTTGACGTTTCAGAGGGCCAGTGCTAAGTCTCAAATGTTTCATTAAGTTGTTAGCTTTGATACTAATTTACGTTCATTAAGGCCTATACTTACATACATACATCCATACATTCACGCCTTTATTCCCAAAAGGGGTAGGCAGAGCACATGAAGCTTATGTTCCAGTGCCACGTTTAGCATAAATGCGGGCATAAAAGATCGTCAAAATTTGATATTGCAGTGATAGGTTGCTAGCCCATCGCCTTCAACACACTGCTCCCTTAGTCGACTTGTACAATACCCACGGGAAGAAAGGGGGTGGTGAAATTATAACTAGATCTCCACACGGGGCCTATATTTTCAGCTTCAGGCTGTATTCTCAGGTTCTTATGGAAGTCACACACTGTTCATATATACTTTACAGGTATTCATATCATAATATTAGGTTAGAGGGTGGTCGTAATGCGCCGTTATAGCGTGTTGTGCTGCGGTTGGCCTTTGTTCACTTGAAGGGTTTATACATTAATTAACCTGAAGCCTCGATTTGACGTTAAATGTATAGAGATACATTACCAGTTGTTTAAGTACAGTCGACTTCAAAGAGATTTTAACGTTTTTCGCCCTATTATAAAAGACATAGCCGGCTTCGCGTATAAGAGTAAGGGTAGACTTTAAAATCGGTAGAGTATAGTTAGGTCACAAAAGTTGCTGTTGAATACTAATGGTGAATCATTATTTGGAAGACTACTCACAGACTTTTATTTTATTTATTTGGAGAACAAATACACATATAGAAGTACAGAGAAAAACCTTACAGAGTATTTATATAACTACATAAAGTCTTTAATAGATTGTCATCTTTACAGTATAAATAAATGTTACACAAATCGACCTAGTTCCAAACTAAGCAAAGCTTGTACTATAGGTACTAGACGACGATAAACACGGTTATGTAAAGAAATAAATATTTAAATACATCAGAAAACATCCATGAGTCAGGAACAAATATTCGCGCTCGGGATTCGAAGTTACAGGTCAGGGTTAATACTACCAATTATAGGCTGAAGTGGTCGTACTTATATCCGTATAGATTAGTAGACATGTCCTCCCTAGTCATTATCATGGATTCACCGTGTACCCGTTATCTACACGACGCTAGGCCATAAAATGTCACGCTGTTGTTTTAGGACTGCGAGATGCGAAGTCCTATATTCTAACGGATTTTATCACCATGAGGTCAATCTGACTCGACATTACCTATCCACCTTAATATCAATGTACAGCACGATCCTACTTTAAATATGGAGTTCTGGTTTCGAACCCTGGCTCGTATCACTAGGTTTTTCTAAAAACTTATGTAGGAAATATCATTTGTTACTTAACAGTTGCTTTTCGGTGAAGGAAAAAGTTTTACTCCGAATAGGGTCTAGTTTTCCCTGGGTCGGAACTGGAAGGTGTGACACAGTCACTTTCGTTAAACTAGTGCCAACCCCAAATCTTGGGATTAGGTGTCAAAGCGGACCCCAGGCTCCTTCAAGGCACAACCGGGAAAAACACTAAGAGGATGATGACGACGGGTCAGAACGAGTGCGCAACACATTGATTATCATATTGGTATGCGAAACACCTAGTCTGATAGGCCTCTCCGTGTCTCGAGTACTCCCGCTTGCTTGTGTGGTCAAAGTACGTTGTCAACGTTTTGTGAGTGCTTCTTATGACACTAATAACTCGGCAAGTAATAATGTGGCAACACCACTCTTTAAATGTCATATTTCTATGGAGATGTCTCAGGTGGTGTTGCCAAATAATTTTAGTGCAGACTTAGCGTCTACGCTCCACGGACCTGCTGAGTCCGTCCAAGGAATCCAACAATTTTCAAGATTTCGTTTCTAATCGTTTCTTCGGGTAGACCCTTAGATAGGTACATACTTTGACGACCAAAACTTAGACAGCTGACGGTTGATTCAGATCTTGGTTCGACACAAATGCTTGAGTGATAAACATGACTATTTCAGTCATAGATTTATATGTAATCTTACATGATCGTCTAATACCAATAACACAATCCTTGTTGAGCTTACTATCGGGCTATTTCGATTTGTGTAAGATTGTCCCCTCATCCCATCACCTGAAAGAGGTCCACTGTTGATACACAGGCCTCTATCCAGATTGTTCCCTAATATTTATTATTTATTTATACACACATACCTACTCTAAATCAGTGCCTACGCTATATATTGGGATAAGCTGTCAAAGTGGACCCCGGGCTCCTTTTAGCCACAATAGACGAAAACGCTAGGAGGATAATATACACATAATCGTATGTCGTATGACTCATTCGCAATCTTCCCGAAAGCGGCGCGGCTTCGGCGCCGCCGGACGCGCTAAACGCCGACTTCCTCGCGGCGCGACACGCCTCTTCAGTGACGTCATCACTTACCGCGAATACTGTGATGCTTGTGAATTGCCTACGTTTACTTATGGACGCTTCGTCTAAAACTAAAACACCGCATACACAAAGGTATCCATAATATAATTTGCTGTAATACAAAATGTTTGTCATATTAGAGTCATTTGCCATAAATGTAAGTTTCTCTGAAATCGTGAAGTTTTCAGGAAAATTTAATTAAACTAAGATTAAGTTGAGGTGATGTTTGCAGTGGGACATTCGTATAGGCGTAGCTTAGGCTAATTTAATTACTATTAGTCTAGGTTTGTTGAAAACAACTGAGAATTTTACAGTTTATGAGAAGAACTGCTTAGAACAAATGACGATTATGACAAACGTTGCATTCATTGCATATATAAAGTACAGTGAATTTCATTAGTAGCGGATAAAACACGTAGCTACTTCTTAGGATACAGGCGACTTCTTACACACTATTTACTACGTGTTTGATACAGCCAGCAGCATAAGTTGCTACGCGACTCAAGTACTCAAAATGACCTACACACGACTCTAATGTCAAGAGGATACTGAGGATAGGAGGAACTGATGGCTAGATCATTTTGAGCGTGTTATTTTGCGTAACTACTTCTGCTGCTAACTGTACGTACACTGTGATATTCAACAAATATCTCTGAATTGCAATGGCGCGGCCTTCGGTGGTGGTCAATAGTTGACAGCTAATCATTAGGTAATTTAATTAGTGAACTTGGCAGTTATTGTTATGTAAGTTAGACGTCCTTTTGTGCCCGTCACTTTGACACTTTCAATATTATGTACAGGTCGATTCACGAAAGCTGGCGCGAGATTTGACAGAATTTCTATGAAAATAGCTGTCACTCAGTAGAAATCTCGCGCCAGCTTTCGTGAATCGACCTGTAATATAGACGTGAACAATAGGTGTCGATTGTTAGGCATTAAGGTGTCGAGCATTGGGACTTTTATGCTAACCCTGGTTAATGAAACAGTCGATATGAGGGCACGGCTGATTGTAACCAAGTGTCCTCCAAAATGTAACCAAGGTACGAGTTAGGCAAAAAGCAATGTTTACTCTGTGTTTTTTGAATAAGCTATTTTGTAACTTCAGATAATTTATCATCAAACAAATGGACTGCTCCGCTGGTGCTGCCGCGGCCGCGCTGACTCGTCTGCTGGATGCGGGCGGCGTGGGATCGGTCACTTTGGCACTCTTTGGGGGACGTCTTTCGGCTGATATGATGATGAATGGACTGGTAATAACCACGAAAGAACACGTTTATCCATAATATCTATTTGACCTTTAACTTTATAACTAGTTATTAAATCCATACTTATATATAATATATTATAAATGGGAAAGTGTATGTGTGTGTGTGTTTGTTTGTTTGTCCGTCTTACACGGCAAAACGGAGCGACGAATTGACGTGATTTTTTAAGTGGAGATAGTTGAAGGGATGGAGAATGACATAGGATTAGTTTTTATCCCCGAAATCATCCCCTAAGGGGGTGAAATGGAGGGGTAAAATAATGTATGGTGCTGCGATATAAACGAGTTCCACGCGAACGGAGTCGCAGGCAGAAGCTAGTACTTAGTAATGTTTTGTTGCACAGTACACATATTGTCAACAACTATATGTACAAGGTGGTTTTCTGCATATAGTTGACCCTAAAGAGTCAATGAAAACACAAGGATAGAACATGAAACGGAAAATGTATACTAGGTAATAGTAGGAAGTAGAACTGATTGAATATATCATCATTACCCTGGCGGATTTCGGTCACGGCGACTGAATAAAAACTGGTTAAGGCGGTGCATTGGAAATTATCGCGTGCTTTGAAACGCCGTTCTGACTAGATTAAGAAACAATACGGTCTGATTTTCAGATATATGATTGTTTATCTGATTTGATCGATAAAATTTCCTCGATAGAAAAAAAAACAAAGTTGGGTCTGTATTTTCCTTTTTTTACTCAGCCTACTCAAACGATAGATTATTTAAAACACAATCAAGTTAATACTGTATTGTATCTAAAAAAATGTAAAATCTCATTTTATGAAATTTACATAAAACTTCACTAAGTTAGGTGTTTATCGAAATTTATCCAAAAAAGCCATTCCCGAAGAGAGTTATATCTCTTTTTCTCGTGCGTGGAAGGCATAAGCGGGTCTCTGTCTAGGGGGCGTGTTCGACTCGAGTCAAGGCATCCCCTTAATGGCATTTTAGCTAGAATGGGTTTGAAGACATAATGTAGGTACGATTCTCACCGACCGGGCCGGGCCAGAGCGTGCCTGCGCGTTTTTTGCATGTTGCCAAAGGTATTTGAAGCTTTAATTCATATACATAGATGATAAATTTAATATTTGAATGTACTTGCGGCCGATCGGCTCCTCGCGGACGTGGACGGCTGTGGTCGGCTGTCGTCACATGTGATCGGCTCCGTCCGGCTTTTGCCTACTGCACTCTATTAAAACGCGGTCGGCTGCCGCCGGGTGCCCGCGCACCCGTTGCGACGCGGCGCCGCGACTCGGCCCGGCCCGTTTGGTGGGAATCGTACATATAAAGTCTAATTTCCTCAAATTCTTTCGCCTTCCTGAAATGCAATAGTATAGATTAGGTAGACAGTTTTCGAGATATTTCCACCAAAATAAATAAATAAATAAATAAAATAAATAAATAAATCGTCTTTTGTACAATTAGTATTTTAACAAGTAAATAGGTATGATAATGATTCAGTATTATACCAAAAAATCTAAGTAAAATAAATAAATGAATAAATAAATAAATAAATATTAGGGGACAATCTTAAACAAATCGACCTAGTCCCAAACTAAGCAAAGCTTGTACTATGGGTACTAGACGACGATAAACATACTTATATAGATAAATAAATACTTAAATACATAGAAAACATCCATGACTCAGGAACAAATGTTCGTGCTCATCACACAAATAAATGCCCTTACCGGGATTCGAACCCAGGACCTCTTGCTTCGTAGGCAGGGTCACTACCAACTAGGGTAAAGCGGTCGTCACAAAACTTTAGTCGGCAATGTGATGATTAGATAAAACCAAAAATCGAGAAAGTGATTTTTCGATAAAATAATATTCGGCAAAACGAGAGTTATGTAAATCTTCATTTAGGGTAAACGTGTTTCGAACAAACAATTATTATGAAAAATGAAATTATACAAATTGACTTTACACACTGAAATTAGACAAAACGTTAAGAGGCCAAACAAGGGAATCCCTCTTTCACGTAAATAATCTGTGTAAACGGGGCCTATAAGTTCTATCAGTTGACCCAGCCAAGCGTGAGCCTTTTTAGCATTTTTGGTCGTTTGCTCGTTCTAAGCGTGATATGATACGGCACAAGATAGCCATCAACGTGCGATGAGACGAACGTGCGATGCTCTTCCGCTGGGCAAAGAGTAATATAAATAGACTGGACATCTCGTAACAGAGCCATTGAGTACTACTTGCAGAATATGTACCTATTTATTTAATCGTGTACCAATTTTTATTTTACATACGCATATTTACTGTAAGCTTGCGCCTAGTTTAACTAACCCAATATGTTTATAATGTGTGTCCGTGGAGACTTGAACAGACGGAAAAAGGCAGATAGCATATTATCTTTCAGCAAATGTTTTCATGAAGTCGGCATTCGGCAACTATGCTGTGATGCCCTAGAACTACAAGGCTTCGTATCCAATATAATTATGTAAAAATATAGCCATATCGTTGCTCTAGTCGGTTTGTGATGTGATCCTGTACGCTTACCATGAGTTTGACAATGACGGCTTACGCTAACGAGTATCGAGTTTTCTATCTGTGCATCCCGCTCGTACTGTGAAAGTGCAATAGAGATGCACAGATAGAAAACTCGATACTCGTTAGCGTAAGCCGTCATTGTCAAACTCATGGTAAGCGTACTGGTACTGGATACGCTCTCGATGTCAGCACAACGAATCTTCAATTCAATATAAGTAAGGTTAGAAACACGCATGTGACCCCCTAGAGTTCCAGCTGGTTCCAGCCGTCTCTGCTTAGCATCAGCCAGGCCGTATCCTCAGACCGAGGAGAAAAGATAGACGGAGCATGACGAACAACCTAGTGAAGCCGGTTTTCAACCAAGCCAAATAAATTTAGCACAAGCTCACGCACACGTTAACAAACAAAATCGCACAAAACTCTTCACAGCACGTGTCGCAATGTTGTCAAGATCACCTTTTTCGAGTTTTGTGCAATTTTGTTTGTTTATGTGTGCGTGAGCTTGTGCTAAATTTATTTGGCTTGGTTGAAAACCGGCTTCACTTGGTTGTTCGTAATGCTCTATCTTTTTACTTGTACTGAGCCCTTACGCAATTGGCACCATCATGCTGACGTTTCATTAACAAACTGGCCACCTTTCATAAATCGAATTAAAATACGCAACAAATACTTCCGATAAAGGGTCCATCGACCTTCTGCCTCATAATCTTTGACCTGCGCATGAGCATTGTTATAAAGCTGCATAAAGGTCGCACACACAGCACGTTCAACCAGCCAGTCCGTTACAGACGCGCGAGTCGACCACACGCTAGCGCGCGAATTTAAAAACAAAATTTAAAAACGAAATCGCCATGTTGTCTTTCCTATCTGTTGCGGTCTTACTGGCCAGTGCTCAAGCCAAATTTTACACGGATTGTGGTGAGTTTTTTAATATTGCAATTGTGTCATTGAATGTTATTGAAACAACCTAATTATCTGGGAGGAAGTTGACGTGTAGAAGCGTAAATCCGATGCGTTTGGCTACATAAGTACTTACCTCAGTTTAGATACGATTATCGAGTTGAATTTCTGGGGGCGGACCTCAGACCGAAGTTACAGTGAACCTGATACAATAAGGAAGTGACACAAAACCAAATCCTGAAAATATTAGGTACTCTCTTTATTATAGAGTCGTAATTAAGCATAATTTCATAATCAGGTCATACAGTGTGACCTGTAACCGAAACATAATACATTGATAATGAATTATGAAGCTAATCAATGATTTATATAAACAAACAAAGCAAGAGTTTGAGTATTTTTGATATCAAAATCATCAACACATAAAAAAAAATTGCTACTTGTACAAATATCTAAGTAAATATGTAGGTACTGGTTGTATTAAATGGTCGACAAAGAGAGACACATTAATTACCTACTATGGCAGAGTGCCTGGTGATCTACCAAGACATTTAATGACTGCATCTACATGACACATGGCATGCGACGATATCGTGATGTCAAGATCAATGCATAGATTATAATAATTTATCCGGTCCGAATTCAAGATATTTGAAAAATTGGAACCGTAAGTAGATAATCTTCCGTGAGGATCGGATATTTTGAGGATTCCTCCTTTTAACCCTACATGTTAGTTGGATTCAATTGTGCGGCAACACCAAACGTCGTAACTACGTATATCGCCGCACATCTATAGTGAGACCGCCGCGACTTACTCTCGATTTTTCTCGCACTATCCGTCTCTTTCTTATTAGAACACTTAGAACAAGATAGAAGATAAATATATCTTCTCCGTCAATCAATCTCTCATCATCCAATAGGATGTAAAGGCATTTGCACTATAGAGCTCAGTGGACGATTACTATTATTTTAGACATATATACCTACGCCATAAGTAGGTAGTTAAATCAAGAAAATAATAACACTTACTTATCGCTCGCTAACTTTATCCTTGATATGAACTCATTATTGTTATGTAGTTTCATTTTTTCAACATATCCTCATTCCGAAGATACATTTACATGTATCGTCGGCTTCTGCCCGCGCGGCTTCGCTCGCGTATTTCAAAGAACGCAGTTAGTCCCACGGGATAAAATATAGCCTTTATCCACCTAGAAATTCCATTGTACATGCAGGTGAAAGAATTTTAGAAAATCGAATAAGTGGTTCCGGGAATTACTCATTACATACAAACATACAAAGCTACAATCTCACAGACTTATCGTCTATATGATAAAGTATAACAAAACGTAAGACAAATATTATCAAGGTAATACCCGGTTCGAAAGACCATGTACATGTAAACGCTGGCATTTAGAGCCTAGAGTACATTAATAAAAGATGTTTGACATTACCTAGGCATGAGGTATAAGTATATATCTAAACCACTTTAAGTTGTTAAAATATTTGCATTATTTTTTTACACGCACTAGCCTCGGATACCTATTACCTACTAATAATGCTACCTAGGCTAAAAATTGCTTTACATAAAACCGCCTATTCTTCCCACAAGCAATTTGGAGATGTGTAAATTTGGTAGCTCTGGTAAATACAATTATTATGCTTTCATTATTATTGTATTTAACAGCTAAGCTCTTCTCGGTGGTGCAGTTTCCATTCCTCTATTTTGTTAGCTTTCTTCTTGACATCCTGATAGGAAACGCTGTTTACTTTTTCCTTGGCTTCCTTGGTTATCCGCAAATATTTATAATAAATATTTATTTCAAAAATATTTGGTCTGTAAATATCTGCATGGGCTGATGTCTTAATCATTGCCTCTTCTGTCCTCTATGGTTTTTAACAAAGTCCTTTTTCTTTCACCTTCTGTTCACGTTAGTCCTTTTATCCATCCATTAATCCTTTCCGACCGCCTCACACTTACATTTCAAAGGCTTCCAACCTGTCAATACGTTGTGTCCGTCATAAAAGCGATCAGGCTTTTTGCTAGGCAGAAATAGGCGTGTATAAATTGCTCATGCATGGTTACCCTTGATACTTTAAGGTACCGTATTGAATTGAAGTACTGTAGTGAAACCGTAAGTACGAACCTGTCCTATGTCCGGTCATCCAGTATATACTGTATTGTGATCGAATAAACCGAACAATGCGTATCCTGCCCAAACGGTGATCGTAAATGGATTGCTTATTTCACCAAACCAGGTTGATGGTCAAGTATATATAATGTTTTTTGCCGGCAGTGACACTTTTCTCCCGATCGGCTAAGTTAGCTTCATATTAGGCAATGTTGAATGAAACATTTGGAACGGTTATTTTCAGTGCATCTCTAAAATTTACAACACGTCCCGAAATAATTTAGTAACACAAATATTACCTAAGGTACATTTGAAGTTGAAAAGTCGGAGCATAAATGACGAAAATAATTTTCTCTACCACCCCTAATAGTATTTCTAATCAACCTGTATAACTAGATGAAACTGGAACCACACCCAATATTATAATGCGGACCACACCTATTTGTAGATTACATTATTTTCCAGATTCCTAGATGATCCTAATGCCTAAAAATGGAATAGATAATAGTGTAACTAATGAAAACTGTAACCCTTGTTCCAACTTAAACCTTTAACAGAAACTGAAACCATAGAAATCGTTTCACAGAAAATTTGAATACCCTCACTCTTCTTGGATGTTACGGCTAATTAACAATTTACTGTGTAAGTAATTATTTTATTACTGACAATTAATAAAACACAAACATAATATAACTTAGCCTATAGGTAAAAACTCGCCTTCAACGGGCAAGGTGCCCAGAAGGCTGGCCGTATTTCCTCGCTGTATAGCGACACTAATACGCTGTGCGAAATAGTGGCCAGCCCTCTGGTCGCCCGAGGCTTCATAGCCGACGCGCACTTGGCCCCCATAGCCCCAAGGTTTCAACGCCAAACGCCGCAAACATGATTATGTTGTGAAATTAACTTAAATAATTCGCAAATTACGAAGCTCTTTGTCTCAAGATTTTCGAAAAAAAAATGCTGGGTTTTTACGAAACAAATATTTTTTTATGAACCGTTACTTACACGCTCTATGCTGCAAATTGCTTTTGAACCATTGGAATTGCTGTATAGGTCCCCATTTGACAAGTAAGGAGTAAAACATTTCACAGCAGTATTGAATACAAAAATGGATGCCACACAGCATAATCATGGTTCACGGACACACATGTTTAGTTTTTCCGAGTCTCGTTACGTTATCAGCAATCTTTATTATTACTTAATGGCAAACATTATTTTGTATTTAAAATGACAACATGCCCACTTTTACGATAATGCCGCATATATTATTGTAACCACATTTTTTTTGGTAGATAAGTATAAGTAGCTTGAGCATTAATGACTAATGCAGTTAAAATCGCAATGTTAGCTGTGGAGCGAACTAATTGACAAAAAATTGCCGTTTGCTAGTCGTCCGTTTCGTCGTAACGTTTTGAACGCGTGTTACGACAATTTAACTGCCATTTTTCCTTATAAAAATTGACATTTAGATCTAACTGACGCGCGTACTACATGATAGACCTGCGGGGCTCATTAGTTATTTTTTTAGATTTTCCGTAGCTTTCTGTAGCTGACGCTGCGCGCGCGGCTTGCAAACAACGCAGCGCATTAAAGCGACATGAATGTACATAACAGCATTAAAACAAGAGGCGAATGACCTATAAGTTAAAAACAAAATGCGAAAAAACTTTTTCGAGGATAAGTAGGTACATAGCAACAATTCCACAAGGCCCTGAAAGGGGGTTACTTACTTGGGGTATTTAGGGACATGAAAACACTTGTTTGAAATTAATTAATGTGCTTTCTGAAACAGCATAACATGTTATCACAATGTACACAGTTTTGACAATAAATGTATCTTATCTTATCTTATCTTAAGAAATATGTTTCTTGGACAGAATAACAAGCATGGGAAGCGACAAAATGCTACCCAAGTTTGTATTCCATAGGAACTACACAACAAAAGTTCCATCCAGGGCTGAATGGGCCGAAGGTCTAGAACCACCGAGGTCTGGTATCGAAGACAGTATATGGTACACGGACGGATCAAAAATGGGATCCGGTACGGGAGCAGGCATTTATGCGAATGACTACAGTAGTAGTGTAAGCATGGGTAATTTGGCAACCGTCTTCCAGGCGGAGACATACGCCATAATTGCCTGTGCACAGGAGAATATAGACAGACAAACCAGAGGGCAGACCATCTATATACTCAGTGACAGTCAAGCGGCGCTTAAGGCACTCACGGCGCCGAAAGTGGAATCTAGACTAGTCTATAATGGCGTCCAGGCACTGAACAAGCTTGGAAAGTACAATAAGGTGCAACTGGTTTGGATTCCAGGGCACGAGGGCTTCATTGGCAACGAAAGAGCGGATGAGCTTGCTAGAGGGGGGTCTACAAACCACTTTGTAGGTCCAGAACCATTTGTGGGACTCTCGCAGGGAACCATAATTTCGGCCTTTAAAGCCTACGCCAAAACCAAACACCAATACGAGTGGAGGAATGAGGCGGGCTTAAGGCACTCAAAGCTCTTCATAGAAGGAGTGGACTCGGGCTGGACTAACAAACTCTGGAAATCCAGTAGGAAGCAGCTCAGAATCATATCTGGGGTGTTCACAGGTCACTTCGGGGTCAAGGATCTCTTGGCCAAGATGGGACTATCAGACAGCTTAGACTGTAGAATGTGTGGCGAGGAGGATGAGACTATGGAACACTTACTGTGTGAATGTCATGCCCTTGCCAGACAAAGAATGAATTACTTTGGTAACGGCTATCCGCAACCAAAGGAATTCAAGGCACTTCCGCTGAGCTGCATCATCCTCTATGTGGAAATGATGGAGCGAAGTTGGGAGTAGACGTAAGGAGAGGGCAAATGCACAAAAGATCCCACTGGGTCGAAGTGCATCCGAAAGGGCCCTCATCTAGATCAGATAAGATAAGATTATCTTAAGAAATAACTAGCTCAATAACAAAGTTAGATTTAACGTTTTTAATAGTAGGTATCTTTCATTTTATAAAATGTTAATGATTTAGTTTCCTGTTAGGTACGTGCCTTCGACATTGACGATAAAAATGTGTCACTTAATAATAATATATACCTACCCGACATGACGCATAACTTCGCAATTAATCAGAAAAAATACGTGCATTGTTCATGAAATCCCAACATCGTTTGATTTTCTACTCTATTGACAAGGGAATAAAGTCGTTATTTACACACCCTAAAACATAAGAAATAAATACTTTTTTGTCGGGTAAAAAACAAACTGATTGAAAGCAACTGCTAAAGGTCAACTAAAAGTAATTTTCCAGTACATTCTTGACATGAGGCACAACTTCGAAGAATATCAAACGCAGAAACATAATATGTTCATTTATTTACTTTTTGAACTTTGGTGGCACGACTTTTTTCTATTAATGTGTTAAGATATTGTCCCAAGTACTTTAAGCTCTTTACAACCCGAATCGGCGCACCGCTCATACACACCATAGGAATCACCTCCGTACCACTTCAAGACTGCTAATAGCGTAACGCACACAGTACGCTTACCATGAGTTTGACAATGACGGCTTACGCTAACGAGTATCGAGTTTTCTATCTGCACTTTGTCTGTATCTCTATTGCACTTTGTCAGTACGAGCGGGATGCACAGATAGAAAACTCGATACTCGTTAGCGTAAGCCGTCATTGTCAAACTCATGGTAAGCGTACTGATATTAAGCAATTTAACAATACCACCAGTATCGAAGGGCTGAGAAGCACCATTTCGCAAGCCCCTTAGGCACGTGCCTAGTTTGCGAATATAGATAATCCGCCTGTCTATTAGGACTTAAGTGCATAACATAACATGTGCTGGATTGAAAACCTCTACGCGGCTTATACGCGCACACTTGACTGATGTCCACCGAAGTCCGCTTAAGTTTGTGTAGCGACGCGTGTCTCTGTGAGTGCGTCAAATAGGACGCGTGTCCGGATTTTTAATCTTTACGACACTCTTTGGGGTTTGAGGGAGCGACGACTACACCGGTGCGTAATCACTGCGTTGACGTATCGTATGCGTCACGTCTCTTCATAGGTTTTGCTGCGTTTACGGTGCGTTAACGTAGTTTGAGCAGCGGTGCCGTCGCTCCCTGAAGGCTCCTACACAATGAGCCATCATGGCCGCAGGATGCAGTCATATGGTGCGATGAGATGTAAGTAGGTGTTTCTCTCTTTAGCGCGTAGTTGCGTCTTGAATGGTGGACCATGATGGCTGGAGCATTCTTTAGGCGGTAGTCCAACGAGTTTGCCGTGGTTAGTCCGTCATACCCGCCCTTGGCTACACGCTTGGCTATTCGCTACGCGCTAAAGTGGTTCACCCCGCCGGTCACCCGTCACGAAACACCTCTACCTACGCTTGGTTACTACGCATCGCGGTGTCAAGATATATTTATGGGTGAGCTTTGAGGTGAGCTTAAAACCAGTTACAGAATATGACGACCGCTTTAGCCTAGTTGGTAGTGACCCTGCCTACGAAGCAAGAGGTCCTGGGTTCGAATCCCGGTAAGGGCATTTATTTGTGTGATGACCATGAATATTTGTTCCTGAGTCATGGATGTTTTCTATGTATTTAAGTATTTATTCATCTATATAAGTATGTTTATCGTCGTCTAGTACCCATAGTACAAGCTTTGCTTAGTTTGGGACTAGGTCGATTTGTGTAAGATTGTCCCCAAATATTATTATTAATATCATAGCGGTTGTATTTCTCAGCTCTGAGCTGGTATTGGAAGCATTTACGGGTTATTCGCCAAGTAAATGTAGCAATTTCTGTATTTTGTTTAGGTAGCTTGCGTGGCGTTATTTTCCGGGTCAAGTTGCATGAACTTTCTCACAATTCGGCATGTATTTAATATAGCGGCTTTTTGTAAGATAGTGTATATATGTGATTTCAGATCTAGTAGTTTCAAAGCTATGGTGTAGGTGTTTTGGGATGACGCCTGTTGTGGATAGGACTATTGGAACTACGTATACTTTCTCTTGTCTCCATATCCTAACAACTTCGTCTTTTAGTTCTGCGTATTTAGTAATTTTTTCGGTAATGGTTTTCTGTATATTATGTGTGTTAGGGACTGAAATGTCTATGAGGTAAGTGATCTTATTTATTTTGTCTGTTAACGTAATATCTGGTCTGTTATAGTGGATGGTGCGATCTGTAAGTATGGCGCGGTCGCAGTATAGTTTATGTGTTGTGTTCTCTAGTACTATCTGTGGTGTGTATTTGTAGTATGGGGTGTGCTCGTCTTTAATGAGATTATGCTTGGTTGCCAGATTTTGATGAATGATGTTTGCGATTTGATTGTGTCTGTGTGTTTTTCTTGTTAAATAATAATAATAATAATAATATTAATAATATTATTATTATTATCTCTTTATTTAATATTTATCTTAAGTTAGGTTTTTACAATAATGATATAAAAAGTAAAATATAAAAGTATACATATAAAACATAAAACTATTATAAAAACCTAACCTAGGGTACCGCCGGCAGCGAGGCGGGGCCTAAGCTGCCGGTGGTCAGGGCGACAGAGACAGGAACCTCCTGACTATTCGCGCAGTATCCAAGAGTACCGCCTTCTGTATCTGACCCTTGATCCAGCCATCTAGCGAGAGTCTCTTGAGGTGACGGTCGAGACTCTTCGCTATCAAACCGTTCGCCGAAACGACTATCGGGACGATGTTCGTCGAATCAACATCCCACATGGCGGTTACCTCGTGAGCCAGGTCTAGGTACTTGCTGGCTTTGTCCTTTTCGGCCTTCACGAGGTTCTCGTCATGGGGGATGGTGATGTCGACGAGCACTGCCTGGCGTTTTGATCGATCTATCAGCACGATATCAGGCCTATTGGCAAGAATAGTTCTGTCCGTGATGACAGATCGATCCCAATAGAGCGTGGCACGACCATTTTCGAGAACTGGCGCAGGTGTGTACTTATAGTAAGGCACTTCGGAGACCACAAGACCGTATAGCAGAGCAAGTTGCTGGTGAATAATTCTGGCTACAAGGTTATGTCTGTGCAAGTACTCGCCGTTAGCAAGATGACCACAACCGGAGATGATATGCCTGAGTGACTCCCCGGGACGGCGGCATGCCCGACAAATGTCGACCGTACCGTCCTTCAGGATATACCTCCGGTAGTTGTTCGTCATGATAACTTCGTCCGCAATTGCACAGACAAAACCCTCGGTTTCCCCGAAGAGATCCCCGAAACGTAGCCAGTTCACCGACGCGAGCAGATCGACATCGGGCCCTGTGAGGGCCTTGTAGAACCGCCCGTGTAGCTCCTTGCTCCTCCATACCGCCCTGCGGTCCTCGGCGCTCATTACTTTAAGTCTGCGCCAGTTCTCGTTTGCAAAGGAGAGCGGGGTGAAGTTTCCGTCTACTGCTACTACGTCGCGATGCATCCCACACTCGTTGTTTAGGAAATAATCCCTGAGACTGCACACCTCGCGGTTGTGGAGGTCTTTGGCATTTAAAAAGCCGCGACCTCCACACTTCCGCGAGATGTACAGTCTCATAACAGACGAGCGTGGGTGTAGCATGCGATGCGCAGTAAGCAGTACTCGGACTCTTCGGTCCAGGGCATCCAGCTCAGTCTGAGTCCACCTTAGTACGCCAAAGGAGTAAATAAGCAAGGGCATCACCCAGGCGTTGAAGGCGCGAACCTTGTTGCCGCCCGACAAAAGACTATTGAGTACTTTTGTCAAGCGACAAAAGAAGCGCTCCTTCACCGCCCGCTTTACGCCCTCACTCTCAATACCCAATGACTGTGACATACCAAGATACTTATAGGTTTCTACTTCGGAGATAGATTTGAGGGACATTGTCTCAGAAAGTTGCAAATTTGTTGAATTTACAACTTTCCCCCGCTGTACATGCATGACCGCACACTTATCGACACCAAATTCCATTTTGATGGCGCTACTGAAGACTTCTGTTGTCTTCAGTAGTTCCAACAGGTCATGTCTATTCGGTGCAAACAGCTTAAGGTCATCCATATAGAGCAGGTGGGAAATGACTTCACCCCCTCTCCGAAGCCGGCAACCTAGCCCTGAATCCTTCAGCAGGGTGCTGAGCGGATTCAGCGCTAAGCAGAACCACAAAGGACTCAGGCTGTCACCCTGGAAGATCCCACGTTCAATCCTTATAGAGTCCTGCAGACTAAAGGGGCCATCTCCTCCCCCCGGTTGACGAAGGACTGTGGTCCACTGCCCCATGCAAGCGCCTAAGAAGGATCTTAGAGTTGCATCAACTTTATACAATTCTAAGATCCTCCTCAGCCATGAATGAGGCACCGAATCATAGGCCTTCTTGTAGTCAATCCAGGCGGCCGAGAGGGTCCCTTTGTTCCGCCGGACTCGTTGGCAAATGGTCATGTCTATGAGGAGGAGCTCTTTAGTACCACGAGACCCAACCCTACATCCATTTTGAGCAGGGGCCAAAACATTGTTCGCAACGGTATGTGCGTTAATTTTTGCTCTCAAAATGGATGTAAGGAGCTTGTACAGCGTAGGCAAGCACGTGATGGGTCTGTAGTTTTTCGCTTCCGTGGTACTACCGGACTTGTAGAGCAGGGAGGTAATACCAGTTGTAAAGAAAGATGGTAGGGAACCGAGCTCAAGGGCTTGCTGGAACTGTGTTGCCAAACGCAGGTGTGAGCATCGAAACCATTTCACCCAGAAGTTGTGCAATCCATCCGGCCCAGGACTTTTCCAGTTCGGGGCCAAACGGATGGCACAACTAACGTCTTCGGGGCTGATAGTAACAGTCCCCATGGGTTCGATGTCCTCACACTCACGTTCGAGAACACTCATCCACTCGCCTTCGGTGTGTTCGACTGGCACTGACCAGATACTACGCCAGAAGTCAACCATGGCAGTAGCATCAGGCTGCTGTTCGTCGGACACACGACGATCAGTTTCCTCCCACTTTCGGTATACCTTCCTTTGGTCACTCTGGAATAAGCGATTCTGCTGGTATCGGTCCACGCGCTCTCTGTAGCGGCGAATACGGGCTGCCCATGCATAGACTTTCTGCTTCAGAAAGTCAATGCGCTCCGTGACACAGGCTATGTAGTCGCGGGGCCTGGTACCAGTTCCCGCGAAGGCCTGGTTCACAAAGCGCATGACTCGGGGGCGGTTGTTGCCCCCCCTGAAGCAGATCAGCTTTGCAATGAGAGTCCTGAACGTATTGATACGCCGCTCAATCCGTACTTGCCATGCAGGGACATCCCCAGCAGTCGGCAACACGGCACGCCGCGATGGCCCCGCAGTACATGATTGAGTGTGTATCAAGTAAGTCTTCACTAGTCCGTATATACGGATCTAGCAGACCGTTCAAGGCTCCCATTAACGCTAGATTTCGTCTATTCACGGGCAGGCGTGGTAATCGTGGCCTAGAGTTGTTTGTGGAACGATACCCCGTAATCGCATCTTCCAAAGCCCTCCTCAGTTGCTCATTGGTCTGGGTACTCACGCTCTGATTCGCACAGTCCTCCTCGTCGGCACTGGGATCAACCCGCGGTGCCCCCGGTGCCAGATCGGGTACAGACATCGGAGCCGGCAACAAGGCGGGCAGATCCCGTGCCGAGGTAGAGGCCGCACGAGCAGAGAGTGCTTCCAGTCGTAGCCGATCAAGTGTGGCGTCATCCAACCGCTTGTGCCGCTGGATGACGCGCACCTGATCCGATAGGCGTTGTGCAGATACAGTGATGGTCGGTTCAAGGGCCTGAAATAGAGGCAGCATCCGGACACGGTACGCGGATAGGTTAGTCCCTCCCTCTGTCGCCCCATAATAGGCGCGCATGCAGTTTTCGTTAATGGATTGCGTCCACTGCATGCGACGCACTATACCACCGGCAGCGGGAGCCGTGGGCGGAGCAGGATGCCCCGCAGGCCCCAAGCGTGCCGGCAGTGGTGGTCGTCCTCGTCGTACAGGTAGTCGCGGCGGCGGGGACGGCGGCCCGCGCTCGTCGCTCGACTCGCTTATTATTATTATTATTATTTAATTTATTTAGGAAACAAACGGTTGTTAACAGAATCATGTTAGCTTATGAGATATACGATTGAACCTATAGTTCCATTAAGTATAGGTACAGACAAAAAGTATTACAAGTGTCGAAAAAGAGTGGGTAAGACCATGCAAGTCTATTTCGCAGAATGATGTAAGTTGTTTCATAGTGTAATATAATGAAATGCTACATTTACCTTGGTTTACAAATGAAAAAGAAAACAGTTACTAATTGACTAACTAAATTAAGCGTTTGTAACTCATGCATACAATCCGGAGTTATCATTATTCAATTATTCGGTGTAGATCAGGCTACGCAGAGCGCTGCGATATTGAACAAATGAGAGAGAAAAAATATCTAAACTAATAAGTTGGCGTTATAATTTTGACATGCTCGTCTGAAGAATGTGTTTTTGGCAAACTTGGTACGGCAAAGTCTGACGTGGAATGTTAAGGGGTGGCGACAAGGAATGCAGCGAGGCAATTTAAAAGTAATACTTCTAAGAAGAATGGGTGAGTCAATGTAGTTGTTTAATAGCTTATAAAGAAAGATTTGATCAATGAATACTCGACGTTTGTCTAGAGAAGCTAGACCGTGACGTTTAGCGGTATTGTCTGTGGTATTCAAGCCCTGGCGGTAGTCAAGCGACTTCAATAATTTATTTTGAATTCTTTCAATTCTTGTTTTGTGGAAATTGTTTGTGGATTATTATTATTAATATGGGGCTGGGCGGGATGCGTAAATGCATTTTCCCAACATTAAAAACAATGAGCGTTTATGTACAAGCGTGAGCGTTTTCAGACTAATTTGGACAAACAAATGTTAGGTGTAGGTACCTACATTTACCTACATAGTAAATACAGCACATTTTCGAATTGATAACACAGTGTAACATTGTTAACCATAGTTCTATGATAATTTCACATATTAGGACAGTATTACTAATACTCAAGTACCTACCTATAGACAACACACAATCTACACGCAGAGTGATGTTCCTACTGTAGTTACAAACTTCACAGTACATTACCACTTTATAATACCTACTTTCAACAGAGCAGAGAGAGAGAGAGAGAGAGAGAGTTTTCTCGGAAACATCTTAAGGGTGGGTTGCACTAAAATCCTTTGGAAGTATGGAAAGTATGACAAGTGTCTATGGAATAATAACTTGACACATAGTATTTAACTCTAATCGGTCGTTCGAGAGCCCAAGATAGATCAATTGGAATGGACAAATGCTGCAACGACAGGGGACCAGGCCCTCTTAATGTTGCTGATGATGATGTATAAATTGGTATCATCATCATCATGATATCAGCCGAAAGACAGATAGATGGCTGGATCAAGGGTCAGATACAGAAGGCGATACTCTGTTCATGTCTCTGTCAAGGTGGACTGATGATCGGGAGTCCGCTGGATGCGGGTAGCGCTGGACCGGTCGTTGTGGCACTCTTTGGCGGAGGCCTATGTCCAGCAGTGGACGTCTTTCGGCTGATATGATAAATTGGTATAACTGGCCCTAATAGGATCATCGTTTTGTTTCCAGGGTCGACGCTAGCCACGGTATCCAAGGTGGGCGTGAGCGGGTGCGCGGACACAGCCAAGGAGTGCGTGCTCAAGCGGAACACCAATGCCTCCATCACCATAGACTTCATACCCTGTAAGTATGAATTTAGTGGTGCAGGACCAAGTTAATAATAATAAAATGTTTTGCATCCATAGATAAGTTAGAGTTATCCGTCGCTTTTCATAGTTCACTTGTGAGCTATGAGACTTCGTCCCGTGGCAGAAAATTGGACTGTCAAGTGTTTCTGCAACTGCGCTCAGGGGCCGTTGGAGCTGCCGCGAACACGCCGCATCAGTGGCGCTACCGCGAAAATCGAATCTCGAAGTTCGTATATCTCTGTCGGTCAAGTACCATAAACCATAAGTGCGACAGAAATGGAGATATCTGAAATTCGTAATTCTATTTTCGTGGTTACAGCTCAGGGACGCGACTCGCTTACGCATAGTAGCGTGGAAGCTATCCGTGCGCGCCGTCCGCAATTCGCGTTGGGCCTGTTTCACAATCTCCAGTTAAAACATATCCGTCAGATAAATGTTGGCTGTCACTTTTCTTTTATATGACGGGAGAAAAGGATAGCAATAATTTTAACTGGTAGATAACTTTATCCGGCGATTGTGAAACAGGGCCTTAGTCATCAGCATCCTAAAGGCATCGCTATAGGACGCGCATGGCGCTATACGCAGTCTTCATGTAGTTGGTTTTTTATTATTATTACTATACAATGGGATAGAAAAACTTAATCTATTACATTTCCCTGATTGACAGGTCGCCTTAGTACCCAGGCTCTAAACAAGGTTAATTTAACACTTGTTAATTAACAATTTTTAAAGCATTTGTCACGCTCACACTGACATACAATCGTTATAGACGGGCTGCATTTCAGCTCTTTCTGTCTGAAAATGACTGCATTGAAACTGCACGTTTCAATGCAGTCATTTTGCTGTTGATATAACTGCATCGAAACTGCCAACCTCCGCAGCCCGCTTGCAATCGGCGTACAGTTCTGACGACTGCACTCTGACGTATATTGCATTGCAGTCCTATAGCATTTGCATCAACTGCACCACAAACGTGCAGCTAGATTGCAGTCCGCTGCAGTTTCAGGTATGTAAGTAGAGGAGCGCAGTAATCGTCCCTAAAGGCAACGGCCTTCCATTCCATCCATCTTCCGTTATGACATCAAGTGGTGAGGTCATGGTAAGATGATGTTTGAGCGGGTGGTACTAGAGTACCAACAGTCAGTTAGGTACGTGTATAATTCGAAAGCAGGACGCCTTTTGTGAATTTAGTACATATATCCCTACCGGTTCCGCCACGACTTCAAGGGACGGCATCAGCGGGAAGTCTATAAGAACCCGGAGCCGTCATTAACAGGCGTTCCCCTCTGCCGAAAATATATGCCCAGTGGCCATACACATTGTATGGACTGACGTTTATCTGACGTAGCTATTTTCACGTTACGCATACATTTGACGTTCCCCTCCCCCGCAAAAATCGGCAGACTTTTTATGTATAGAAAATGACACATGGCCGCTCCTGTTGGTTGAATACTCTAAGATAAGAACAAATCTAACTAAAAGTGTAAAAGCAATAACAGTCTGCATGCTTTAAGGAATAACAGGGACATAGTTTTACCGAATTCTAATAATTAGGTATATACTTGAATATAATGGAATAAAAATCTTTATTTTATTAAGGAATGAAATAAAACAGTGTAATAATTTAAATGAGTTCTCTAAGAAGCTAAAATGTTATTTACTAGATAGACCCTATTACTCTTTGAAGGAATATTTCGAGAAGATTTATGTTAATGATTATGTTAGTTTATAGGTATTTTTATTTTTATTTTATCAGATTAAGGTGTTCAAATTTTAATGTAATGAAATGTTATAATTTAGTGTAAGTTTTGCATGCCATATAGTGGCGGAACATACATACATGTCATTTTACTATAGCTTGACCACAACCGCTGTGCCGCTCTGCCGGTACGCGCGCCAGTGTTGCCGGTGCGGATCTTCTGGTCCGATTTCGGATAATTCAGACCTCTGGCGGATCTTGTGCGGATCCTGACTCAAATCGGACAATTTGCGATCCTATCCCACGGGACTGTTATTTTGTATATTTTTTATTTTTATCAAATCTGTATGCATCAATACTATACCTGCAATCCAGCACGGCGAACGTCGAAAGACGGCGCGCGAGCCCTCTCGATTTTTCTCGCACTTTCGTCTATTTCTAAGTGTTCTAATAAGGGAGAGACCGATAGTGCGAGAAACATCACAAAAGCTCGCGCGCCGTCTTGTGATAGCTGTGCTGGATTGCACGTACAGAATTGATGAAAAAAGCGACATAGGGAGATGAATGATTTGCTGCTCCTATAGGGCTTAAACAAATAATAACTTATTGTTTTGTTTTAAGATCTAGGCAGAACATTCACGATTATTAGAACTAGAAGATTCGCTTGGGTTAGGTTAGGGGGGTCAGTTTTTGCACTTAGAACATTTTTGAAAATTTTGTTATTTTTTTATTTAATTTTCTCTTATGCATAAAAATAAGTATGTATACGTAAAACTTTTTCTCTCATATCGGTATTTACCTAGATATTTGGGTTCAAAGGTTAGTCATTTAAACGGTTCTGGGACTAAAAAAGTACAAAATCTTGAACCTACTCGGATGGCGGATATTAGGTTAGAAGAAGGTGGCGGGAGCGGAGCTTGTTCGTGGTTATTTTTTTTAATAGCGGCGAGTGGAAAAAACTTCTTTAGAGAAAAGTTTTTCAAGTAAAAAATGCTTATTTTGATGTGTTCTGTACGTAACGATCAATTAAAATAGGTGTTTGACACCACTTTTGCAAAAAATGTAAAGTGCTGAAATGTCCCTGATTGCTCCACCCAATAATGAACTTTGAACCGCTCTAGTCCATAAAAGTTCTAGTTAATCAAAAAAAAAATATCAATAAAAGATGCTTATTTTTATTTATTATATAAAGTTCTTATAAAAAAACTAGTAAAAACGCAAAAAAAAGTCCGAAAATCGCCTGCCATTTGCTATACTCTGACGTCATGATCAAAAATACGCCTTGTGAAAGTTATTTATTGTAATCTACAATAATGCTCATGCAAACAGCACGGCTATCACGAGCCGGCGCGGTCTCTCTCTTATTAGAACACTTAGAAAGAGAGGTAAGTATAGTGCGAGAAAAATCGAGAGTATGTCGCGGCTGTCTCATGATAGACGTGCTGGGTGAGTGAATAAAGAGCTAAATTGTTTATCTTTTAAAACGTCTTTTCATGGTACCTCCGCCTTGCAGAAGACCACAGCCATAATAACACTACTACTTGCTCTGTAGCTGTGTTGTGTTCCTGGAGGTGAGCAAGGTCGTCAGAGCTCCCGAGGATGCGTTGTGTTGAGAGCGAGGGAACTTGTTCCGTCAGCTGTCAACACGACGAACCTTCAAACATAACAAGGGTCGGCAACGCCCGTGTCACTCCTTTGGAGTTGCATGCGTCTATAGGCTGCGGTCTCCGCTTACCATCAGACGGGCCGTACGCTTGTTTGCCACCGTCGTTGTATAAAAAATATACTTAACTTTTAAACACTAATATGTCGAGATATTATGAAAATGTACTTTGCGGATCCTCGCCACTATTTTCGGATCTTTTCAAGGCTCAGATCGCATCGAATCGAATTCCAGTGCTGGCAACACTGACGCGCGCGTACCAACATGTCAATTGTACCACCTTTGTGTATGTTTTAGCAAAATAAATGATTATGATTATGATTAGTCGAGGCCGAGCCCTAAGCATTAATCTGGCAGTAGTACTGCCACTACTGCCAGTAGTTAAGTATTCCAGCATTGAGTATAAACAGTACTATCAGTCTGCCGCCTGCCGGGTAATCCGGCGCGCTATATTACTGCTATTAAAGTCATGAGCGGATGCCGTAATCATTAATTCATCACGTAACGTCTCCTGTTGGTAGTCACAACTACTTAGGGATGATATATATATACAGGATTCGCATTCGCATATGCGAATGGTTCACAGAATTTTTAACCGACTTAAAAAAAAAGGAGGAGGTTCTCAATTCGGCTGTATTTTTTTTCCCATGTTTGTTACCTCAGAACTCCGTCATTCGATTCGAAAAATATTTTTTTCTTCGTATTTACATACTTTCAGGTGGGTCCCATTTTTTTCAAAATTCAGTTAGATGATGGGATCCATGAGGAATTGAGGGGACTCCTCAATTTTATAAGGCACGCGTGTAGTGATTTTGAGGTATTTTCTGTTATAACTCGTGTATTTACATCCGGAACCATAAATTTGGTGGCGAGGAATTGATGACGGAGACCACAGATGACTTATCGAATTCCTCAATTATGTACTTAAAAGTGCAAAAGTACGTCACAGTTTCTGACAAGATTCCGTTGAAATAGGAACTAATGAAGTGCCATTGGTGATGATCTTGGGGAATCGATGGAAGTCCTCAAATATTATCGGCCCACATACAGCGATTCGGTTTTTTTCTATAGTAATCAACGCATTTGCTATCGGAAATCAGTTCATGTGGTAAATTGCAAAAAAAAAATTGGAAATGTTCTCGTGGCTTGGCGGAGTACTAAATTAAAGTCGGTTAAAACTTTGTTTTTAAAGTAAATTATACACATTCGCATCGATATTCGCATTCGCATCAATCGATGTGAATGTTTTGCGACTGCGAATGATTAGTGTTCTGTGTGTGAGCGGGCGTGCATATCATCATATCATTCATCATCATAACATCTGTGCTCGGTGTCTCCAAATACGGTCAAGGACTTTAAGTTGAGCCATGTCGACTAATTTTGGTTTTTAATAGTTAAGCTATGAAATGTCCAGTATAAACTGAGCTCTAAATGGCTCAATAATTAACACGTTCACTGGCAAGAATCGCTACGCGCTACGCTCGTAGCCGATCCCGTGGTTTTCCTCGGATGAAGCGAAAAGCGACTACGGC
This sequence comes from Epinotia demarniana, assembly GCA_945867215.1. NCBI lineage: Eukaryota > Metazoa > Arthropoda > Insecta > Lepidoptera > Tortricidae > Epinotia > Epinotia demarniana. Next base: position 21,277,999 of record OX244274.1, on the reverse strand, counting down.
GTAGGCGCTCAGGCGGGTTCCTGGTAGCGAAAGTGTTAGTCTGTGACTGTACCATCAAAAAGCAACGTATCTACCTATTATGTGACAAGTGAATTATTGGCTATATACCTATGTTTTTCCATATACCTAAGATTAGACGAATCGTGCGTTAATCGTGTTGCAATTTCAAGGAAACCAGTAACATGCTGACCTCGCTCGCGCATCATCCTTATGTACGATTCTCACCGACCGGGCCGGGCCGGAGCGCCACTGCGCGTTTTTTGCAAGTTGCCAAAGGTATTTGAAGCTTTGATATAGACGTTAAATTTCATATTTTAATGTACTTGCGGCCGGTCAGCTCCTCGCGGACGTGGACGGCTGTGGTCGGCTGTCGTCACATGTGACCGGCTCCGTACGGCTTTGGCCTACTGCACTCTATTTAAACGCGGTCGGCTGTCGCGGTTGGGACGCGGCGCCAGACGACCCGGCCCGGCCCGTTCGGTGGGAATCGTACATTAGGTGGAAGCGTGCCGAGCGCAGACAGCCACGCTATTGGTGAATACTCACACTAACGTTGATGTAATTGTGTGTTGCAGCGGTATCAGCGAGCGAGATAGAAACGGAGGTGCACGGGGTCATCATGAACCTGCCCGTGCCGTTCCCTCTGCCGCAGCCCGACGCATGCAAGGGCAGCGGCCTCACCTGCCCGCTCAAGGTACTCATCTTTATTCTATTTCACGATCTTTTTTAACACCAAGGTGACAAACAAGCTTACGCCTGATGGTAAGCGGTCACCTGAGCCTATGGACCCTTGTAAATCCAGACCCCGTATCATGGTCGGCCTTGTCACACGATAAGTGACAGGATATCGCGTCCGTCACTGGCTGACACCGTTCGATAGAACGAGACGACGCTCCTATCTTGTGACTTATCGCGTGATAAGGCCGACCATGATACGGGGTCAGGGCTGTCACATGCGCGTTGAATGAAAGAAAATCAATATTCGTGACAAACAAACAAACGGTAGACACATACGCACATACTTACACATTTGCCACGAAATGGTCACAACTCAGCGTAATGCTGGCAGGGCCACCAAACCTCTATAGGTACACTCCTTTCTTGAAGAACCCCATAGGTAGGTACTGTAGCCCCTCGGAAACTCGGCATCCTCTCAGGGACACCTAGACTCAACCTTTTCCTGCAGATCAACCGGATCAAGAGGAATCAGTAAAGCCTAACACTCGAGGAGTATATGTAACCCAACAGAGCGCCCTCAACCAACACCACCACTACAGAGCAAGTAGTATTATGCTACGGAGCTTCTGCGCATTGCCATAGGCTTATCACTAGTTCATCATCATCATCATAAGGCCTCCCCCACAGCCATGAAGACTGGACCTGCGCCACCCGCATCCGGCGGACTCCCGCGACCACATCACCCGCATCACTAGGTCAATGGTTTAAAATATCAAACTATATTTTTTCAGGCGGGTGAGCAAGCCAACTACGTAACATCGTTGCCAGTCCTCAAGTCCTACCCCAAGGTCAAGGTCGACGTCAAGTGGGAGCTGAAGACAGACAAAGGGGATCTGGTCTGCGTCATAATCCCCGCGAAGATTAACTAATAACTACATACATACTTACAAACACAGAATGAACGAGATTTCAACAATGTCGTTACAAGCCTACTCGCATTTTGAGAGACCGGACCCCGTGTCATGGTCGGCCTTATCACACGATAAGTGACAGGATAGCGCGTCCGTCACTGGCTGAACGAGACGACGCTCCTATCTTGTCACTTGCCGACCATTGAGACGGGGTCAGGCCCTTATTTAAACAACTTGGCACTGACAATTCGATATGTATCGATGCTGTCCAACAACAATATTTACCAGGGATTGTAGGTAACTGGTTACGAATTTACCGGTATTTGATCATGTTTACCCGCGTTAGTTGCCGCTCCACCGTCGAGCGCCGGGCGGTCATTAACCGCTTACACGTAAGGAGCGCTCTCTAACCGGTAAATGGATTTCGTTCCCGGTTTGCGCTCCCAGATATTAACCGGTTAGAACGATGATTAGCGAGCATAACCTTTATTTATAACAAACTGTTATGCAGTTTGGCGTAAATTTAAATGTTAAATTTTCTGTGTAACGCTTGTTATGATATAATAAAAATGGGTTAGGCTCTCAAAGTGTGGATCTAACCGGTGCGGCAAAATTACCCGAATTATATATAATCCCTGACACGTCGAATCAGCAATGTACATCGGACTGTCAGTCATAGTCATAGTAGAAAGTTAGAAACGAAGCCAATTTAAACCAACCGAAGTGCATTGAATTAAGGTTTATAGTTGTTCGCCAATTTTCAAAATACCTTCGAGGCTACGAGAACAATGGGTGTGACATTTTAGAAGTGTTCCAATTTGAAGCGAAATTGATCCGAAAATGTTTTTAAGCGTGGTTTGTATGCGAAACTAGTACCAAACCACGATCCGAATACGATTACCATCATTCGATGTCTACGAAATCTTGTAATTTATACTATAACATCTAGTCGCTCAAAGGCCTATGAGACGGCTTTTCCTCTTCAACGGAATAGAGTTGTGGACTTTATTTTTAATTTTATTATTACCTACTCCAAAAGAAAGAAAGGCAAAAAAATATGCCTTATGAAGGAAATCGTATTCATCCCAAAAAATTACGAACATAAAACCGTTTTAATATTTCTTGTTGCGTAATAGTAAATGACAATCGTTATATGTCACGTTCATGTCACTTTACACACTTTTAGCTTTGTGATTATTTATTGTCTCGTGTTACCTACTTTTATCTCCATGTGACTATATTTTTAATGCTTTTTCGGAACATTCAACATTAATTAATCTTATTTGGTTTCACCGTCCCATTTCATAACATTCTAAATTGGAACAGTTACATTTATTTGGCTTCGCTCGATTTTAAAACAACATAAACTCTACTCTATATCCTACGGTGTATGATTTACTTTTTTTTGCCATTTTTTCGTGTAAAGCGGGCGGCTTGAAAAGAAAAAAACGATCGCTTTCGAAACTATTTGTAACTATCACTTGTTTTTGATTTTCAATGAAATCATTAAATTTTTTACGATCTGAAATAAATGTATTATTTTATAACTTATGTAATTAATTGTATACGATAACTTTAACGCTCCGTTTTACTTCATTTGGTCAAGAGATTTGTTTACTAACTAAGTATATTATATTTATATTTTATATTATGCTTAAGATCTTGCCTGACAAAGTTTAGGCAATTAGTCTAAAGTAACTTAATCACTAACTGTATTTTTTAGCCGCTTTGACCAAAGTTATTGTGATAATTATGTATAAATATGGAGTTTTAATAATAGTCAAGTGAAAATTAGATTATAAAAGCAACAAGCATCACAAATGACTTGAATATTATTGAAACTGCATTGACTGTGTACGAAAAAGAATAAAAATCATTACAATAAAGTAGCGTTTTATTTTAAGCATCGGCATACAAAAATAATCATTCAAATACCTTTACGAGAGATCCCATAATGTACAGCCCAATAATCCGCGACCACGCATCTTTCTCTCTCTTTGTGCATGGGTTAAAATGAGACAGAGGTATAGTTGAGATTATTGAATTTGACCGACTTTTTTAAAAAGGTGTCATTGGAATAAAAATCTTTTACCTTGGATGATAGAGGTGCTTTTTGAATGGGCCACTTAATGCAATTCGGTGAGCTTAAATAATATCAAGTATACCTCTACGCTGATTATTTAGTATGTGCATTGTAGAGCGACATTATTTTTCGTCTAATTTTAAAGTGGAAATATCACAAGATATACAACGTGTTTTTAACCGTCTTAGAGCCGAAGCCCACATAAAGTAGGTATCCAAAGCGTACTAATCATTCGTTAAAAAATAATGTATTAGTTAAGTTTTTAGTAATAAAAGGTAATTAAGGTTGAACAATTCTGTATGGCGCGCGGTGCGAAGTTCTTTCACCCGGTTAGACTGAAACCATGTAAAAACTATGTAAAACCTTGTACTTACGTATCCTTGCAAATAAACATTTCTATTCTATTCTAAAAAAAAACAATATTATTATACCTTAAAAAAAACAAAAAAAACCTTTTTTAAGTTCTTTGTAATGTATACATTAACTAGGCTTCGGCTCTAAGACGGTTAAAAAAACACCGTGTATAAAGCAACATTGATACAGAAATCAAGCTTATTCTCTGCTAAGCTACGCTCGACGCGCTACGCCCATCATAGCAGTTTAATTAATAATTACATACATACATACATTCCCGCCTTTATTCCCAAAAGGGGTAGTCAGAACACATGAAACGTATGTTCCAGCGCCACTTTTAGCATAAATGTGGGTATAAAATATCGACAAAATGTGATAATTCATAATTCATTGCATTAATCTCCATATGTAGCGAAATTCGCCCGTAGCTCTGACGCATGTGTGCTTAGCGCTGAATGGTTAAAAAAAAAAGCCCGATGTTACGGGAATAACCACTGTTTGTTTTAACATTTGACAGTTAGCTGTCAGGCATGCAAAGACAGACAACTTACATTTGCAATTGATTATTGTAACAATGTTGCGTTAATTCATACTCTTTTAAGATTCCATCTCATTTAATGTCTATACTCAGTCATAAATCTATATTTTCGGTACCATGACTATTATATAAAATATATTAAATCTTGTTCACTTAAGGTTATATAGGCGCGGGCCAGTGTGTTTTAAATTTAATATCTCCCTCTGACCTACACGTGTCTAAAATAACATGCTAAATTAAATCATATTGTTACCTTAAGGTATACTTCTCACTGGACATGTTATTTCCAACGTGACAACGGTGGTGTAAGGGTTAAATGTAAATATATAAATCTGTACTTATACATATATTCAGCAGTGGTCATATCTAGTTATAATTTATAAATTACGACTGGGACTGTCATTATTTCATTTGAAACAACTTGTAATTTATTAACGTCACTCAATAAAAGTTCAAATATATCTAAGCAACCTGCCTACAATATAGTCGTGTTCACATCTTTTTGGGTTATTCCCATTTTTTCCCCGCCTTTTTGTTACCTCTGGGAACAAATGGGCATTATATTCCCATCTGGCGACAACTGGGAAAGGATCATTCCCATTTGTCCCCAGTGGTCACAAATGGGAATGAACATTCCCATTTACGACTACTTTTAAACAGAATTCGGATCAGATACATTAATTACATAAAATTGGCCTTTCAAAGTGTACTTGAAAATTAAATTTAATATTGTTTAACCATTTTCTTGGTCAAATTAGGCGGTAACAACTGGGAAAGTTAATTCCCATTTTCGATCACTCTTTCCCAGTTGTAACAGATGGGAATATTTATGGCCATTTGTTCCCAGAGGGAGGGCCTACCGCGAACGAAAGCGAACTTCGTTCGTGTATCTCCCTCTCTGTCGAACTTGCTAGTTCGAGCGACAAAGACCGAGATACACGAACGAAGATCGTTTTCGTTTCGCGGTAACCCCTCAGGGTTAATAAAAAAGCGGGAACAACAAGGAATAGCTCATATTTTTGACCACTTTCTCCGTGCCTATATTTTTGAACTCAACAAGTCAAAGGAGTCTTCCAGAGACGTTCCCATGGCAATGAGAAACTAGAATAGTACATTTTACAACTAGTGTGAAAAGAATGTCTTTTTACCACTAGTACCGAGGTATCTTGCCACGAGCTGAAAGCGAGTGGCAAGACTCGGTACGAGTGGTAAAAGACATTTCACACGTGTTGTAAACGACGTTTTTTAATACAATTGCGAAAAATAATAAATTAATATATCATTGCGATAAAATATGCTTGCTTCGAAGTTATTTTTGAACGAACCCATACTTTACAAATGACACTGACAGTGACAACATACTATTGGAATCAGCGCCATCGGGTAAAAAATCTAATATAAAATTACTGCGTTTCGAAAGTATAGTTTGGAACTAAAAAGTAAAAAGCACTAGTTCGAGAAATTGAGCTTCTCGTACGCTACGCAGCCACAAAAAGTACCACTTTTTGAGCAACTGTATTAAAAATAGTTAATTAGCCTTCAACCCTACGTAGACTTCTTTTTGACGGGCCCCTTACAGCGGCAGCACAAACTGTCTTTCGTCTTTTTGAAATGCAAATTGAATTCCTGCTTAAAAATCTTTCTGTACATCGACTCTTTCACAGGCATCGAGTTTTCTTTACTGCAATCATTGAAGTACATCGTGTACATCTGTTTTATGCTTAAACTAGGGTCAAGATACTGTTTTTTTCTAGAAAACTGCTTGATTTGCTTGCCGTCTAAGGTGTTGAAGGATAATATGTGATTTCTTACCCTGTCTTTGTACTCTTGAGGCATAGCGTGGGTGCTGGCTTGGTTGTGCCCTCTCCCATCTGGTTTGGGGATATTCATCTCTGATTTAGTTAAATGCACATTATATACTGGCTTTTGAGATATAGCTAGAGTACCTAAGTAGAAATTCTTGCACACTGTGTACCGCACAGCTCTGACTAAGAAGAAATATTTAAAGGAATACTTTCTCTTTCGATCCGCGTCTAACTTGTTGTGTTTGACATAGTTTCTTTCCGTAGTGTTGAGCAGAAAGTGTTTCTTTTCGTTTGCATTTAAGGAATAAAATGCTTTGAAGATGTGTTCCCTATCTGTGTCATCTATTCTCTCGTTGCATTTGTATTTGCAAGTTTTAAGGCAGTCTTTGGTGTTTTTTACTCTCCTTTCGGGGACGAATTTTCCTCTGCGGCTGATATAGGCCTCGCCCCGCTGGTGTTTTTGTTTCCGAACATTGCAGGCCCATTGGTTGGGGTTGGGGACTAGGCTCCTGGATTTTTTGGACGGCATGTTCTCAATATCAATTTCGATTGCGTGTGCTGTTGCTAGTTCTATTTGTTCTGGTTTGCATCTGGAAATGTAATGTAATGTTTTTAAATAATATAAAAAAGGAAGTCTGTGAGACTGTAGCTTTGTAAGTTTTTTTTTTTATATAATGTAGTAGCCACATCAACTTCATGCAATTTGTCTTTAGTATAATCCTCAGGTTGATAAAGGGTTGGCAATACATGATTTTTCTGGAGTCGCACACATCTATACTATAGCTATGTGGGCCCCAGAAAAATCATATAAAGATTCTTTAGGCTACCTTGTTCGCTCATTATCAATCGGAAAAAAGTATGTGTATCACTTACTCAATCTGTTTCTCACTGACAACCTGCAAGCCTGGCTCAGCCTTCGCCACACATTCTTTCTGAAACTCATAGCCGTAGAACTGCTGCTGTACGCTGTTCACGAGCATATGCTGTTTAAACATGGAGGCTTGCGGCAGGATCACGTGGGAAGTGATGTGCAGTGGCGGGCCGGAGGATTGCAGCACTTGTGAGGACATTTGGCCTGGAATGAAAAAAATTGCATCTTATACAAATCTTGTTACTAAGCTGGGTTACTCAATGTGTTACCATTGTAGTAAAAAATTGAATATATAAGCCAACGCATGTAAAAAGACCTCCGGGCGCCATATAAAGTGTATGGCTGCCAGAGCTCTTTTAACGTGCGTTGGCATATAAATGTTGTCTCTTGTGTTAGGGTGGACAACTTTTTTCTTGTTGTTATTCAGAGACAATAGATAGTTTCTTACAAATACATTAAAATAACAACTAGCAAGCTCCGAGATACCCCACTATAAAATCTTTAAGGCAATTATAAATGAATATAATAAAAAAGCTTTTTATACTCAACTTTACAAATTTTAAATATAAACGTAAATTATACATTAATACTGACATTGGTGGTGTGATTGATTTGCCTCTCGGCATAGGCCTCTAAGGGATTTTAACACCAAAAATCATACTTTAAAAGAGTCTTCCATGACACATAACCAAGGCAAAGATCAACAAAAAGTTGATCCCATTGCCATGAAAAATGTTGTTGGTCTGAAGTTGACTGGGCCTAATTACAGAGTGTACCTTTCTGAAGTTTAACAACCTTCTTAAAGAAGGGAGTGGCTGGTATAGTGAACAGAAAACTAGATTAGTACCGTGCCACTTTCACTACCTCAACGCATCCCAACTGTCCCAGTATTGTTACGTTAATTAAAACAAAGTACTTAAATTATCATCTATATTTGGTGTTGACTGTACTATTCCCAAAAGCAGTCTGGTCTAGTGGGCCTCTAAGTGGTTTCTAACACAATCCCTATAATGTATGGCCCGGTAATCAACATCCATGTACTTTCCTCTTTTTTTGTGAGTGTGTTAAAAGAGACAGAGATATAGAGGCTGCAGATTATGGGGCCAAATGTTCTAGGGATCCAAAATATCTGCTTAATATTATAAATGCAAATGCAAGTTTGGTCATTTGTTACTCAATCAAGCATAAATGGCGCAACCGATTCCGATGAAATTTCACACGAAAATAGTTTATAGCCTGGATTAAAATATACAGTAGTTTTAATCCCGGGTCTGCGCAGGCAAAGGCGCGGGAGGAAGCTAGTCCATAAATAAATGTTTAAATACCTTGCAACGGCAGGCTTTGTAAATGCGTCTGCTGGCACGACATCACCAGGTTCTGAGACGTCTGTATGTGGTTAATCTCATGAGCGATATGCTGAGATGGAAGATGTAGTGTCTCCGACATGGTTTGTTGGTACATGTTGCCCTGTGAGGTCAATGGCGGCTGGGATAAGTGGATAATCTGCCGGCTCTGTATCTTGGTGTCAGTGATACTGGGTTGGTACACTTGTACGATGTGCGGCAATACCTGCCCAGTCGAAGGCTGAATGTGCTCCATGTCTGAAAGTTGACAAGTTTACACCACATTACAACTTCCACTGTAATGATGTTTTTAATGTTTTATAAAATCACTTCGCTAATGAATTAGGAAAGAATAGTAGTTTAGTAAAATTTGACATGTTTTGGCAAGGTTTACAAGAGAGAAACCTACTTTTTTTAATGGTGATGTGTATCGCGTTTGCTTCAATATGGTCCAAAAACTAAGTTATTATCCCACAATGTCGAAGTCCATAGCATAAGTTCATAGTTACATCAAAAACATGATATAAAATAAATTGATAAACAAAAGTATTAGTTATTTTGCCACAGTTCTATCTGATTTGTTGGGAAACAAAACAACAATGGACGAATCATTTTTCTAGTACACCTTGGCCATAAATAATTTCTTGAATACCGTTCAATATTGTACAGCAAAAGCTATCTTAAGCAATTAACAATAAAGACTAGATTGATAGTGACAAAACTAGACTAAAAGTTATCTGTATTCGGAAATGATGCACATTAAACAAATTAGCATCATACAAAACGTAACCAACGTTCAGAAACCATTTTACCGACCCACTATACACTACCTAGTACGATTTAACGATACCTATGTTTTTATTGCAGCCATAATTCTATTTATTGAAGTTGAATTTTTTTTTTACGTATTTAAATGAAATTAAATGAATTTATGAGGAAAAATGCAATAAGACAATGAAGGGAATATAAACTTCATTAAGTTTTCGAACGGGCTCACTTTTGATAGTGATGTACAAAAACCGATGAAATAAAATAGTCTGAGAAGCCAACCGTGTCTAATGGATAGTAGTTAAAACGATAAACTATTTTTCATTGGCAATATGTATCTAGTTATATAGCAAGAAAAAGAGGGTCAGAATGCTCTCAGGAAGTTTTGTGACACAGTTGGCTGGGTCAACCAACAAGATAATAGATGTTTCTTCTCCTTTGACTTCACAGGCTGAATTTATAATATGGAAAACATTTATATTTTTTTTTAAACAGTTTCTAAAAATCGAAATCTAAAATCTTAAAATAAATTATAGCTAAATAATATTACTCGGAATTTCTTAAAATACCACAGCCTTTATTGCAGAGGCTCTGGGATGAGGCCCAGAGCCTCAGAGGGGTTAACAAAAGTATAGTAAAAACTTATAGGTACCTACATAGTTACGATGAATGACAAGCGAATAAAATTTTACTAGAAAATACGTTTCTATATTTTCCTGTTCCTATATTTGGCTTTGCTTTTAGATAAAAATAAGAAAAAGATATATACGGTTGGGTACCTACTTCTTTTCATTGTTTGTGGTAACAAACAATGAAAAAAAGTACCCAACCCAAGTACCCAGAGGTATCTTGACGAGCCTATTCGTAAAATCTTTTTTTTGTTTGTAAGTATATACTTCACCCGGAAATCATAAATTTCGTGGAGTGGAATTGATGATGAAGATCACAGTTGACTTATGGAATTCCTCAATTCCTTAAAAGTACGTCACAGATTCTGATAAGATTCCGTTGAAATAGTAACTAATGATCTAATGAAGTGCCAAAGGTGATCCTTGTGGAATCGATGGAAGTCCTCAAATATTATCAACCTACGTACAGTGATTGGGTTTTTTTCTTTAAAAAATGACGCATTTGCTTTCGGAAATTAGATCATGTGGTAAATTGGAAAATAAATGTGGAAATGTTCTCGTGGCTTGGCGGAGTACTAAATTGAAGTCGGTTAAAACTTTCTTTTAAAAGTTAATTATTTTGATTATTCTTACGTCTTGGCCATATAAAATTTGGCATGACGTCGATTTTTGGGTCACCCCGTATAAGAATATCACTAATTACAATCTTGTATACCCATAGTTCATTCTTCATTTCACCCATCATCCATTACTCAGCATTCATACACAGAATCACTCATTCATTCAGTAATCACTTATTACCATACAGTAATTGCGGATTCAGTCGCCCGTATCCTGCGCGGGGACTGTTTCTGGTGTAATCAAAGTGACAAAAAAAACCCATATTCCAATAAAAACGACTTTAATTATAATTGTATTTTAATCGTATGGCATACATTTTTTGGCCTTAATTGTACATTATATGAGTGGAGCAATGTATAGGAACACCACGTGGAACGTGGTAACCAAAGTAAACATTTTTTTTTTCAATAACAATTTATTATAACAACATGGAATTATACATTATTTATGATCAATAGAAAATAAAAAAAATATTATTATAAATGATAATAACGTATAAACATGATGTTTAATATGGTATGAACATTACATTATTTAAAAAAATACAAGAATTAAATTCCTTACATAACATATTTACATCATATTTTGCTTGGCTTTAAGTTGTTTTCTAAACCTTGAATCTATCTTCCAGGTAGTGATACACATAGTCGTATACGACCAGCATAATAGCGCCACCGGGGCCCAACCGCATTACCTTAGGCACCAGACCTTTGTACAATGCTCTAAATCTGTAACAAAGAAAAAAAACTATTTCAGAGGCGTCTCTAGCCCATGTAGCGCCCGTGTGCAAACATTACTCTAGCGCCCAGTGTGTTATGAGACCCCAAAATTTTACATCCATCGATCTTCACACCAGCGAACGGCTTCTTTGATTAGAAATGCAAGACAAAAAATCCCGAGTGAAAGACACACTGTGTATCGCCCCCTAGTAAGCGCGCGGTCAAGATGGAATGGTAGCGGGCGGCACTCGGCGCCCCCTACGAGCGCTGCGCCCGTGTGCAACGCACACCCTGCACCATAGGTAAAGACGCCTCTTTTACCCCCATGTTCTTATACTACACTCGATTTTGGAAGCATTGTGGGTATTTTGTGTCTGTGTCTATCTGAGTGTATGTGGCATCGTAGCTCCCAAAAGGATGAAGCGGTTTGAGTGCGGTTTATTTGTCTATCATACATAGGTAGTCTCGTCTGGTGTGTTAAGATGGTTCTTAGCTATATTTGTTGTCTCGGTTATGCCCAGTTTTAGGGTTCCGTAGTCAACAAGAAACCCTTATAGTTTCGCCATGACCGTCTGTCCGTCTGTTTGTCCATCTTCGGCTTAGCTCAGCAACCATTACTACTAGAAAACTATGATTCGGCGTGGGTATATAAATCAATCAAAATATAATATATTCCTAGTCCGAAGAAAAACAAAAAAAAAATAACACCTGTTATGATTCATCAGGGTCGCTGTAGTGTAGCAGAATAATCCCGCATAAAAGATATGTAGCTGGCGCTATTAATGAACCGTCTCCGTTCTCTAATTGAGCTATAAATTGAGAGCCATTCATCAGACCGCTAATTGGGCAATTAGAAGCATATTAAACAGGATAAGATTAGTTACTAATCAAGATGTAACTAACATTTATAGTTTAACTTTATTGCATGTTAAATAAATAAATAAATAAATATAAGGGGACAATCTTACACACATCGACCTAGTCCCATAGTAAGCTCAGTAAGGCTTGTGTTATGGGTACTAGACGACGATAATTATATATAATAGATAAATAAAAATTCGGTTTTCGGATTTTGGAGTCGAATATTAATTTTCGAGATGTCTTGATCAGCAGCGAGTCAATAGGTAGTCTCCCTCATTCAATAATTTCGTCATAGTCACACAGTTAACACAGTAAAAATCATACGGATATTGAATAGAAAGTAATAAAAAATGTACCTACTCGTATATTCAATGCAGAATAATACTATAAAATATTTTAATTTAATAATTTGTTTAAAAAGCCAAATTTAAATCTTGCTTTGTGGTAAGTTAAGAACCTCAAACTCAAACGGAATGATTCATAGGGACATATTTATATACATGTGTGTTAACTTTAGTCTGAGCTGCACATGCTCATAATTAGTACATCTTTGTTATTTTGCGTAAACAACGGGCCACTTGGAAACAGTCCAAGAACATGTGCCCGGTGCAATACTCCGGGCAATGCACTGAATTCGCTGAACTTTACGTGGTTCTGCATGGTGAGTATGTATTACGAAACTACATATGCAAGAAACCGCATTCTACCGCAGCATCTCATGTCTGACACAATACACTTCATACCTCGTTTTTGTTTTTCCTTGAGAGCTAAGCACCTCAGAAATAATGACTATCGTGTGTTTTAATTGAATTCACTACATTACTTTATTCCAATTGGAATTCCATTGTTGATACTGTAGGTAATTTGCGTTCTGAGTGGCGGTTGCAAGGCGGCGAACAATAAAGTGCTACCGAAAGTATTTAGTTGGCATCAGGCTACTCAAAATAAATGCAATCGAACTCAGAAATAACACATATTATGTATACAAAAAAACCTTAAATATTTTACGACTAAAGTATACAAATAACAATGAGTAATTTGAAAAAAAAACCTCTATGTTTTCCTACGATATGATTAGCAGTCCACATAAGAAATGAATCTCATCTGTATTTTTTAATTTTTTTCATGTTGTATTTTATTATGCCAACCCCCTTTTCAGCATTTTAGGGGTGGAATTTCCTAAAACTGTGAAACATGATATGTTCTTTTATGTCAATCTCAAGTAGGTACGATGAGTTGTTGTTTAAATTAAATGTTAACATTCAAAATCTGTGATAGCAACGCTACAGCGCTATCAAACGTACTCGGTGACTTATCTATCATTGTAAACAAAAAGATAAAAACATATAGATGTACGTATACGTAAGGATACTATTGAATAAGGTTGCTGTACTGTGATCTGAACGCGTTGTTGTATTTTTCTCCTAAACATTAAGCCTTGCTGACAATATGTATACTTACATGATCTGACCACCTTAGCAAGTTTCTGTTTGGCCCTACGGTTGTCTGGTAGATACTGTCTTGAGGCATTAAGTCCGTCCTTTGTATTTATTTCATTTGTGCAACAAAGTTTGAATAAAAAATATTTAACTTTGACTGGATCACTAATCTTTTTATTATACACATATATATAGCGCATGACGAAGAATGGAGTAAACGATAAAAAGAAAAAATGGTAAATGAAGACGCCTAAAAAGATGTCACGCTGTACAAATATATTTATGAAGTCAAGTATGTTTCACCAGCGAACTGTAGAATTTTGTATTTTCTGTTAAAAGTTGACATTAATAGATCGCGGTGTGTCGATCTCAGCATTCGTTATTGAATTATTTTTCAGGCTTGGAAATTATTGAACAGAATCCAAACACTAACAATGGGCCACAGGAGAGTTCGTCTACTTAAACATACATATATACAGGGCGTCCCAGGACTATGCGATATGAAAGGAAAGTACCTTAAATATCGGAGATATGATATATTGCGGAAAGAAGACTACGTCATCTTTTTCGGTTTTTTATTGTTATTCCGGATCATAACCCTGAAGTCGCCAGCTTCGGCCGCCTACAAAACCAACGCCACGTAACCAGTTACGTGTGAAGAATTATTTATCTTGCTACGTAACTAGTTACGTACAAAGAATTCTTCTTCCTTGTTGGAAACCTGTTACGATCGCAGGTCTGTTCAGATGCCCGAAGGACAAACAGACCAGAAATAGGAGCCCCGCGGAGAGGGAATCCGTCGAGACTAGCCGAATTAACAACATTTCAAAATATGTATTGATGCCTAAATCGAAAACCATTTCGGTAATTATCTTATCTGAACGTAATAAAGTGGTTTTCCCATTTTTGTTCTTACTCGTTTCCGATAAAATCACTAATATCTGTAAAACGCGGTATACCCGTGCGTGACGTCATTTCTACGCCTGTTGAGTGAAAGATGTGGACAGGTGCCATAGAGAGCCATAATAATGACGTCATATTTTACTTACGACCACTACTTTTAATTTTGATATTTTTGGATGAAAATAAACATTTAGGTGAAATAAAAAAAACACGTATACCTTAAAATTTCATCTTCTATCAAACTGAATCATATAATGGCCTACTTAAAAAAATGAAATGTTGTCAATTCGAAAAAAAATGTAACTAGTTTCATAGGAAGAAAAAAACCTCTTTGTACGTAACTAGTTTCGTAGCCAGAAAAACCGTAACCGGTTACGCAGCATGGTTTCGTCGGCGGCCGAAGGGAAGTCGATTAGTTGATGTATACTATTGCGGATAGGAAAGGCGCTTGTGTAACGTTAAACAGTATTTTATTCGGAGAGATAATTACCCTATTTAGATTAAAGACAGAGGTGTTTTTTGGTAACTAAGAAACAACATACGTCACACTCCCTAGCAGAGGCGGCTCGTGACTTAATTGTATGGGTGTTCACTTGAAATAAAACAATGAAAATACATGACGTTAGCAGATTCCGGGATACCGAAGACTCATCCGTGCACCCTTAAAGCAATTTGAAATGCACCACATAATACTACACAATCTGTTAACCTTCGTAAAATATGCCTGTTTTTGTCAACGCGGTCATTGAACTCGCGTATAGGCTTTCGGTACTTACGTGGAATCTAGTGCCCCGCGAATACTCTGTAAAATAGTTTGTTACTCTCATCACAACCACACAACTACGGTGTTTTCACATATTGTTCGGATTTAAACACACGCGTAAATATTTTGGTTTTCGTCGTTCATGTTTGCGTAAGGTCAAGGTCCCTTGTCCCTTAGCCTTCAATTCAAGCCGGATTTATAACGTTTTTGCACACTTTTTAATGAACACCACATTATACTTATCCATTTTAACACTCACAAGTAGTAACTGATAAGTCAAGGCTATTTCAACACGTATTAAATGATTATTAATTGGAAAATACCCGAATCTGCATTCGCGCGCATGCATTTAAGTTGACCAGTGTTTGTTTATATAGGAGTGGCAACGTCGCGCGCAATCACTGTCGCTGTCGCGCGGCAAAATTAACCGGCAACGTGGCGTGAGCGGCGCTCGGAATTTGGCTATTTTTTCATAGAAAATCTTCTGTTTCACGCGCAGGCCGGTGGCGAACTTTCTCTTTCACTCTTATTGGATTTCATATTAGGAAATGTACCGAGTCTTGTTTCATAGGAGCGCAATCGTGAGCGCTCCGCTTGGCGCGTTACCTATGAAATGATACGGTAGGATGATGGGTATAGCGCCTACCTATGATCTTGTAATGTGTAAAGGTAATTATTTTATTGGTATTGGTACAGTCGTATTTTAAGTGGATTTTAAATAGTAATATTAATAATGAGATTAATGAGTATAATTTAGTTATAATTATTTATGGGAGTTCACTGCACCAGCGCTCCTTAGGGCGAGCCGCCTCTGCTCCCTAGAGGGAAAAACCGGGAGGCTACTTTATCAGTCCAATACAAAATCAAACAGGTGCTGAAGCAGCTTCCTGGTTCGCCTTGACCGTGCGTCATTGTCATTAGCCTCTGTAGTGTCCGTATGCTCAGTCAGTTCTGACACGGTCGCCACAATATTGCGAATAGGAAAGGCGCTTGTGTAACGTTAAACAGTATTTTATTCGGAGAGATGATTTCCCTATTTTAGATTAAAGAAAGTAGTGTTTTTTGGTAAGCAACAACACACGTCACATATACTATTTATAAGATCTTACCCTTCTTCTCGGTACACCATCACAATTGCACCTGTGGTGCTCCTGTACTTGACCACTCCGGCGACCGGCTGCGGGCCCTGGATGCGGCTCTTGGCCACGTCGAAGGGAATGTTCACGCAAGACCCGAGCACGCCAGATGTGAACCCGATGGCAACTTTACGGCCGAATTCTAGGAGAGGGTCCTGGGAAAAGATCACTGTCAGTCGGGGAATTTAAAAATAGGGGTTACGCACAAGTGTAATTTAATTACGCGCGACACGACACACGCGCTTGTCAAACACAATAATAGGGGTGTCTACTAAATAAAATAGTCAATAATGTTAGGTTTTCTCGGAAAAGGTTTAAAAATGTAGTCAAATGGAGGAAAAAGTTATATGTGTAACAAGTTATATCCTGCCCCACTAGTGGCTATGTTCTGTCCCATTTTCGCAAAACGCACATTCAAATGAAACGATTGGCGTTTATTATGACGCTCGAGGATCATGATGTCACGGGCTCCGAGCGTTTTCTCTCTCTAACAATCAACATTAAAACGATTGTAGCTTTTTGAATGGGGTTTTCGTCATCAGCCTTTTTTTAAAATAAATTTTCAACTAATGAATTTAGAGTCTACCTACATCCCTATTACTATGAAATTTTCATAGTCCAGACAAAATGTCGCGCTCAAAGTCGGCCGCGCGCGTTTCTACATGTGCGTTAACGCAGCTTAAGTAACTACTTACTAGTCAATACAATGAGTAAGTACATTTTGTATATAATTTATGCTAAATCATCTAGTTTCAAGCTGACGAATAGCACATTAATAATATCGTTAATTTCCATTAATAAAATCTATCTATCTATCCATCTATTATACAATACCGTATTTATCTTCAACTAGCTATGGCCAACAATAGATAAAGAGAGGCGGAATACCTCAATAAAATTAAGCATAACTGCTAAACGGACTAAGAAGCAAATCCTAACAAACAAATTTGAACCATGAACTTTAAAGGCAGAGCACATTTTAGCTTGAAAAAGTCGATGTTGTGAATTAAAATACTCACTTCGTATTCAGGGACGTAACCTTTGACGCTATGGTAAAATCCGAAATAAACCATATTAAAGACGCCATTTCTCATTATAGTAGCTGTTATGCCTTTGTTAAGTCCTTTAAATCCGAGCCCATTTTCTCTGACTATTTGTCTCGTGACAGACCAGGTGCTGGGGACCTGAGTAGTGTGCGCCTTATTGGATTGTAGCGTGACCTTGACTACTTCAAAGGGGTTTACTAATATAGCTTCTGTGATACCAGCTCCAAGGCCAGCTAGAGCAAAGGTCTGGAACAACATCAATTAACAGTTAGATGAGAAAATAAACATAATTAAGAGCCACTTTTAAAAATATTAAATAAGAGCTTTTACTCATACTTGTACTGACAATCTTCAAGTTGAAAATAGCCTCTCAGTGACTTGGCAACAGCAACCTAATCTTGGCATCATCATTGTTTTTTCTTGAAATCATTATTTATCTGACACATACAATACCTTCTATATTAAGATAAGTGATGACCAAGTATTTTATTTATCTTGTTCTTATCAAAGAGAACCTTTTTCAAATATATGATAATAAGTTGATAACTATATACCTTTTTTTGTAGTAACTTTTTAGAGAATTCTAAACTAATAAACAAAAACTGATATAGAGGTATATTGTATCAAGTTAAATAGTTCTAATGATTTATAACATGCTCAAAGTTACTATGGTATGCTTCATTTTGCTACTTTTAAAGCTATAGTAAAGATTGTGCAATTAGATGATTTTGTGATATGATAAAATGTTGATTAGAAATGAAATTAGATAAAGAATTAAATAAACAAAATCTCACTAAAGGTGTTGGTGTGCTGGAACCAAACATGAAAAACCTTTTGTATTGCTCAAATGTCACAAATTTCACTGCACGCTTGGGAGTTTCAGCCAGGATTGGGGGCAGGATACCTTTCCAAAAAGAAGTGACTCCCTCATGCCTGTACATCTTCCTCAAACAGTCGAACACACCTCTATAGTAGTGAGGATCAGAGCTCTTAATCATGGTAGTTGTTGCCTGTAGCTGCAGCCTCGTCTTTACAAGATCTAGCGGATGCATTATGCAAACTTCTATAAAACCTGCACTTCCTCCAGCTCCAACTTGCATAGCAGCTTGTTTCAATACTTTTTCGATATCCCCCATAATTAAAATTAATCTACAACACAGGTTCCACAAATTAAGAATCACTTATTAAATATTAAAGTAATAATTATTTGTGTGCACTTCGTTTTCAAACAAAATAAACATTAGCGGCACCGCAGGCCGTCACAGCTGACGGCTTTGGCTGACGGCACGTCAGAGTACAGTAACAGTAAGTTCGACACGATAGTGTTGCCATTTGGTAATACGACTACTTTTTACAGCTAACCGATGATTTACCGATTCGCGAATGCCTATTTTGTGATCACTGCTTGCCACTGGTAGTGGCAACACTGATTCAGTACTGTCACCCACATGGAAATTGTTGTTTCGCTCCTCCCAGCAGTTTTTGGTATATTTAGCGTATACCCTTTATTTTTTGTTTACTATTCAATTAAGTTCGCTCCTTACTATGTGTTATGTTTTGTTAATTTGAGTAAACACGCGTTATAATCTCGGTTAGCTCTGTAATTAATGTTCGCTCGATGTCAATAGGGACGATATTTGTTTGCAGTGTGTCATCCAAAATGGCAGGAAAGACGAATAATTTGCATTTAGACATTAGCTGATGTGAAATAATGATATTAAGTGCATCGAGAAGAGTGTTGTGTGGGTGGACTGTGAAGTAACGCGGGAATGTGGACTTAGTGTGTAAGATGGGGTCGCAGACTTTGGAAATTCTTCGTCAGGGAGTCTGGGCTTCGTTGACAGGCGGTTGGTTCTACGATCCGCACCAGAATTTGTTTTGCAACACTGTGCACCTGTACGTGTGGCTGTTCCTGCTATGTCTACCGTTCTCCGTGTACCTGGTAAGTGGTAATAAGGATAATGCAGTGCACGGCACTGAGAGGTTAGACAAGATGACTTGAAAAACTGGGTCAGCACTATTGAAGTTGATTGTTATTGTTGCCTTTGTCCGTTTGAGTGCTCTGTTGCTATGCTGTAGGCCTATTACTGGGGAGAACTGGATTTAATAACTTGTATGAATCAGCCATGACATATTGTCTAATAAATTGCTATTGTTTACTATAGACACATGGTTTTACTTTCATGTTCCATTACCATTTTAGGTCACACATTTGTTATCATAATTATGAAAGAATTTGTTGGTATTGTGCAAGTTGTTTATTATTGTATCTTGTAATTATTTTAGTTCAGTTTTAAAATAATACTATTGAGTTTGACATTTCTGCATGTTATCTTTTACTATTTCAATCCAGTTCAGTATCTAGAGGAAGGTATCTAGTAGGACTGAACTGGTAAATTTATAATTGCTAGTTTTGTTTCTTTTGCAAATTCTGTTAACATGAATTTCAATAGTAGTGTCTTAAGGGAGCGAAATTATATATTTTGGTGAGGGTGGCTTATTGAATCCTCAAAAACAAGATCAGGGAAGAAAAGTACAACTTTGATCCCTCATTATAGTGGTAACCCTACGCTTAAAAAAACCACAAATCGATGTACAGTTTACTTACATCGATGTACAGTTTACTTACCGTTTGGCACACGCATACTAGAGGTCAAAACAATTTTTTTGACCCGCAGTTCCTATAAAAAATTCCCTTAGGGGGGGGAGTGCCGAAACATTTTTCTTTTTGTATGGGAAAAAAATAATTCAGAAACCTATCATGTGTAGTATCATATGAAAGGGCTTTTTTAAGCGATTCTAAAAATATACCACATCATTACATTTTAGCCATATTTTTTTAATTGAAACAAAAATAATTTTCGAAACGTACCAAGTTTGGGCTCCTCCAGACACGATATGGCTGATTTTTTTTAAATTCAATATACCACAAATGATACGTGATATCCTCATATCTAACCTCAAAAAAGCAATTTTGAAAAGGATTGCATTAAGTATTTTTTTTTAATTTTTCAATATCACCAAGGGACACAGTTCTACTTGAATACCTATTTTACGTGACTTATGGAACTGTACTGCAGATACGTTACTTATTAATCATAAAATGATACATAGTATCCATATATCCAACGGGAAATACCTCTTTAACCCTTTAACTGCGCTTTTTCATCAGTTGGTATAGTTTGGTTAGTTTTTGTCACAAAATATCAAGGTAATATATAAGGATAAGGATATCAAGATATAATGTATCACAAATGATCCGTTATATCTTTATATCTAACCCCAAGAAAGCAATTTAGAAATAATATCATATAGTTTTTTTTTTGAATTTTTTTGTTTGATTGTTTCACTTGGTAATATTGAAAAATTAAAAAAAAATACTTAATGCAATTATTTTCAAAATTGCTTTTTTGAGGTTAGATATGAGGATATCACGTATCATTTGTGGTATATTGAATTTTAAAAAAATCAGCCATATCATGTCTGGAGGAGCCCAAACTTGGTATGTTTCGAAAATTATTTTTGTTTTAATTAAAAAAATATGGCTAAAATGTAATGATGTGGCATATTTTTAGAATCACCTCAAAAAGTCCTTTCATATGATACTACACACGATAGGTTTCTGAAAAAAAAATTTATTTTTTCCATACAAAAAGAAAGGCATGTATTTAACGCGGCGACAAATTAATCTGATTTAGGGATTTATAAAAAATTAAAGGGGGTAGCAAAAATAATAAGTTGGCGACTAATTGCGGAGACTAGTATAAAGTAAAAAGTAGCAGCTAAGTAATCAATTTTCGGCTTTGTTTCAATATAAACTAGCATCGAGTTATTGTTTTGGCGACTGAATTAACTAATTAAGCGGAAACATGACAGCGGATAAAAAGTTGAAAATGGCCTACTCTAATTGTTCAATGGAGATTGCATATAAAATAAATCAAGGTCATAAAAAAAATACTTTGTGCGACACTTTAAGAGCTTTAATCAAAGTTGAAAATTGCATGTATAAATAATAATTTTGGCCCGTATAAATAATATTTAAACGCCATACTAAACATGCATTCGGATTCATCTTTGTTAATTTGCTGGTTTTTCCGCTCTTTTATAAAAAAAATAACCGCGAAGACGAAAGCGGGAGCAAAGCTCCCGCTTCCATCTTCTAACCTATCCGCGGCTTATCGCCGTTTTCATTAAATTATGGTTTCGAAAACTAAAAAAATAACTCCCCATTACTTTTATATAGTACCCATTTTAATATTTAAGCTGCCAGCAAATCAAAGCCCAAAATGCTTTTTTAGATGGAGACCTGTAGTTGCCACACTTGCCACTAATATAAAGTTTGTTATCCTTCTGCTAATATTAGTCGCCAAGTCATTATTTATAGTACCTCGCCTATGATTTCAGTAATATTGTTTATTATTTCTGCTTCCTTAAAGTAGCTGCCATTATTTGAATTTTAAAATATCCTTAGTTTAAAGCTCATTTAATATAAATGATTGCCAAAATATTTAATCACTGACAAGTTATTATTTTAGTTGCAAATAGTTTGCTGCTCTTTAATTTTTCTGTCGCCGCGAAAATAATAAGCCAAAATGAAATATGTTTCGGCACTCCCCCCCTAAGGGAATTTTTTTTAGGAACTGCGGGTCAAAAAAATTGTTTTGACCTCTAGTATGCGTGTGCCAAATGGCTAAACTGTACATCGATTTGCGGTTTTCTTACGAAATTGGGCTTGTGGGGCTTCCACTATTAGACGGCAACAATAGCTCTTTTATGAAAACAGGTGTGAAAATAGTTTTGGCCTAACATCATCAGCCATGTTGAATTGCATTTTCAAGTCTATTTTAAAACTAAACCAATACCACATTTGATTATCTTGAAATTATCAAATTCAATCGAGTTTTAATTGTAAGTAGTATATATTTCAAAGGGTTTGTATTAGTAATGCTTCAGATATACCACTTTCTTTCCCCTATATCTACATCTTATGAACTTTATGGGCACAAGATTGGCTCCGACTCCTTCATATACTAAAAACATATGCATAGATTTTATGAGTGTTCCAACCACTGTCAGTCCCTGCTCCCGTTATTGTCAAAGTTCTTTCTGATTTGAATCCCCATTGTCAGTAATTCTGTAGCATTCCTTGACTTATTAAAAATCCCTGAGCATTCCATGCCAGTTTGCCAGTACATTGTCAATATTATCAGGGGGCTGATATCGGTTGGAACACTTGTGGAATCCCATACATCATGGACATAAAAAACAAGAGGATCGCCAGGCACCAATGGCTAACATCATCATCATCATATCAGCCAAAAGACGTCCACTGCTGGACATAGGCCTCCCCCAAAGTGACCGGTCCTGCGCCACCTGCATCCAGTGGACTCCCGCAACCTTTACCAGGCATCAGTCCACCTTGTCGGGGGCCTACCCATGCTGCACCTTCCAGCACGAACACAATGTACAAGTCACGAGTACAATGTCTATACAATGTCTTATATTATTTTATTAAAGCCTTTGGTTTGTGACACACCAATATAGTATTCCTTATTTATTTATTAGTTTTTCTTATTTATTTTGGGGTTCCGCTTGCAAGTCGGCATAGGCTTCCTACAGCCTTCTCCGTTAGTGCCTGTCTCTGGCAATGTACACAATTTCATATTTTTTAAAACTAATTACCTCCTTCATTTCATATGGTACTGACACCTTGTCTTAAAACAATAGCACCAACTAATAAGAAATTTTACATTTAGTTCATGGTTGGCCCTAATGGCCTTGGTTGGCCTTTAAAGTTAAACTGGCTAATGTAGGCATATTATTTTCATGGAACTCGTTTGTAATTGCTACTATGTTTCATTCATTATCTCCGCATCACCTACTATGAACATACTGTCTTGCAATAAGTATTTGTATAGATATTGGCGGTCCTCTATATTTTCTGTTACATTCCATTTAGCATTACTTCTGGAGTAAATATGACAATTTATAATATATGTCTTTCTCTGGGACTGAAACTGTTGTCATACCGAATGCCAACTATCTCTGTTTAGTGATGGTGTGAAAAAGTAATTGAGCATTTTCGCGAGAAGAGATGCATCGTTAGTGATGTCACTGAGTATAAGTTAAAAATGTTCCATTTTGTAACCAAAATTAACCATACAATTTGTATGACAAATAAAAGTTACAAAATGGAACACTTTTAACTTATACTCGGTGACGTCACTAACGATGCATCTCTTCTCGCGAAAATGCCCAACAAACAAACAGTCACAGATAGGCCCAAAACAGCAACTGCAACAAAACTGCAACTTCTAGTTATTTTTGAGTTTATGCCATTTTGAAACAGGTTTACTGCATTTCAAACCTAAATGTTTACTAAGCAGAAACATCCTTAGGAAATTTAGAATTTCGATCAAAGTGGAAAATTATCCAGAGATTGTGGGTACACATACTGTTTGTAGTGAATAATTTTTATATTTTCCCGTTTTGGTCTAAGTTTTTAAACAAACAGTCAGTTACTTTTGAACCTATAATATGAAATAAACATGTTTTTCATGCATATGTATGTTAAAATGGGCGACTTTGGAGGGGTCCATACTTAAAGTCATATGAAACAAATGTAAAGAAACTGTATTTGTATGGAATAATAAAATACATTTTTTATTTATGCATGACAAACATTATTTTGCAACTTCGCATTGGCATTTTCCAAGTGATTCATTTCTTATCTCAGTTAAATTATGTTTGTATGCTTCGAATTTCCTCAATGACTCATTGAGGAGTGGTTGAATTGACATTTCATTAAATGTTATGTTATGCCTTCCTAATGTTTTGCCTTTTAACCTTCAAAATCAACCTTTCACTAGAGTAATCATAATAATTAAAGGTGTATTACATTTGTTAGTAATTGTTAAAATACATTGTTAGTAATCATAATAAACAAAGGTATTGCAGGCGTATTGGTTTATCTGTAATGCTGTGTAAATAAACTTTGTCAAATAAATAAAAAAATAAAAAAACCTGTCATGGTTAATAAGCATTATCCATACTATTATTATAAATGCGAATGTGTGTCTGTCTGTCTGTCTGTTACCTCTTCACGCTTAAACAGCTGAACCGATTTGGATGGAATTTGGTATAGGTATAGATATGGTGCTAGGCTGTATCTTGACAGTTGCAGTGCAATATAAATAAGTTAGTTTTTTTGACTTATTAATAAGATTTAAGTATTAAAGTTGATATTTGACGTTATTTATTATTGACATATGTTTTTATTTTTAATTATTTTATTTTTGAATTTCTGTGGAATTTAATGAGTGTTAAATTATTTATAATGTACCTAATGAATCTGTTATGAATTTCCATTCTATGGTAATGTAATGAAAGTATGACAAATAGTATTAATATGTAAGTGTTTTGGTCTTGCACTGTAAACTTGCATATATTTGAAAAATAAATAAATAGAGATAGTTTGAGGCCTGGGGAAGGACATAGGATAGTTGTTATCCCGGAAATCATCCCCTAAGGGTGTGAAATGGGGGGTGAAAGTTTGTATGGAGCTGCGATATAATCGAGTCCCACGCGGAAGCTAGTAAGATTATAAATAATCCTACACACCATTTGTTTCACAGTACTTCCCTCCGGCGACCCTCGGGTGGGTCATCTACAGCACGCTCGTAGCGCTGCTGTTCACGACCCTGAAGCTGCTTAACCACTCGCTGCACCACATGTACGACACCGGCGAGTGCGTCGTGCTGCCCACGGACGCGGCCAACGACACTACAGCGTGAGTGGCTAACTTGCTATTTTGGCATAGGGATCCAATACCGTCTTGGCCTCCAGAAGAGGTCGCCATTCCTGATCCTGCGCTAGGTCGACGCAAGTACGCTTTATTAAGGCCTACTGTCCACGGAAGCATAGCTGCATAGACGCGTATTCGTCATTGTACGCTTGGTGTACTCTTGCTAGCAGCCTACATACAAGACCGCACAACTCTGTCCACGGAGCGGCAACGTCGCGTCAGCGACGCTGCATGCAAGCTTCATGCCGCCGGGCGTACCGCGTGTTATACGCCGGGCTGCAGCGCACGGAACAGCACGTTGAATATTTGTGAAAAAAAATGGCGGGGACGGCTGCAAAGTTTGTTCAAATAGTGGAAAAATATCCGTGACTGTACAGTAATAACCACACGGAATATTCCCTTTGTCATCTGCTAATAGTTCTCTTGCAGCTACGAACAATCTACAATGTACGTTTCTTTCTATATATGGGTGTATCCAATATAACGGCGTCATCGCCGACTTCGAAGATAATAATAGGCCAAAATAATGTCTTCATCACTGGACGACATTAATCACGAATGAATGAAAACGCAGGCTACGATACGCTTACGCTACGCTTCGTGGACAACGTCAGTACGCCGGGCTGCATGAATGCTGCACGGCGATGCGTGCAGCCTCTATGCAGCTACGCCTCGTGGACAGTAGGCCTTAGCGGCTAAATTATCTCCCGTTGTCAGCTCTTGGCCGTGACCAGCTTATTACTATGATTCAGAAAGTGTCGAGGTCTCACTTCCTGCCAATTGTCGGCTGACGCAAACCTCTCACCACACTTGTCTTCCCAGTCCAATTCCAATTAATTTAAAAATAAATAAATATACATAGTTACATAACTGCCACCAATGGGAGTCGTCACTGTCATGTGGACTGCCGATTGCTGAAGGTGCCAAAGCATCTTGAGGGGATACGCACCCCTGAGCTTAGCTCGTCTGCTATTGATTGGCATTGGCAGGCAATTGACTAGTCTCTGGTTGACTGAACATAATCAGTTCCTCAGATTGCGTGATGACACTTGCATGCATGTTAACTGATCTCTTTAATTCCAGCCGGGATGAGGGGATGGAGATGCAGATGCTACGTCCTGCCGCCAGCAGCGACAATGAGTCGCTCGCCACGGCCGACTACAACAAACCCAACAATAGCACCATAGGTACACATACAATTGTATTAATAAACGACAGAGCGAGCGGTACGGAGCGATTGATCTTTAGGCCATACGAATCAATTTGACCCTTAGCACGAAAAAAAAAACAAACAAGGAGAGGAGTTACGTCATCTAATGAAAGGGCTTATTAACTTGCTTTCTAACTGACTTTGTAATTACCAATATTAAGCTAAGTCTTACTAACAAATGTTGGTCTTTGAATAAAAATGAATTGAATTAAGCCGATTCTAAAAATATATCACATCTTTATATTTCAGTCACTTGTTTTAATGTTTTGTTGTTCATGCTTTTAAAACCATTTGCAGCATTTTACAGAATCTCGCGGTGTACCGCTCTAGGGCTAATAAAACAATGCTGTTTCATAGGAAAGGTCCTCAATCGACTGATCAAACTTGTATTAGCAATTGGAGTTTAGAACTTAGTTTGGAAATGAACAACGATGAAATAAGATGGATGGATAGACTATATTTAATCCTCTGTTCCTCTGTATTGCGCAGGCGAAATTTCGATAGCAGCTAGCTTTGATGCAATTCTATCTTATTCCAGATTTGAAAGTGGACGTGCACAGAAAAAACAGCTCCGAATCGAGCAACGAGGACAGCACATTGTCTGTGAAATTGGCTGATGTAGTGGCCACCAAGCCGGAGGAGCCCGGGCCCTCCAAGCGGCCCGCGCACCGCCGCAAGGTACTGTCAAAGTTTATTGTCACTTCGTTGTGTCTTCGTTGATGTGTGCAAGTTTCTACACGATATTTGCCTTCACCGAAAAGCAAATGACAAACTCATTGGTAGTCGCATGTTTGTTTTAAGACCTTTTCTGGGTTAGGGCGCATAACTTCCCACTCGCAGAATGTCCCTTTGTCCCTTTCACGAAATGTCCCTTTCATAAATGTCCCTAACATAATATCTTACTACCAATAAAAAAACTAGCTCCCGATTCTGTGAGTTGGCCCGCCAGGACAGGATTGGATTATTATTGGCCATCTCTTATCCCGTGAGAAGACTCCTAGTCTCTACTTAAACAAGCTTTTTCCAGACGGGACATTCTGCGAATGGGTCATTTCGCAGACCGCACGTTTTGCGAAAGGGGCGTTATGCAGTAGGGACTTTCAGCGAAAGGGGCATTCTAGAAGACATATTGCGAATGGGACGTAATTTTGGTGGAGGGACGTTATTGCGAGTGGGACGTTGTGCTTATGCGTTCAAACCCTTTTGTGACCATGACCATGTAATGCAATAAATATGAATATGAACCACTCGGGGGCCACCGTTTGTCACTATGTGCCTGTCACAAAATTTTAAATAGTCACGATTTGTAATGTACATTTTTATTCCTTTTTTAGCCCAAGCGGGACCCGCGCGCCAAGCGCCGCGCGAACCGCATCGACGAGCTCATAGTCGAAGAGGTCTACCGCAACCCCAGAGACTCCAACCTCCCCGTCCACATGATGATCGACGAAGGACCCTTCGCCAAAGTCAGCCGCCGCTACCACGAGTGCTCGCACCGTCGCGGCACAAACAGAGACTTCTTCAAGGAATGGCTGTATCTAGACGGACACGAGGCCATCGGAGAACCCTATCAGTCCAAATTCGCTCGACAACTAAGCTCCGACTCTAGAGACAACTCCGAACCCAGCGTTGGTCCGCCCTCACCAAAGAAGCGGTCCCATAGGAGGCGATACACCAACTACCCAGAGGAAAACTGCACCAAATCCGCTATGGCGTTAGCAAGTGAAGAAATCAACAGAAACATAAGACGCAATTCCAATTCTACAATGTCGACGATACAGCTGCCGCTTTTGAATTCGACGGCGCAGTTAGTATCTCACATGCGAAGGCACTCGAATAATGCTGACACCGGGTTCTTCGCGAGCGTCGAGCTAGGGGAATACATGATGGTCAAAGCGGAAGCCCCAAGCGGTGACGCCGATAAAAACAAGGGAAAAAGTCCAGGAGTTAGAAGAATTAAAAGTGCCGCGTTAGAAATAGGTTGCCCGCCGCCCAGTGTATCGAATTTATCCCCCCATCCCAATAGTGTAGAAACTATAGGCGGTCAAGTGCTAAAGAACCCTAAAAATGCGGTCATACCGCCTCCAAGCAAGTGCTTGACGCGAGGACCGCATTTCAACCTGTTCCCCAGAAGCGAGCCGGACGAGGGTAGAGGGAGCTACCCCTACTTAACGTACGGCTCAGAAATAGTGTACCCTATAGCTGAAATATCAGATGAAATGCAGACATCACAGAAAGAAACAGACTTGGATTCTAGTGGTGAAAGTTACAGTGATTACGAAGACGATAAACAGTTCCGGGGTTTCGATTGGGATGCCGAGCAATCCCCGGTCGTTAGGTCCAGTGACTCGGATTACGAAAACAACGGCTCGCGGTCTCCTTTACTAGACAGAGCCACAGACGTCCGAGTGGTTCGAGCGAAGAACCAAGATTGCAAGAAGCATTGCTGCGAACGGCACTCCAAACCCAATCCCGATTGCGCTCACAGCAAATCTAAACCTGTAAGACTGAAGAAACTTATGAAAAAAGACGAAGCAAAGTGCATCGACCGACCTAGCGGTTCGTGCGAGTGTAAATACCCCGCTGACTATTTTGACAAAGCCAGCGCTAGTTCTAAAGACTTGCTTATAGAGAAATCAAGCTTAGAGTCTAACGAGAATGCGGAAGCGAAGAAGGAGGAAAAGGTGGTTGAGAAGAAACTGTGGGACCATGATATATCTAACTCTAGCAGTAGTAGTGAGGCTTCAGAGAGAGCACCAGAAAAGGCCAAGGAAGATGACGAAAAGGTCTTCCAAGAGACTGAGGAATCACAAGTGACTGATAGTAAAAGTGCAGACGAAAGGAGCGTCTATAGTATAGAATGGTTGTTCGAAGAATCACCCAAAGAAGATGACAGCCCACCGTGCTGTAACGCCGCTTGCCGCGAGACTTGCGCAACTCAAGAGATATGCCAAAAACTTGCCAACGCCTTAGGCGAATCGTCTTTTAACGTCCCAAAAAACTTGGGAGCTATACCAAAACAGATTAAGAACTTGGCGCGGTCGAGAGCTTCGTCTCAGAAGGAGAACAAGAAGAAAGATTCTAAAAAAGAGAATGAGGCAGAGGACAGAACGCTTATGGATGCCGTAGAAGCTCAGGCTGCTTTGGTTCAAGGTTTGGAATGTCTGTTTGCTGCTACGAACGCTAACACGGTTGTCATGCCTCCTCCGAATAGGGAGGAAAGACCAAGGAGCCACAGGCAGAGCATTAGAGGAGAGGTCTCTCATAAGACCCGGAAAAGATCGATAGAGGAGGTTGCACAAACGTCAACCAACACGTTGCTTCCTACATCCATGCCACTGCTAGCCGCATTTTTAAACTCCAGAGTAGATTTAATGCCCTGTTGCCTTCCGGAAAACGCCCCGCCAGAGCTAGTCCAATACGCGGAAGAAGGTCAAAGACTCAGACCGTTAATGGACAGAAACCATAGAAACAGAGTGAGAAAGATCAAACGGTCGACCCGCCAGAGAAACAATCCGTCCAATCAGAATAATGCCGATAAAAAAGAGAAGAGCCCTAACCCTGAAAACCCTAACAGCTCCAACAGTGTTCACTTTGCGACGTCTTTCGAAGATACGACCGACGGAGCGATACACTGCTTCATGGACGAATACGGCAACTGGATGTCGTACACTTTCGACAAGAACAGCTCTGGGAGAGCTCAAGCTCAGCCCATACCTCTCCCTGATAAGGAAGACGCTCTAAGATGTAACAGAGTCAAGCCAGTCGAACCAGCAGATTCACAGGAAACTGGCGAAGGGAGCTGCGGTTCCTTAGAATCTGAAGCGGGGAACAGCGAAAGCATAACTAAACCTAAGGGCGAAAACAGCATAGACCAGAGCTCTTCCAACCAGGGCAGTAACAACCCTCTCCTCTCCAGTAACAACAACGTGTCTGCGGTTGTTCCCATCAACACTAACAACGCGAATAAAAGGTTCTACGTCTTCGACGGTGGGACTGGGTCATGGACGGACCAACCTCGGTCCCCAGTCGCGTACGCTACAGACAGCTTACTAGAGCAGATTGAGGCTGAGAGACAATCCAGAATGGGGTTCCCAAGCATGCATATAAACTTCCTAATGAGCCAGCAGCGAGCGCAGCGGGAACAAGCGGCGCAACAGTCCGTGGAAACAGTCTCTAATAACATACCCAGTCTCATGCCCTCTTCGATAGGGGAAGCCAGTCTAGATATAAACTTCAGAAGCAAATTGTCCAAGTTCATGGACGAAATAGATAAAGCTAATCAGCCGAAACCAAAGAGTTACTACAAGTTTAACTTGTGGAAGTGTTTTGAAGTGAAAGTGACCATGGACAGGTTGAAACTAATGGCACTGTTTGATAGGAATTTGACGTTTAAAGAGACTTTCGTTTCAATTTTACTAGCGATCTCAGTGGCGGTTTTAGGTTCAATGGTGTTAAACTTAGGTTTCTATAGAGACATATATGCGTTCTGGTTTTGTTTCATAATGGCAGGGAGTCAGTATTCGTTGCTGAAGAGCGTCCAACCCGATTCCGCCTCCCCTGTACACGGATTTAACAAGATGGTGGTCTTCTCTCGTCCGGTATACTTCTGTATATGCACAGCTATATTATGTATAGTGCACGGCCAGTTACAGGAGATGCCGGAAGAACATTCTAGAAGTAAACGAAGCGTGGATGAAAAGCCTCTAACCATATACGGCTTTGAAATGAACGAGCGTGATTTTTTACTCGTAATCCAGGAAATACTATCGAAATTCCTTCTCTTTTTCCCACTTGCGTTCAGTTTAGGTTTATTCCCGCAAGTTAATACATTTCTCATGTATCTTCTGGAACAGATAGACATGCATATCTTTGGTGGTAATGCTACCAGCAGTTTAAGCGCAGCGGTGTATTGCCTGGTAAGATCTCTAGCCGCAATAGGAGTGTTATACGGCTTCGCTTACAGCGGCCTCGTGGAAGGGAAGAAATCCCAGCATCAAAAGCATAACATCCTCTTCTCAATATTCTGCGCTTTACTAGTGCCTATAGCATACCATTTGAGCAGAAGTGCGAGCGATTACACCCTAATATGGAACTTGATCAAAAAGCATCTGCTGCCACCGGAATTGTACGTTATACAGACACCGCCGCCCGAAAACACCCCAGAGGCGGAAAAACCAGAGAACATATTAACGGACGACAAGAAAAACAATTCGGAGAGCAACATCTCCAAGCAGAACTCTATAGGGTCATCTGCGTCCAAAATCAACTTTAGCTCAGAAACTAATATCGCCAGAACTCAGAAGCGTTCGCAGACTTCAAGTGTTAGCTCCTTAAAGATGGATCCTAGAGGGGACACTATGTCTACTTCTTCTTTAAAGGAGCCGAATGAAACAGAAGATAAGAGTCAAGGTCAACCGAAAGACCAAGATAAGCCAGTGGAGGAAGACATGGAAGACCCATTGCCGAAGAAGCTACAGGCTACAGTGAATGCTAGGCTGAAGAATGACGTCATTGTCTGCACGTTTCTGAGCCTGTTCGTGTTCGGGCTGCACTGCACTACTGTGTTCACGTCGCTGACTAAGCTGCAATTGAATAAGGTGAGGATAACTTGAATTTCGGGAAATGGTTGTTTAACGATTTAAAATGGCCCTTGTAAAATTAAGGGGTCATTCAGGTTTGCCACATAGGGCATCTGATGGGCACTGGTCCGAATATTTGTCGATGATTCTCCTTATGTTTTTATTTAACTTGCTAACTAAAAGTACAGTCACCAATAAAAACTTGTTCTAAAAATTTATTTTCGCAACTGATATTCAGAAAATACATTGTTATTCTCAAATGAGGGTTCAAAGTAGTATTTTTCCCTCTCATTTGAGGGTAGCATTCTTACCAAGTACACGCTCAAGATTCTGCAAACAATACATCGTTACGCTCGGGATTCTATTGCATAATCTTTCGCATCACTTCATTCAATGTACCTCGCCGTAAATATATAACTTTGCTCCCTTGAGATAAATTACTATTTTATACGTTCCCACAGGTGGTATGGATAATCTGCGCCGTTGGCTGGGCGCTGCACTACATAATCCCTCAACTGCGGAAGCAACAGCCCTGGCTGTGTCTCGCCGGACCAGTGTTAAGACCCCACGAACACGCCCAGTTCGAAGTCACGGAGCCGGCGAAGCTTATGTACTTTGAGAAGGTCAGTGGAAAAAGGACTTTTCTCAAAAATCATCGGCAATGTTGACTTTATTGGTAAAAAATCAGGACGTGAAGTGCATAGTTTATGGTTAGTCAACATTTAAAAAATAAAAAACCTTGCCGGCTCGATTTTGCTCGACTACAATGTTGCATACAAATTCCATTATTTGTCGTGGTACAAACTTTTTAAAAATTTGAAACCGCCATATAAATAAAAGGCATAGGTCCTAAACTGCCAAAATGCAAGATCAGTAGCTGTGACTCATCGCGACTTTTTAGCTGTCTCAAATAACTTATGGCGCTTTCGGAAGAAAAATACACTCCCAACTTATTATTAAAAAAAATAAAAGGCGGCAATGCAAAAAATATTCTGTTTTAACACCTACAGTGGCTAATTCTTTATACGGAAAATATAGAAAAATGACGTGTAAATTATTCCAGATTTAAAAGAAGCTGCAAGCTCAGTTATTGATTATTTGTTTAAGTGTAATTTGTTGGTAATTTGCAAAGCCAAAAGACAGGTATCGGAAGGCGTACGACAATTTCTTGAAGCGGCGAGAAGAAATGCATGCCTTATCATTTTCAGAAAATACATTTTTGTTTTCTTGCACAATTTTTGAGAAAAGCACTATATTTGTCTCAGCTGGAAGGGCATTTACTGGCTTCGTATTAAATTAAACGGACTCCCAAGGTCGTCCGTTTAAAATTAATACTCAGCCAGCAATTGCCTACTTCCCTTGCTTCGACAATAATGTACTATTATCAATACTCGTATACACCAAAATATCCCGTAACAGCGGACTCTAGGGATACACGGAGTCAACGGAGCGTGTCAAGCGGATTACCACCTTATTTGTTTTGCGTGAAAGTTTAGTATCCAATGTCAGCTATCTGACATTTTGGAAGACACGCCGAAAAACCTCGCATCACAATAAGGTTCTGTTTCAAGTGTGTTGCCCCCAGATATTCGTTTACAGTGTTTAGCTGTGTCACCAAAGTGTAAATCAATTGAAAAACCACCTTGTGTGTATTAAGATAAAGTTTAATATCAATTATTTATGTCAAACGATCGCAAAACAACATGTATACCACAAGCTTATGTTTCACTAATGGTTTCAACGGAAGACCAGCGCTGGTTATCGGCAGCACCATGCTGGGTTGGTACCATGTCGTGACACGTTTCTGTTTGTCGTTTTATGTGTGTCAGGCAATGATGTAATATAAAATGAGGTAGATACATCGTCTATATGAAACTCCGTGTTTAACAATAGCTACCAAATCTAACAGCTAAGACACTTTCATACGTGTCTATTGACGACGCGACATTGAGGCAAGGTCATACAATTGGCTGAGTTTTAGTATGCCACTTTTGAAGCGCTTATAACCTATCTAGCTCTTTTTTATATTACATCATTGGTGTCAGCAATAAATGCTTACCTATTTATATTGTACAATATGCATAGGGGAGTTTTGGTGCCCACACTTATGTATGGTAGTGAAAGTTGGGTGTGGCAGAAAAGACATTAAAGTCGAGTGAATGCAGTAGAAATGAGAGCATTGAGAAGTATGTGTGGAGTGAAATTGAGTGATAAAATGAGAAACAGTGTTATTAGAGATAAGTGTGGAATGGATGGAGATATAGTCACAAAAATTGAGAAGGGTATGTTAAGGTGATTTGGGCATGTAGAGAGGATGGATGAATGAAGATTAATGAAGAAAGTGGAAGGGCAAGTTGGAAGGGGAAGACCTAGGCGAACTTTTTCCGATCAAATTGGAGAAATCTTAACAAGAGCCAGGTCAAAAGTACCCTAAACCGACGAGCATGTATGAGAAATATTATGAAAGTGAGTGAAGTGAAAGTGGTTTGCCAGGATCGTAGCAAATGGAGATCCGTGATCTCTGCCTACCCCGCTGGGGAAGAGGCGTGATTATATGTATGTATTGTACAATAAGGTTGAATGTCGTGTGTTCTCCCAGATATTCGTGTACCTGTGCTTCTTGGAGCGCAACGTGCTGTACCCGGGCGTGGTGGTGGCGGCGAGCACGCAGGACGCGCCGCAGATCGCGGCCAAGTACGGAGACGCGCTCGCCGCGCTCTTCGTGTGCGTGGCCGCCTTGAAGTGTGAGGGACCCTTTCAATTACCACCACACACACACACACACAGCAGTGGTTCTTAAACTTTCACAAATTCAAAAATACCGCGGGCTCCTGAAGAAAATCTCATGTTTCACCTACAGTAGTACCGCAAATATAAGTTACAACGTTGTACCTGCGCATAAAGCATTTTTTGAAAACATTTTAACCAATCACAAGGCAGCGCGTTTGCGCGGGTAAAATCTTCAACGCCCATTGGCCAAAATTTTGTGCGGGACGCCGGCAGCTCCACCCCATCCCACCATTTTGTCTGGCGCCATGAGCATATTGTACCTTACGTATAGTGTAACAAGGTCTTTATTGAAATGGTCTTACATTCGATTTCATTCGGTACTTGGCAGCACTCGTCGGCGTGGGCGAAGATTGCCGATGTAACTCATATTTATGCTACTACTGATTATACGTTAAGATTAAGAGTAAATGAACTGGCCGTGGACTCCTAGCAATCATGTCACGGATCCTA
The DNA here is from genome assembly GCA_945867215.1 of Epinotia demarniana. Lineage (NCBI taxonomy): Eukaryota > Metazoa > Arthropoda > Insecta > Lepidoptera > Tortricidae > Epinotia > Epinotia demarniana. Next base: position 21,242,695 of record OX244274.1, on the reverse strand, counting down.
GAACCACACTTTAAGAGACCCTGCCTTAAGAGTTTAATTGAAAGTTTTAGATTAAGAGTCCTCCGCACGCTCGACTCAAAGTCGAGTCTCCATAAAAACGTTTGGTTCTTATTTTAAAACGACATGGATAATTCGTTAAAATAATTTCTATTGTTCTATTAAACATTCCAGCAACAGAAACTATGTAGTTTCCTTTGTTTTAATATGACAACCAAGCTATGTTAATAATTATGTAATTGGAGAGTCGAGGGCCCTGGGGACGTTTGCTAACGAAACTTATAAAATTCAAGAGGACAAATTAAAAATGTATCGCTCCTAGCAGAATTCGAACCCTACGCGGCCCATCTCTTCTAACCAACAGAGCTATCGGCAAAATCAAGCTCGGTCGATAAATCTTTCAATCAGTTGCCTCTTACAAAGCCTTAGGGAGGCTAGGTAGTTTCATTTGAAGTTTTAGTTTTAAAGTTATATAAATAATGTAATGTTTAAGGGCGGTTTGCACCAACTTACGGTTTCAGATCGATCAATGTTAAATTTGGCATTGGTAACAGCCATTCTTTAGAAACTTGTCAAACATTCCATTCATCCAGATTTTTTGTTACGAAACGTATGCTCACACTGACGTTCGATTTTATGACGCCCCATGACTATCCGTTAAAGCAGCGATCGGCAACCTTTTAGCAACTAAGGGCCAGATAGGAGCTAACAACAATGACGCGGGCCGCTTCTTAATCATTTGTGACTTAAAGAGGCATTTTCAAAGTTCTGAATTCAACGACCTTTACATACAAGGCAGCCAGGGCTGCGTTAATCCATACTAATATTATAAATGGGAAAGTGTGTGTGTTTGTTTGTTTGTCCGGCTTTCACGGCAAAACGGAGCGACGAATTGACGTGATTTTTTCAAGTGGAGATAGTTGAAGGGATGGAGAGTGTCATAGGATAGTTTTTATCCCCGAAATCATCGCCTAAGGGGGTGAAATGGGGGGTAAAAGTTTGTATGGAGCTGCGATATAAACGAGTTCCACGCGGACGGCGTCGCGGGCAGAAGCTAGTGGGATGTAAATGAATGAAAATGCCCCTATACCAATATGATTACTCATGACTCATGAGTGGATGAATAAAGTCCATTTTCGTCCGCAGGCCTCCGAAACGCGTATTCAGAGCCGGACACCCAATACCTGATCCTGGTGTTCGCGTACCTCCTGTTCCAATGGGATCTGAACACTCAGAACATCTCGGAGCAGTTCCTCATCGACTACTTCATCACCTCCATCATATTTAGCAAGGTCTACGAGTTTCTGCTTAAGGTGAGTTGGATTTGGAGTCCCACGATTTGGCGTAGGCACTAGTTTACGGAAGCTACTGCCATCTGACCTTCCAACCCAGAGGGAAAACTAGACCTTATTGGGTTTAGCTGAAGCACCCTGTATAAGAGTAAACTATGTAACACATTTTACATTTTAGCGCGCCATCTTGAATTTCAAAATCCTTTCAGCGCGAAATATCATCCCGCTAATACTATAAATGCGAAAGTTTGGATGTTTAGATGGTTGGATGTTTGTTACACAATCACGCTTAAACGGCTCAACCGATTTGGATGAAATTTTGCACGAAGATAGTTTATAGCCTGGATTAAAATGTAGGATAGTTTTTCTCCCGGATCGACGCAGACTAAGTCGCGGGGGGTAGCTAGTTTATACTATTGTAAAGTGATAAACTCTGCGAGGAGGAAAAGGTAGTAAGTTTGTATGTACCGAGTAAACAGCGGATCTTCTCATTCGATAAAAAAAAACTCATGTGTATAAAATGTATCTTAGGGATAGACATATGCTGTAATGTAACCCGCGCCTTCGCTTGCGTTTTATGTTATGCTCAGACACGCGGACACATGTATGCTTTTTTTGTTTAAAATAATTTGTACTGCAACATAGTCTCTAATACCGTTTTTGATTACAGATCCAGTTCGTAGTGACGTACATAGCGCCGTGGCAGATAACTTGGGGCAGCGCCTTCCACGCGTTCGCGCAGCCGTTCAGTGTGCCGCACTCCGCCATGTTGTTCCTGCAGGCTGCCGTGTCGGCACTCCTGTCCTCCCCTCTCACACCCGCGCTGGGTGAGTGACACACACACACACACACACAACAGTTCGTAGTGACGTACATAGCACCGTGGCAGATAACATGCGGAAGCGCCTTCCACGCGTTCGCACAACCGTTCAATGTGCCGCACTCCGCCATGTTGTTCCTGCAGGCTGCCGTGTCGGCGCTCCTGTCCTCCCCTCTCACACCCGCGCTGGGTGAGTGACACACACACACACACACACAACAGTTCGTAGTGACGTACATAGCACCGTGGCAGATAACATGCGGAAGCGCCTTCCACGCGTTCGCACAACCGTTCAATGTGCCGCACTCCGCCATGTTGTTCCTGCTGGCTGCCGTGTCGGCGCTCCTGTCCTCCCCTCTCACACCCGCGCTGGGTGAGTGACACACACACACACACACAACAGTTCGTAGTGACGTACATAGCACCGTGGCAGATAACATGCGGAAGCGCCTTCCACGCGTTCGCACAACCGTTCAATGTGCCGCACTCCGCCATGTTGTTCCTGCTGGCTGCCGTGTCGGCGCTCCTGTCCTCCCCTCTCACACCCGCGCTGGGTGAGTGACACACACACACACACACAACAGTTCGTAGTTACGTACATAGCACCGTGGCAGATAACATGCGGAAGCGCCTTCCACGCGTTCGCACAACCGTTCAATGTGCCGCACTCCGCCATGTTGTTCCTGCAGGCTGCCGTGTCGGCGCTCCTGTCCTCCCCTCTCACACCCGCGCTGGGTGAGTGACACACACACACACACACAACAGTTCGTAGTGACGTACATAGCACCGTGGCAGATAACATGCGGAAGCGCCTTCCACGCGTTCGCACAACCGTTCAATGTGCCGCACTCCGCCATGTTGTTCCTGCTGGCTGCCGTGTCGGCGCTCCTGTCCTCCCCTCTCACACCCGCGCTGGGTGAGTGACACACACACACACACACAACAGTTCGTAGTGACGTACATAGCACCGTGGCAGATAACATGCGGAAGCGCCTTCCACGCGTTCGCACAACCGTTCAATGTGCCGCATTCCGCCATGTTGTTCCTGCTGGCTGCCGTGTCGGCGCTCCTGTCCTCCCCTCTCACACCCGCGCTGGGTGAGTGACACACACACACACACACAACAGTTCGTAGTGACGTACATAGCACCGTGGCAGATAACATGCGGAAGCGCCTTCCACGCGTTCGCACAACCGTTCAATGTGCCGCACTCCGCCATGTTGTTCCTGCTGGCTGCCGTGTCGGCGCTCCTGTCCTCCCCTCTCACACCCGCGCTGGGTGAGTGACACACACACACACACACAACAGTTCGTAGTGACGTACATAGCACCGTGGCAGATAACATGCGGAAGCGCCTTCCACGCGTTCGCACAACCGTTCAATGTGCCGCACTCCGCCATGTTGTTCCTGCTGGCTGCCGTGTCGGCGCTCCTGTCCTCCCCTCTCACACCCGCGCTGGGTGAGTGACACACACACACACACACACAACAGTTCGTAGTGACGTACATAGCACCGTGGCAGATAACATGCGGAAGCGCCTTCCACGCGTTCGCACAACCGTTCAATGTGCCGCACTCCGCCATGTTGTTCCTGCAGGCTGCCGTGTCGGCGCTCCTGTCCTCCCCTCTCACACCCGCGCTGGGTGAGTGACACACACACACACACACAACAGTTCGTAGTGACGTACATAGCACCGTGGCAGATAACATGCGGAAGCGCCTTCCACGCGTTCGCACAACCGTTCAATGTGCCGCACTCCGCCATGTTGTTCCTGCTGGCTGCCGTGTCGGCGCTCCTGTCCTCCCCTCTCACACCCGCGCTGGGTGAGTGACACACACACACACACACAACAGTTCGTAGTGACGTACATAGCACCGTGGCAGATAACATGCGGAAGCGCCTTCCACGCGTTCGCACAACCGTTCAATGTGCCGCACTCCGCCATGTTGTTCCTGCAGGCTGCCGTGTCGGCGCTCCTGTCCTCCCCTCTCACACCCGCGCTGGGTGAGTGACACACACACACACAAACAACAGTTCGTAGTGACGCATATCAGCATATCTTAGTCCACTCCACGGACATAGGCATCACCAATACGGTATTTGACAATAGTCAAATCAGCTTCTTTTTATGAAACGTCAAAAACGGTCTGTTATTATGGAATTTGTAGGGATTACTTGCTTGCGACGTCACAATCAAACAACATCCTTATTGTTAGTTTTTGTGAATTTATAATAATCTTAAAATAGCAAACTTAAATTGGAGATTGATTCTCTCCGAGTATTTTCATAATGTCTATCTGCTGCTAATGAAAAATCAATTAACTTTCACTTTTGTCGAACACCCTATCCTCGTGGCGCCCACGCGCCTTTTAAAAGGCCGTGTCAATGGATGAAAATTCAAATTAATTCCATTTAAGGGAACTTCACGTTTCAAAACTTCCAGTCCAAATCTGACGAAAAATAGAAATCGGCCCGTCAAATTGATTATTTATAGGACGTTCTGTAACTAAAGTGTTTTTTTAATTACAGGCAGCGCAATATTCATGACGTCATACGTGCGACCTGTCAAGTTCTGGGAACGGGACTACAACACCAAACGCGTGGATCAGAGCAACACCCGGCTATCCTCGCAACTCGAGCGTAATCTCGGAGCTGGTGAGTTGAGATGGCGCACTCCTTTGATGTTAACGGAAAAACCGACAGTGTCTCGCGTAAAGAAATAACCCGGGGTTGTCACAATTTCAGTATGGTTGCATTAAATAATTCGCAACATTACATGTTTGCTTAGCCTGCCTTGTTCCGGATCCGTCCAGAACGATTTAAAACTGCAACGTCATGATTTAAGAACCTAATTAAAAGAACACTTTGAACGGCTTTTGAGACACAGGGAAACCTACTTTGAAAGCCGGGGCTTCATCTTCATAATGTATACCTGTTATAGTTACAATAAAGATTTTTATTATTATTATTAGTTATTAATACGAATAACAAATTTTCAATCTTTGATTCTCAAAACAAGTTTCTGCCAAACATTTCTTGCTGTACTTTTCTGTATACCATCATAAACTACTAACGAGCCCAAACTCAACGGACTTACGTCGGTTAAGTACTGAATTCCCATGGCAACTTTCTGTCTCCATCATCAGATCAGCTTAGCAGCACTTTAGCCTAGTTGTTAGTGACCCTGCCTACGAAGCAAGAGGTCCCGGGTTCGAGTCCCGGTAAGGGCGTTAATTTCGTGATTAGCATCTATGTATTTATTTATCTATATAAGTGTGTTCATTATCGTCTAGTACCCATAGTACAAGCTTTGCTTATACTCTGATCATTAATTAGGCAAAAAAAATGTAAACACTGGTGTTGCCGTTAATAAGAACCATTTGCAGCAATGAGGAGATTTATAATTTTCGCAGTTAAACGAAACATATGTCCTATTTCAATAGTATACACTCTAATTACAAAAAGCTAATTAATTTTGATAACTTTTATGTTTATATTTACAAAAATCTTCCCTCATAATTATTTTAAAAGATAATACCGTTTTTATGTGTAGAATATATTTTTAGCACTGGTATCACTGCTGTGATACACCGGGGTTGTTCATCTTTGGGTTGCTTACTATTTTCTTTCTTAATGCCAATGGCAAATAAGATCGGTGGCTGGATTTTTATTTTATTTGACGCCTGTCCTGTCACTCACCTCACTCGGCTTCTAACATCTGTTACGAACATTTGAGTGATCTTCCTGTGATTGTTTTCCAATGCTATTCTGTTAAGTTTTCATTGTTGTTACGTTTTTCTTTGTTGTTACGTTATTACTGTTGTTAAGTTCTTTAGTATTATTTGTCCTTGTGTGGATTGTGTTTGTGGTGGTTCGTTGTGCTGTGGTGGCAAGACGACCCCGGTCCGAGTACCTCTCGGTCGAAGGATACTTTGTCTCCAGTGAAAAAAAGACCAGAGACAGTTTTTTTTTATTTTTTTCTGTTAAAGTAAACTTTAATAGTACATTGTTTAGCGAGGGGCGTAAGTGGAATATTGCGAACAAGAGTCTATCAGAAGACCGACGCCGAAGATGATGACTCGAGTTTGCAATATTCTTACGCCCGTGTTATACACAATGTTTTCCATCAGATTTGCGAGGAAATAAATACATTTTAGATGAAATTAATAAAAATCGTAATAAAAACTGCAACATGTCAGTTGTCCATTTTGTTGAATTTGACGTGAGGCGCGTATGGCAAAGACCCTTCGGTATACAGCCACGATTTGAAAATACTTAAAAACATACATTCGAGCAAGTGTGATGAACAATACATTTGTAATAAATACTAAACATTAAATTGCAGTCAAATTTAATATAAAGATATGATTTATACATATTAAAAGTTGGTTGTAGCAAACTTTTGAAGATATGAAATATAAAATTTTACCTTCCAATAAAATTATTGTTATATTTCCTGAAGATGTCCGGGATCCCTTCTTGAGAGGGCGTCAGTGCCTACGACCGGAAGTAGCCGTTTGCGTCAAATGAGTCGCTCCACTCCATCGCTGTGACGTCAAATCCGCCCCTGCTACCTGCGAACCCCACAACCACCGCCCGCGCTCGCCGCCATGTTGGCTTTCTCATTGTTGCGGAGGAAATGCCGTTGGTAGCCCCCAGGAAGCCATTACTGGGTCCCGGACATCTTCGGGAAATATAATAATAATTTTATTGGAAGGTAAAATTTTATATTATATGTTCCGTTCGATGTCCGGGATCCCTTCTTGAGATCTGTTTGTTATCTCCTGGTGGCGAGTAAGCGGGCGCACACGCGCCAGTAGAAATTGGAATTTCCCTAAAGAAGGAAACTAGATTGCTTTAGTGGAGTTAGATTCTAACGGGCACTAATAATTATAGGATAAATAGATTCGATATAAAAGTCTAAAAGAAGATTCAAGTTGCCAAATAAAAGCGTAGGCAAAAAGGTGCTCGAATGTCGTTAATTTTTCTTTTCAGTCATGCAAGTTATTGAAGTAAATTGTTGAGTTTAGGTCTTTAAATACCTAAAGTTTACACATTCTAACCTAATCAATGTTTTGGAAGGGAGCGGTCTTCCAGGAACATTGTTTTGAAGGTATTCTTGAACGAGGCATTCGAAGATATCCTATTGATCAACAGTAGCTCACACAATAATGGTCATTGCAGATTTATGAACAAGAATAATAATTAGTACTGAATGCAGTACGCGAACATATTTGACAGAAATAAGTGCGCATGGGAGGAGGTACCTGGCTGTTAATCATGTACCTGGAGTGACACAGTGGCAATTGGATCCATGCAGGCTGCAGGCGTATATGCACCGATAATAGGCGAGCGCCAGCGCAGCGTGACGCCCGGAGGAGTATATTCCGCTCCGACTGGCGGACGTGTCACCTAGGAACTCCCGCACATTGTGAACCTTCATCGGCTACGACTTGCCTCTTCAGGTCTGGCCAGTAGAAGAGACTGCGCCACTTGGAAGCCATAATGTTAAACAGACCCAACATGGTGCCGAGGTGATGTGGAGCGCGAGGCACAAGTTTGGAAGGTGGCTTAGGTCATGTCTTAACTCCAAAAGCTGTTGAACACGTCGTGACAGTAGGCGCTCGAGATTTGCGAGTCGATCGAGATGTATCGCTACAAAAGTGGGTGCCGTCCGAGGTGAACTTTAAAGTCGATGGCCGGGATACCGTATACACCGTATATACCGATAATCAGCGGACGAAGATTTCTTCCCCGATGGCTTCTGGGCGTTACCGACCATGCAGGTAATATGGGACCAGTGTTTCCCGTAGACGGTTCTTTCCGGCCAGCAGTTTGCAGCAGGAATAGGCGTACATGCTGCTAGCTCCGTCCATTTGTAGCACAATATTCGTTACAATAAAGTTAAGACTTTCTCACTTACGGTTAAATGCGGGTTAAATGCAGACAGGAGACGAGAGAGAGTGCATAGTGCTCTTCGTAGTCTCGCAGGTGTAGTCAGAGAGACGACCCACGGCGCAAAGTTTGCAAAGTTGAGACGATGCCATCCAGTATGAGACTGTTCAAGGCGACACAGGCATAAAAAATCGCGCCGTAGAGTTTACCTCTTCCCTCGGCACCAGGAACTCGACCTCCATGACAAGTGGTAAGGGCTTACGTATACAACGTTCTTATTACATAAAATTATATAACGGGAGGCGTTTATACAGATTATGATTTATGAGTCCTATCAAGAAGTTGGACTTTATGGACTTATGGGCCTTAATTTTTTGCAATGTCTACGGCAAATACATGAACTTCTACGAATGATTTCTTTGTTTCATTAGAGATCACTTCAATTGGTTTGCAATAAGGATGTCGTCCATATAGACAATTAACAGAAAGCCCTGGGATTCCAACAAAAAATGTAAATAGTGTTAATTTCTTTTGAAAGTGCCACGAATAATGAATAACTACAAGTTTTAGGCTAGTTAGAAGTACGTTAGCTTTGAAACTCTTATTTGAAAAGGATTTTCTGTGTGAAGATTATATCGGCAGAGGACACGGATATGGTAGTGTAAAAGCTTGTGCATTGGAGAAGTCGATAGACAGCATCGTATAAAAGGGGTTTTTGAACAATAGGAAACGTAATCTAAGATGATATTCGAAGTTTCCAAGTATATGCAACTGTTTCGGTAAGACAGTTCGCTTAGAATTCACGGAAGTCAGTTTCAATAGTGGCATTTACCCGATTCAAGAGTTCGCCTTAAGAGCGGAATCTCGGGCTCGCTTAGGAGCGGCAAGTTGTTTTATCCCAATTTTGTTTATTAGACCTCTGCGAAAGGTTTGTCCTTATAGAGCAGAACCTGAGTGGGAGAGCGAAAGCGAGCTAAGAGACGATGTGAAATCCGTTTGCCCACCTTGTCGATGCCCTCATTCTCCGCAGGCACAAGGGCAGTTTGACGGGGGTTGAGAAATATATATAAGTTTGCCTATCTCGTTCTACCTACCTTCCTCTCAATTGCTCAAAGGTTAGCTGGAAGAGATCCCTTATAGGGATAAGTTCGCCTTTGTACTTTGATCTATTGTGTGACATGTATATTCCTTAACCTGTTATTGTGTACAATAAAGTGCTTACATACATACATACATACATATATTCATAGGTCGGAGACCCATCCGATACCCCCTACCACTTACTTTTTAACGACCGTGATCGTTTCGCGTGACCTGACTGCAAGGTACGTTGTGCCGTGACGCGACGAACGTACAAAACGAACCGTGTGATTTGATTGATCGTCAAAAAGGTCAGGGAGCGCAGGGGGTCCCAGCATGCGGCGTACTGGACCAATCGGGTATTATTGAGGATTTCGGGCTTCATTCTAAACGTTAGGTTGCACCGCTCGCTCGCGCCAGAACGCCGGGTAAGCGTAGCTGCTCGTCGATTATTACCTCTGTGAAGCCCGGAGACGTAAGTAGTTCTACCGTACCGCTGTAGCGTGGCCGTTTTCCACTCCGGATGGCGGGCGTTACCATCATGGCGAACAGGACTGCCATGGCAGGCAGCGCCTGAGTAGCGGACAGCGCAGACATAGCGCACAGTACCGCCGTGACAGATAGCACCAGAGTGGTGGACAGCGCCAGCGAGGTGCACAGCGCCAATGTGGCGGACAGTGCCAGCGTGGCAGACAGCGTCAGCGTGGCGGATAGTACCAGCGTGGGCGAATAGCACCGCCATGGCAGACAGCGCTGGCATGGTGGACAGCGCCAGCGTGGCAGACAGCACCAGCATGGTGGACAGCGCCAGCATAGCGGCCAGCGCCAGCATGGCGGCCGGCGCCAGCATGGCGGCCGGCGCCAGCATGGCGGCCAGAACCTGCTTGGCGGATAGCGCCAGCATGGCTTCCAGCTCCAGCATAGCGGACAGCGCCAGCGTGGCGGACAACACCAGCGTGGCAGATAGTACCAGCGTGGGTGGATAGCACCGCCATGGCGGACAGCGCCAGCATGGCAGACAGCGCCGGCATGGTAGTCATCGCCAGCGAGATAGACAACGCCAGCATGTGGGGCAACGTCGCCGTGGTTGCCAGCGCCAGCGAGGCCGACAGCGTCAGCATGGCGCGCAACGTCACCGTGGCGGAGAGTGTCACCCTGGCGATCAACGCCGGCGTGGCTGACAGCGCCGCTCTAGTGGACCGCACCAGCGAGGTGGGCAGTCCCAGCGTGGCGGGCAACGCACCGAGGCGGCCAGCACCAACAAGGCGGACAGGTCCGGGTTGGGGTGTAGTAAAGGGTACGCAGGACTTAAAGGTCATAGGCTAGTCATTTAAACATGTTTAAACGGTTCTGGGACTTTCGGTATCAAGAACCGACTCGGATGGCGGATAGGTTAGAAGACTTCTGTGGCTTTTGTTTTTGTAAAACGGCGGAAAATCTTTAAATTAAACTTAAAAGTTTTCAAGTAAGGGATGCTTATTATGAAGTATTCTTTATGTAAAAATCATGGTCATAATAACACCACCCACATCAAATTTTTCCCAAAAGTCCCGCGCCTCCCTTACCGCGGACCCTTTGGTACACCTGGACCCAGCTCCACCGTGGCGGACAGAGCCAGCGGCGGGCAGCGCCATCGCGATCGGCGTCGCCGTCGTGGCGGACGGCCCATGGTAGGAGGTGGCTCCACAGTGGAGGACGGCACCAGACAAGGGGTGGCGCCATTACATCATAACGATTGCGGGCCGACAATGTGGCTCGACCCCCGCGGGGCGCCGGGCCTCCCCCCCCCCCCCCCCCCCACCCCGCGCGGCGCCCGTCGGCTGCAGACAGATGATCGCGAAGCGCGTTCCTCCTCCTCCGACGCGGAGCGACTCTCGTTGTTCATAATGCGAACCACAACACTCGCGAACAACGAAGTAAAAATAAATAAATAAAATATTTACAAAAGAGGGTAGTCCGATAATAAAAGTTATCACTCGCGATTCCCTTTTCTTAGTTATTCAGGACTCCCTCGAGTTTAAAGTTATCTGGATATAAAGAATCGAGGCTTAGAATTCCTCGTTACACAATTTATAAAATAGCTACGGAACGTCCGATCTCTACGGCAGACGACGCAACAATGAGAAAGCCAACATGGCGGCGAGTGGTTGTGGGGTTCGCAGGTAGCAGGGGCGGATTTGACGTCACAGCAATGGAGTGAAGCGACTCATTTGACGCAAACGGCTACTTCCGGTCGTAGGCACTGACGCCCCCTCAAGAAGGGATCCCGGACATCGAACGGAACATATAATACACCTTGGCTGATTGGAAACATCCTCAGTCAGAAGTGAAGTACGACTGGGTTCTATATTTTAAAACTAAACTTATCAGCCCGTGGGAGGTAAAACGGCTATAACTGCTCTGTACGCTCGCAAGTAATAACGCCATTGACGAGCAAGTGTGATAAAAATAATATTGCATGACCGACCCGTACTTTAAGAACCCCTGATATGTGACTTTGACAGTGACATATCTTTGTTTACATTTTTTCTGCCGGATTAATGATCAGAGTATAGTTGGGGGCTACGTCTACTACTTGCTCTGTAGTATTGTTGTGTTCCTGGAGGTGAGCAAGGTCGCCAGAGCTCCCGAGGATGCGTTGTGTTGAGAGCGAGGGCACTTGTTCCTTCAGCTGTCGACACGGCGAATCCTCAAACAAATCAAGGGTCGGCAACGCCCAAGTTACTCCTTTAGAGTCGCACGCGTCTATAGGCTCGGTGTCCGCTTACCATCAGGCGGGTACGCTTGTTTGCCATTGTCGTTTGTATAAAAAAGGTCGATTTCTGTAAGATTGTCGCCTAATATTTATTTATTTATATTACAGACTAGCTTCTGCCCGCGACTCCGTCCGCGTGGAACTCGTTTATATCGCTGCTCCATACAAACTTTTACCCCCCATTTCACCCCCTTAGGGGATGATTCGGGAATAAAAACTATCCTATGTCACTCTCCATCCCTTCAACTATCTCCACTTAAAAAATCACGTCAATTCGCCGCTCCGTTTTGCCGTGAAAGACGGACAAACAAACACACACATACACTTTCTCATTTATAATATTAGTATGGATTATAACCTAAACATTTGTTTCTCCAGATGACAACAATCTAAACTCGATCTTCTATGAGCACCTAACCCGCTCGCTGCAGCACTACCTATGCGGGGACCTCATGCTGGGCCGATGGGGACAGGTGCAGCAAGGGGACTGTTTCGGTAAGATCACCTTTGTCGAATAGGCCTAAAATAAGCGTTTTCTAAATATCAATACACATGTAAAAAATTCCAATACCAACATCATTTAATGTTCTTTCTTCAACAATAAATGAAATTTATTACATTCATTGAGATTGAAACTACAAAAACGTTAGTGCCGGACAGAGATAAGGTCGCCATTGTACTTTGATCTATTGTCTGACATTTTATTCTTTAACCTCTTATTGTGTACAATAAAGTGCTTACCTACATACATACATACAAATTCATCCAGCGTTTCTGAAAAAGGAAGACGCAACAAAACTCTTTGTCATATATATATTTCATAAAGCAATACAGTTGCATTCCATTTTTCACTGTTCGTCTTCACTTGTTTGTCGTCGACATCTTTGCCTAACAAGATGTCGTACGTGTATTCAATAAATACTATTCCAATAAAGCCGGAGTCGTTTCACTAATCTATTACTCTTGTTGCAGTGCTAGCCTCGGACTACCTCAACTGCCTAGTGCACATAGTGGAGATGGGTAACGGGCTGGTCTCCTTCCAGTTGCGAGGGTTGGAGTTCCGCGGCACCTACTGCCAGCAGCGCGAGGTCGAAGCGATCTCGGAGGGCCCTGAGGAGAGTGGCGGTGAGACCCTCATTATTTTTTTTAATTATTTTATCTTGTTAAACATGCAATGAAATATTGACATTGTGTTCTTCATAATAGGTTTCGAAGTGTCACGTTTCGGGCGCAGCGAGACGAGAGATACGTAATGGCATTTCATACAAAATTGGAGGCCTAGGCCGGCAAGGCGGTCTTTTTTAATTTCCATTCCACAATTTGTGGCACAGGATCACAGCGTTCAGCCATGAAAATTTAAGTTTATTGCTTGGATATTTTTTAATTTATTTCATGGCATGTTTGAGAAAAGCACTATACATACTCGTACCTCAGTGTTACTTCCCGGCCTCTGTAGTAAAGTACTATTCCTCCATTCCTAATGTAATTAGGTAATTACACTAATGTACAATTAGTTCCGTGTACAAACATTACACTTAAGGGGCTCGCATACGCCAATGACCTTTGATCTGAATCCCTTGGTTTTCTAATGTTTTTTGTAGCTTATTATATTAAATAACAACGGTTTTAAGCAATATAGTATCCCATGTTTACTTCAAAATTCATTGTTTGCCAGATATTTGGCATCAAAGTTGAACAAATTTAGGCCAAAAATCTGGTTTTCTCATATCTTTTGTGTTAATTAGTTTAAAATGAAAACCCAAACCAAAACGAACCCTAATATGTAGGTTTCGCATCTTTCACGTCAATAGAGATACGAAATAAGCGTTTTTTTAGACAATGTTTAAAAAAGTCATACTAAATTAAATATTCAGTTCTTTCAAAATCTGGTAGACGAAAATGGAGATAAAAGATTGAATATCGAAGAAACGACCATTTGACTTATAATTCTATCTGTAGTGCAAAAGTATTCAGAACGATTCAAAACTTGTCAAAAATCGATGAAAACCTCGTGTAGCCCCTTAACATACATGTTGTGGACGCTGTACACCTTAACTATCAGAAAAACATCGTAGTATCCAAAAATAACGTGCAGATTTTAATTAGGATATTTGACACAGAAAAAATACATGACAGATTTATGAAACATAGAATTATGACAAGTGACAGCAGCATGGTAAAGAGGCCGTCGTAAACACTCCCCACCCTAGTGGACCATGGGCAAATCTGCCCCAAAACCAACAAACATGAGAGTTGGGCCATTAAATAGGTCTTTAAATCTACTTCATTTCATTCTGTAGGCACTAAATCGAATTCCATTGCAGAACTGAGATATTCATATATAATGTTTGTCAGAGTGAATACGAGCTATGAAAATTCTGTAGATGTAGTGTCATTCTGGTGGGTAGTTAAAACAGAATATATTAATAACGAAGGTATTCTTACCGAATATGGCGTGAACTACATTAAATACTCAATATCTTATTGCAATTTCACAAAGTAGTTGTACAGGTGGTAAACTTATAGGTTAGAGCTTTGTGAACCCTGTTTGTCACTACAATATTATTATTATTTGCAATCCCAGGGAGCGGAGAAATTGTGATTAATTACCTAAATAAACTTCTATGATTAAATTTATTAGCAAATTTAATGTTACCTTAAAAATAAATGGCACACCCTAATGTCAAAAATACAGACTGTGGATGATAATATTCTTAAAATCTGAAATTAAACATATATCTTTTTTTTTATACATTGTCATTTGACAGTTATTAGTTATAGTAAAACATTAAATTATTATATTAACAAGAACAAAGAATTTATAGATATTATTGGATTATAATTTGTCATTAAAATTCGTGAGGTTAACTTGCTATTTACCTATGTTCAATGTTCAAGTGTTACGGTATTGATAGCGTAATATATTGACGTATTCAATTATAATAGCTAAGTCACCTGCCGTTTAATAATAAGTATATAACTATGGCTTTAGAAGGAGGCTATTGTGTATTATGTCCTCGTTCGGTTTTACACACTTCGGGATCCTAACTAATGATTAATGACCGGTATTCTCTGAGTAACCCGTTTTCTGATAGATCTTATCCACGCTGACTAACATATGAATATCTCAGTTCTGCAATGGAATTCAACTTGGTGGCTATAAAACGAAATGAAGTAGATTTAAAGACCTATCTCTGATTCACGATTTTCGTAGACATCTCTTCTAAATACCTAAAACAGGTATGGGTGTGTTCCTTGTTGTCTCCAGAGTACGAATCTACCGGTTTTAGTTAAGGAAGAGGGGGACGGACATAGCTGTGACGTCACAAATATGGCGGCCGACGGTCATCGATTTATGTTCAAATCTCGTGTTCTATTTTACTGATCGGTTCGTGTGAGGTATAATTTGAAAGCATATTAAACGTTCTATAATTGTTTCCTTGAACCCTATAACGTACCATTAACAATATTTTTATACTCGTCGACCTTAATGTTTGAATTAAGACTTCGTACACCAAACTTAAATCACGTACTTTTTACTATGGAGGTCTCAACATTATTCACTCAACATTTCATAACTGTTGACACAACTAAAACGAAATTGACCAATCACGTGGCGCCTTTACTGAACTATAATGGATTTGACCAATAGGACGCCGTCATGAGAAAGTCAAAAGGTAAATAGACATCAACGCACAAAAATGAAAAAGTCGTTGGTTGCACTTCGTTTTCAATATAGATACCAAGTTTGTTTAATTACCTACTTCAGTTGACTCGTAAAAAAAGTATTGTTCACAATAGTATCATAATCAAGCTTTTTAATCTCGTACCTTACTTAGGCCACTCAGCAAGCTTCGTGGCCTAAACACGGTACTCGACTAAAAAGCTCTCTATTATAACACGATTGTGAAAAATACTATTTTAATACTTGAAAAAATACTTTTTATTTTAATCCAGGCTTTAAACAATCATCCAAATCTGTTGAGCCGTTTAAGCGTGGTTGAATAACAAACATCCAAACTTTCGCATTTATAATATTAGTAGGACCAGTTTTTGCCCGAGGTACCTGTGTTGTACTGTAACTTGAAGGTATTTTTGGTTGAGTATTTCCTCGCAAAAGAGAAGTGAGAAACTGCTATGGGAAGCGAAAAGCAGAAGAGAGATTTATAACTCAAACGTTGCACGGACCGAGTGTGTCTCCGCTGTGTGAGTGTGCGAGTCTTTTTTGTAAAAGAGTAGGGGGAGCGTGTGGCCGCGTTGCCTTCCCTACGGGCCTTCGGCTCTCGGGCATTGGCCCTAAACGGAGCTCGGTCTTCGGCCTTGCATGCCCTGCCGTTCACCTTCGGGCTTGTGGCCCTCAGGTTCGCTTGTAAAATAATTGGGGTATGGTGTCTGAGAGCGCGCCCTAAAGGGACGCTACAGACCTTCGTCCCTAGGCAGAACTCGACCTGACGCCTCGCGTGCCATGCCTTCGGCCCTCAGATTCGCTTGTAATAATAAATAAATAATAATAATAAATAAATATAAGGGGACAATCTTACACAAATCGACCTAGTCCCATAGTAAGCTCAGTAAAGGCTTGTGTTATGGGTACTAGACGACGATATATATAATAGATATAAATACTTAAATACATAGAAAATATCCATGACTCCGAAACAAATATTCATGCTCATCACATAAATGTTTGCCCTTACCGGGATTCGAACCCCTCTTGCTTTGTAGGCAGGGTCACTACCAACTAGGCTAAAGCGGTCGTCAAAGCTTGTAACACTGTAGTGTGGAGCTGAGGCACATCTTATAGACAATGAATACCTATTTTCCATATGTAATTAAATAATAAATCATGACAATGTAAAGCACACATTCCTATAACATATGTGAACGCACAACTTGTACTTTGCACCTACGCATGCATTTCCATCTGTTTCCATCCCATCTGTTATCTGTTGGAACAAATTAACCTGTTTACTATTTAAGACGATGTATTTTCTACGAATAAATCAGTTATTACCCAAGTCTCGAGTAGTCATTATCTAACCTGAACGCCGCACACTTTAACACATTCAGGAGTAGAGTATTCGAGAGACTCTTGAGGGACGCTTCGGGCCTTTGGTCCTCGGATTCACGTAGAGGGCGCGCTCTGAACGGACGCTCCGGGCCTTTGGGCCTCAGATTCGATTGTAAGATACTTAGGAGTAATAAAGTGTCTGCGAGGGACGGCCCTTCGAGCCTTTGGTCCTCTGGCTTGCGTGGAGAGCCCGCTCTGACGGGACGCTTCGTGCTTCGGCCCTACGCAGAGCTCGGCCTGCCGCCTCGCGTGCCATCCGCTCTCCTTCGGCCCTCAGGTTCGATTGTAGGACGCTTAGGAATAGTAAAGTGTCCGCGTGGGCCCGCCTTTCGGGCCTTTGGCCCTAGGGCTTGTGTGGAAATCCCGCTCTGAAGGGACGCTTCAGGCGCTTCAGGGTTCGCTTGTAATACACTTGGGAGTAGTAAAATGTCCGTGTGGGCTCGCCCTTCGGGTCTTCGGGCTCGCGTGAAGAGCACGTTCTGAAGGGACGCACGCTCACGCTCAGATTAGCTTGTCCTTGCACCCAGGAGTAAAGTATCTGAGAGCGCGCTTAGCGGAGGGACCGCTGCCCGGAATATCAACATAAGGAAAAACTTAATAAAAACCTACATCTGGAGTACAGCTCTTTATGGATGTGAAAGCTGGAACATCACAACACAAAACAGACGTCGACTGGAAGCCTTTGTAATGTGGTGTTGGCGCAGGATGCTTAAGATCAGCTGGACAGAAAGGCGTACCAATGAAGAAGTGTTGCAAAGGGCTAAAGAAAAAAAAAGACAGATAATATGCGCTATAGAAAAACGCAGAGCTAAATGCATCGGCCACATACTGAGACATGAAGGGCTGAACGTTGTTATCCTGGAAGGCAAAATAGAAGGAACAAGAGGGAGAGGAAGGCCCAGAATATGCCCGGGAGAGCCCGGAAGGGTGCTGTAGCCACACATACCAAGGAGTAAAGACGAGCGCCCAAGATAGACCTGAATGGAGAATGATGCAACGACAGAGGGCCAGGCCCTCTTAATATTGATGATGATGATGACAGTTTGGATATCATCACCCAACTCCTGAGAAAAATGTGTTTACCTATAACTGTTGCTAGAAAGTTAGTAACAACTTACCACGTGCAAGATGCAACCGCAACTTGACCTCGAATGAAATGAAATATGCGCGGGCGTGGGGTACGGCAAGGGTGGCCTGGTCGCCAGTTTGGGTCCTAGTCCTAGAGCTGGATTTTGGCGAAAGCTTGCGGCTCACAGTCAACGAAGTTATGAATTTAAAATGCCTTTTTATTTAAACATATATACAAAATAAAATATGCTCATCTGTCTGACAACTTGCTCCTAGGCGTAAAAGAACTCAATTCGCCGATTATAAATACCAATATACCCGTACAGTTAAACACAGTATTCATTAAATCGACTACAGTACCTTTTATTTTGGAACACCAAAAATTTACTTTGCCGCGGACTTGCGTTACGGAACTGGCCATAAATTACATATTGAACCATAACAACTTGCAGATTTTTGGCAAGCTCATTTTTTATTATGACATTAATCATGCTAAAGTATCTCTTTCTGAATTATGATGGTAAGTAAGCAAACGTCAAAGTTAAAAATAAACTCTTTTTTTTCTAAACGGTTGGTAGTGCGTTATAAAGTTCAAGAAAACAATTATAATAGTACGTTTAATATGCTTTCGCATGACACCTTTCACGAAGCGATCAGTAAAATGGCGCAGTAAATTTCGACGACCGCTTTAGCCTAGTTGGTAGTGACCCTGCCTACGAAGCAAGAGGTCCTGGGTTCGAATCCCGGTAAGGGCAAATATTTGTGTGATGAGCATGAATATTTGTTTCTGAGTCATGGATGTTTTCTATGTATTTAAGTATTTATATCTATTATCTATCTATTATATATATCGTCGTCTAGTACCCATAACACAAGCCTTACTGAGCTTACTATGGGACTAGGTCGATTTGTGTAAGATTGTCCCCTTATATTTATTTATTTATTTATTAAATGGAACCCGAGATTTGAACAAAAGTCGATGACCGTCGGCCGCCATCTTTGTGACGTCGCAGCTACGTCCGTCCCCCTCTCCCGTAACTAAAACCGGTAGATTCGTACTCTGGAGACAACAAGGAACATGTCCAATCCAGTCTTAGTTAGGTATTGTTGGGACGATGACGAAGAAAAATGATGATGAATCTGTACAATTCCTTTATTTCCTGGATCAAATCCCAACCTTATCAAATACCGTGGCACAGCGTTCGGTGGTTTTAAAGCAAGAGCGCCCAGGTCGGCTGTCAGTCTGTTTTATCGACGAATTTGCTCTGTCGGTAAAACAGACTGCCGGCGCCATCTATCGGAACTGCTGTGTCGCTATTGCGACATGCTCCAACCTGAGATCCCTAGTTTGGTAGTCGCGGTATCTGGCAACATAATAACAGGTTCTGTCGCCACTCGAATGGCCCCATCTTGGGTTTTTTTTTACAATTGCGGTAGATGGCACGCCTGTCGTATAGAATCATTGACTAACCCATTGATTAGTCGATGATCCCTCACAAGTTGCGACAGATAGCGTGTTTGTCGCGTAGAATCATTAACCAACCTTTTAATTGGTTAATGATCCTGTACCTTATATTGGCATCTAGCGATGCTATTTTTAACACCCTAAGTGCCAAGGCTCTCAATTCCCATGAAATTGTAGTCTCCTGCACTGAGAGTGTCTTGAAATGAAAACAAGTATCGACAATGTTTTATTTGGAAACTTAAACAACAGTTTATAATTAATTAACTGGTAAGGGGCAGATATTATTAAAGCTACGCTTGACGACTCGTTGATTGGTGTTCACCTCGGCGACCCGTGTGACTCCGTCCTGTCCTGGATGGCACCCGATGATGCGGCCCAAGCGCCACTGGCAGGGTGGTAGCCTCTCCTCCCGCAGTAGCACGACCGTCCCGGGTTGTAGGGCAGGGCCCTTGCAGCTCCGCCATTTTGTTCGCTCTTGGAGTAGCGATATGTAGTCTCGCGACCACCGCCGCCAAAAATGCTGTTGTAACTGTTGCAATTGCTGGTACATATTAAGGTGATTTATAGGTGTTGGCTCGAGGCTGTAATCAGGCAATGAGGTTGGGGGTCTACACAGTAAAAAGTGGGCCGGCGTCAAGCAAGTAATCTCATCATCATCTGCATTAGGTATTGGGCATAAAGGGCGAGAGTTTAGGATTCCTTCTATTTGAGTGAGAACAGTGGAAAATTCCTCGTACGTTAATAGGGCGTTACCCAAAATCCTTTTTAGGTGGGTCTTGCAACTCTTAATAGCCGCTTCGTGCAATCCGGCCATGTGTGGTGAATAAGGAGGGAGAAATTTCCACTGCACTCCCTCGCCTGCGTAAGCTGTTGACAATTCATCAATATTATTAGTATCATTAAGAAATGTATATAATTCGATTAATTCGTTATTTGCACCATGAAATGTAGTTGAATTATCGCTCAGCATTTCCCTCGGCCGACCTCGGCGAGCTATAAAACGCCTGAAGGCAGAAAGAAACGCCGCCGACTCTAGACTTGAAACTAACTCTATGTGCACCGCCTTGGTAGAACAGCAGACAAACATTGCAATATAGCATTTGGCGGTCTTATAACCACGTCCCCTCGTATCCCTTATTGTGTAAGGGCCCGCGTAGTCTACGCTGGTTGTATTCGAAAATGGGGGGGCTGGCGTTACTCTATTAGTTGGTAAATTTCCCATGATAGGAGTAGGTAGTGTAGGTTTTGCTCTGAAGCACGTCACGCATTTTTGAAGTATTTTATTGGCGAGTGTCTTACCCTTAATCGGCCAGTATCTCTCGCGTACTGATGCTAGTAGGAGCTGGGGTCCTGCGTGCTTAAATCTAGCATGCTCATTGAGCATGATGAGCATTGTTAGATTGTGCTTGTGTGGCAAAATTGTCGGATGCTTTTTATCGTGTGGAAAGTGGGAGAGATTTAATCGCCCACCTACCTTCATAAGTTGGTTTTCCATAAAAGGATTTAAATTGATTAAACTAGATGAATTTGGCAGTTTTTTGTTTGTGAGCAATAGTTTATATTCGTTTGGGTATTTTTCAATCTGAGCAAATCTAATTAAATGGTTCATAGACTCATTCATCTCGATGACAGATAGGACGCCTGATCTTTGGTTATTCTTATGTTTACAGTTATGTATAAATCTTAATACAAACGCAAAACATCGTACTAGCCTGTTAACATTTGACCATTTAACAAATAGGTGAGAAATAAATGTATCTGAAATTTCATTTGTACATACATTGCATTGAATTCGGGAAATATTGACTTGTTGGATAGGCCAGAATGTGACAGGTTTATTTAGCCATGTTGGGCCCTGCCACCATTTAGTACATTCAGACAACTTATCGGCTGGTATTCCCTTAGTAAGTATATCAGCGGGGTTGTTACTGGAAGCGACCCAGTGCCAGTCGGTTATATTAGTAATTTCTCTTATTTTTATTACTCTATTTTTTATAAAGCAATTTAGTTTATGTGGATGTGGAGTTTTAATCCATGCAAGGGCTACATTCGAATCTGACCAGAGAAATATTGCATTAAATGTACATTTTAATGCGCTAATTATTCTTTTTTGTAGTATTGCAAGAAGGGTTGTAGCACGAAGCTCGAGCTTGGGGATAGTTTCTTTACGGGCTACTCGCGTCTTTGAGCAGAGTAAACGAGTTGAAATTGTACCGGCCTGATCTATTGAGCGTATGTAAATAGCGGCGCCATACGCTGTCATCGAGCTGTCAGAGAACCCGTGAAGCTCTATAGTATGAAAATTAGATAATGCTATATGTCTTGGTATCCTGAGTGAATTTAATATTGCGAGTGAATTGTAGAAAGTCTGCCATTCATTCGACAGATCGTTAGAAAGAGTCTGATCCCAATCGGACTGAATATTCCACAGTCGTTGGATAAAGATTTTTGCAGTAATAAGAACTGCATTTAAGAGACCAAGCGGGTCAAAAATTGCAGAAGCTTGAGAGAGAACCTTACGTTTTGTAAGTGGTCTCTGTATTGGTTGGATATTCAATTGAAATAATAATTCATCGCTTTGACTGCACCAGGCAAGTCCCAGGACTTTCTGTGTGTCTTGGTCATGGGTGTGTTGGTGTGTGTGTATGTTGTACTCACAGTTCCTAATATTTTGGTAGAGTTTGAGTTCCATTTCCTTAGGTTGAAGTTCGCGCCGTGGAGTATGCGCTGGACGCAGGCCGCAGTATCAGCTACCTGCTGCTCATTGTCCCCGCAGTGTATAAAATCATCCATGTAGAAACTGGAGGCTATTGCCTTTGCAGCCTCTGGAAATCGGTGTTGGTTTTCATGAGCTAGTTGTAGCAAGCATCGGGTTGCAACATGAGGTGCACATTTTAAGCCAAAACTTAAAGTGGTTAACATGTATGGTAGTAATGGTTTTGATGGGTCGTCACGCCACAGTATACATTGTAGATGACGCTGTGTTGGGTTAATAAAAATCATTCTATACATTTTTTCAATGTCTGAGGTTACTACATATTTATATTTTCGAAATCTAAGTATTATATCGATTAAATCATCCTGCATGACTCTGCCCTTGTATTGGATGCAATTCAGAGACTTCCCACTGCTAGTTTGACATGATGGATCTATCACTACTCGTAAGGGTGTCGTTGCTTTTTGAGGGTTTATAACCGCATGATGAGCTGCATAGTTATAAGATCTGTCAGGCGTGCACTCGACCATATGCCCCGCTTCCCTGAACTCATCCATGAATTTAACATAATTTTCTTTAAATTTAGGGTCGCGTTCAAATCGTGCTTCTAGAGTTTTAAAGCGTTTGTAGGCTATGTGGCGTGAAGCGCCAAGGGCAGCTGCAGGCTCCCTGAGGGGCAATGACACTACAAAGTTACCATCAGTCGTGCGGCTATGCTCACTAAACACCTTTTCGCATTGAATAAATTCATCATCTGGTAACGCCGTAGTTGATGGCTGATCGGTTTGCCCCCAAAAGGTCCGCAGCTGATTATTAATTACCAAATTACAACTCACCTGTTGAGGAACATAATTGGTATTGATGGCTCCTGAAATTATCCAGCCGAGCCGGGTCCTCTGAAGCATTGGTAGACCATCACCCAAGTAGTGTTGGCCTATGCACAGAAGTTGGTAGAAATGTTCGGCTCCTATGATCAAATCAATAGGGCCTCCCGTGTTGAAAGTTTCATCAGCCAATTTGAATCGCTGTGGAACCTTCAAGGGTGCTAGTTGAACTGGGTAAGCAGGTACATTACATATGAATGGAACAACGAAGCAAGACAGTCTGGTTGAGTACGCGTCATCCTTCGATAAGACAGTTACACTACATTGTCGGTTAATAGTAGTAACATTTTCATTAAAACCCAATACTTCGAAATTTATTTTATTGGTTGGTAAATTTAGTACTTGGGCTGCTCGTTCGGTTATAAAATTGGACTGCGAACCACTGTCTAAGAGTACTCTCAGAATGTGTGGTTCATTATGCTCATCGATTACCTTGACTTGGGCGGTAGACAAAATAATATGTTTTGGTTGTAGTACTGCACAGTCATCGGATACTGTGGCTGACTGGTGAGCTACTATTAGGCTTACCGATTGGGTATGATTGTTGAGAGTTGAGGGTGTTGTCGGTTCTGTGCTGCTCGCAGTTGGTTGAAATTGAGAAGGCCCCTCAGCTGTGTTCGATGATAAATGTAAAAGTGTGTGGTGCTTACCCTTACAAGTTCTGCAGGATGAAGCTCGGCAATTTGGGTAAATGTGATTACCACATAAACAGTTTAAACACAAGCCTAAACGTTTAACAACACGAATGCGTGATGGTGGGTTCAGAGCTAAAAAAGGTTTACACTGGTTAATATAGTGCCCCCCCTTACAATTTGGACATTGGTTATTGTATTGAGATTTTACCTTGGTTTGTTGTGGAGGGGACGTAATTACCATGGCCTTCCGGGGCGTCGAAACAGAGCTGACACCGGGATGATCAAATGCAGCTTGGCTGATTGTCTCCATAATGTCCGCCTGCTTCCTCAAGAATGCCTTAAAATCCTGTAAAGTAGGAAGTTCACGAGAAGTAGCCTTTTCTTC
Source organism: Epinotia demarniana (assembly GCA_945867215.1). Classification (NCBI taxonomy): domain Eukaryota; kingdom Metazoa; phylum Arthropoda; class Insecta; order Lepidoptera; family Tortricidae; genus Epinotia; species Epinotia demarniana. The sequence goes on along the minus strand of OX244274.1, from coordinate 21,218,632 downwards.
CCACTTTTTTTGTATATTTTTATCTAGTTTTGAGTTTAATAGGAATATTAGCAATACGTCCCAGCTTTCAGTGTTAATCTGAAGTGAACGGAGAGATCTTATGTGTTTTGATATATTATCTGACAAGCTTCGTAAAGCTGAGGCGTTATTGCATATAGACTCCATATGGAGGAGAGCACGGAGATGATTATTTACCAGTAGCCTTGGGTTATTAAATCTTTCGCATAATAATTGCCACGCAATTGTATAGCTCTCTTCAGAGTAATCAAGAGCACTAATAACCTCCAACGCGCCATCCTTTAAGCAACTGCGTAGGTATTTAAATTTTTGTATAGCCTTTAGATTCGATTGATTTATGAGTGCATCAAAAGTGTCTCTAAACTCTAGCCATGCAGTCATATCGCCACTAAAGGATGGCAAGTTGATGTCTGGGTACTTAACGGCTTCGGCTATTACCTCGGCACGTGGTGGCGGAGCGGTGCGCTGTGGTGAGGGTGGAGACGCCTCTGACAGTAGCCGTTTTGCCTTCGCTACTGCACTAAAATATGAGTTTTCAAAGGATTCTCGTTCGAGCAATTGTGCCTCGACATTGGAGCTCCACGTCTCAATACATTTTTGTAGTTGTCAAATTCTTTATACATAGCGGTTATTCTATCTAACCTTAATTCGATTTCTATTATTTTCTCAGCCGACAATGAGTCTGACGGAAATGTGCTAAGAAATTTCGAGAAAAGTGTTAGCTTTCCTTTAACTGTGCCGCGTTTTTTGATATAATCTTTTAATTTACCGTGTGCTACTACGGTCCTAGCCGTGTCAGAACCAGATTCATTGTCGGATGACATCTTTGACTACGTACATATGTGAAATGTGACACGCGACCGGTACGCCCAATACATAAAACAGAGAAATAAATGAGATAATAATTTAGGTATATTGCCAGCCCACTTGCCTTAGCAAACCCTTGACTCAGCAGCCGCCTGTAGTTCACGCCAGGAAGTTTGTCGCCATGTGTTCGATTATGCCACGCCCTCGCTGTAGGTTAGGCAATATAGGTTAGGTTACCGGCGACTACTTCTTCCACTGATAATTTGGTTGATCGGCTTGAGCTGGATGATCTTCGATGTGAATGCCACGTACGTCCGGATCTGAATTGCTTATTGGTATAATGTTTCGGTATAATTATACCTAAAATCTTCCGGCGTGCCTCGTTGTTTCAATCTTTGATTTCGGTGACGAGTATCTTCGTGAGGTTTCGTGTTCTTTCGGGGTCACCAAATGTTGGGACGATGACGAAGAAAAATGATGATGAATCTGTACAATTCCTTTATTTCCTGGATCAAATCCCAACCTTATCAAATACCGTGGCACAGCGTTCGGTGGTTTTAAAGCAAGAGCGCCCAGGTCGGCTGTCAGTCTGTTTTATCGACGAATTTGCTCTGTCGGTAAAACAGACTGCCGGCGCCATCTATCGGAACTGCTGTGTCGCTATTGCGACAGGTATATAGAAGACGTGTCCACGACTTTTATCAATATTGGCCAATTTCTGCCGTACTAATAGGAGAGGAAGGCAGTGATCATGGATTTCAACTCGCTACGATCTTGACCAATCTTTCGTGTGTGGCAGGGGCATTATGTTATTAGTAAGGGGTAGTGGAAGTCTTAGGTAGTGGAAGTAAGGTGTTGCCGGCCGAGTACATTATGAGGCAACCCTGGCAACCCCTTTTCACGCCAAGTTATGTATAGTGCTTTAAAAAAATAAATAAAATATAACTCAAAGAAACAAACTTTTTTCATGGCTGAACGCCGTGATGCTGTGCCACAAATTGTGGAATGAAATGTCTCGCTGCGCCCGAAACGTGAAATTTCGAAACCCATTCTGAAGAACAAATCGTCAAAATTTCATTGCATTTTTCTCAAAATGATTTATTTTCCCATAGAAGGCGTTTGCGGCCCGTGGGCCTGCGGTCTCGGTGGAACCCGGTTCCTGGCGCCCGGCGCGGCGTGGGCGCTGCGCTGGCTGGCGTGGCAGCTGGCGGCCGCGCGGTACGTGCTGGAGGGGTACAGCGTGGCCGACAACTCGGCCGTCTCCATGCTGCAGCTCTTCGACTTCCGGAAAGTGCTGCTCACTTACTATGTCAAGGTTGGTGTTATCATGTTCCTGGCGCCCGGCGCGGCGTGGGCGCTGCGCTGGCTGGCGTGGCAGCTGGCGGCCGCGCGGTACGTGCTGGAGGGGTACAGCGTGGCCGACAACTCGGCCGTCTCCATGCTGCAGCTCTTCGACTTCCGGAAAGTGCTGCTCACTTACTATGTCAAGGTTGGTGTTATCATGTTCCTGGCGCCCGGCGCGGCGTGGGCGCTGCGCTGGCTGGCGTGGCAGCTGGCGGCCGCGCGGTACGTGCTGGAGGGGTACAGCGTGGCCGACAACTCGGCCGTCTCCATGCTGCAGCTCTTCGACTTCCGGAAAGTGCTGCTCACTTACTATGTCAAGGTTGGTGTTATCATGTTCCTGGCGCCCGGCGCGGCGTGGGCGCTGCGCTGGCTGGCGTGGCAGCTGGCGGCCGCGCGGTACGTGCTGGAGGGGTACAGCGTGGCCGACAACTCGGCCGTCTCCATGCTGCAGCTCTTCGACTTCCGGAAAGTGCTGCTCACTTACTATGTCAAGGTTGGTGTTATCATGTTCCTGGCGCCCGGCGCGGCGTGGGCGCTGCGCTGGCTGGCGTGGCAGCTGGCGGCCGCGCGGTACGTGCTGGAGGGGTACAGCGTGGCCGACAACTCGGCCGTCTCCATGCTGCAGCTCTTCGACTTCCGGAAAGTGCTGCTCACTTACTATGTCAAGGTTGGTGTTATCATGTTCCTGGCGCCCGGCGCGGCGTGGGCGCTGCGCTGGCTGGCGTGGCAGCTGGCGGCCGCGCGGTACGTGCTGGAGGGGTACAGCGTGGCCGACAACTCGGCCGTCTCCATGCTGCAGCTCTTCGACTTCCGGAAAGTGCTGCTCACTTACTATGTCAAGGTTGGTGTTATCATGTTCCTGGCGCCCGGCGCGGCGTGGGCGCTGCGCTGGCTGGCGTGGCAGCTGGCGGCCGCGCGTTACGTGCTGGAGGGGTACAGCGTGGCCGACAACTGGGCCGTCTCCATGCTGCAGCTCTTCGACTTCCGGAAAGTGCTGCTCACTTACTATGTCAAGGTTGGTGTTATCATGTTCCTGGCGCCCGGCGCGGCGTGGGCGCTGCGCTGGCTGGCGTGGCAGCTGGCGGCCGCGCGTTACGTGCTGGAGGGGTACAGCGTGGCCGACAACTGGGCCGTCTCCATGCTGCAGCTCTTCGACTTCCGGAAAGTGCTGCTCACTTACTATGTCAAGGTTGGTGTTATCATGTTCCTGGCGCCCGGCGCGTCGTGGGCGCTGCGCTGGCTGGCGTGGCAGCTGGCGGCCGCGCGGTACGTGCTGGAGGGGTACAGCGTGGCCGACAACTCGGCCGTCTCCATGCTGCAGCTCTTCGACTTCCGGAAAGTGCTGCTCACTTACTATGTCAAGGTTGGTGTTATCATGTTCCTGGCGCCCGGCGAGTCGTGGGCGCTGCGCTGGCTGGCGTGGCAGCTGGCGGCCGCGCGGTACGTGCTGGAGGGGTACAGCGTGGCCGACAACTCGGCCGTCTCCATGCTGCAGCTCTTCGACTTCCGGAAAGTGCTGCTCACTTACTATGTCAAGGTTGGTGTTATCATGTTCCTGGCGCCCGGCGCGGCGTGGGCGCTGCGCTGGCTGGCGTGGCAGCTGGCGGCCGCGCGGTACGTGCTGGAGGGGTACAGCGTGGCCGACAACTCGGCCGTCTCCATGCTGCAGCTCTTCGACTTCCGGAAAGTGCTGCTCACTTACTATGTCAAGGTTGGTGTTATCATGTTCCTGGCGCCCGGCGCGGCGTGGGCGCTGCGCTGGCTGGCGTGGCAGCTGGCGGCCGCGCGGTACGTGCTGGAGGGGTACAGCGTGGCCGACAACTCGGCCGTCTCCATGCTGCAGCTCTTCGACTTCCGGAAAGTGCTGCTCACTTACTATGTCAAGGTTGGTGTTATCATGTTCCTGGCGCCCGGCGCGGCGTGGGCGCTGCGCTGGCTGGCGTGGCAGCTGGCGGCCGCGCGGTACGTGCTGGAGGGGTACAGCGTGGCCGACAACTCGGCCGTCTCCATGCTGCAGCTCTTCGACTTCCGGAAAGTGCTGCTCACTTACTATGTCAAGGTTGGTGTTATCATGTTCCTGGCGCCCGGCGCGGCGTGGGCGCTGCGCTGGCTGGCGTGGCAGCTGGCGGCCGCACGGTACGTGCTGGAGGGGTACAGCGTGGCCGACAACTCGGCCGTCTCCATGCTGCAGCTCTTCGACTTCCGGAAAGTGCTGCTCACTTACTATGTCAAGGTTGGTGTTATCATGTTCCTGGCGCCCGGCGCGGCGTGGGCGCTGCGCTGGCTGGCGTGGCAGCTGGCGGCCGCGCGGTACGTGCTGGAGGGGTACAGCGTGGCCGACAACTCGGCCGTCTCCATGCTGCAGCTCTTCGACTTCCGGAAAGTGCTGCTCACTTACTATGTCAAGGTTGGTGTTATCATGTTCCTGGCGCCCGGCGCGGCGTGGGCGCTGCGCTGGCTGGCGTGGCAGCTGGCGGCCGCGCGGTACGTGCTGGAGGGGTACAGCGTGGCCGACAACTCGGCCGTCTCCATGCTGCAGCTCTTCGACTTCCGGAAAGTGCTGCTCACTTACTATGTCAAGGTTGGTGTTATCATGTTCCTGGCGCCCGGCGCGGCGTGGGCGCTGCGCTGGCTGGCGTGGCAGCTGGCGGCCGCGCGGTACGTGCTGGAGGGGTACAGCGTGGCCGACAACTCGGCCGTCTCCATGCTGCAGCTCTTCGACTTCCGGAAAGTGCTGCTCACTTACTATGTCAAGGTTGGTGTTATCATGTTCCTGGCGCCCGGCGCGGCGTGGGCGCTGCGCTGGCTGGCGTGGCAGCTGGCGGCCGCGCGGTACGTGCTGGAGGGGTACAGCGTGGCCGACAACTCGGCCGTCTCCATGCTGCAGCTCTTCGACTTCCGGAAAGTGCTGCTCACTTACTATGTCAAGGTTGGTGTTATCATGTTCCTGGCGCCCGGCGCGGCGTGGGCGCTGCGCTGGCTGGCGTGGCAGCTGGCGGCCGCGCGTTACGTGCTGGAGGGGTACAGCGTGGCCGACAACTGGGCCGTCTCCATGCTGCAGCTCTTCGACTTCCGGAAAGTGCTGCTCACTTACTATGTCAAGGTTGGTGTTATCATGTTCCTGGCGCCCGGCGCGGCGTGGGCGCTGCGCTGGCTGGCGTGGCAGCTGGCGGCCGCGCGGTACGTGCTGGAGGGGTACAGCGTGGCCGACAACTCGGCCGTCTCCATGCTGCAGCTCTTCGACTTCCGGAAAGTGCTGCTCACTTACTATGTCAAGGTTGGTGTTATCATGTTCGGAGCTCATGAATGCTCCTTACCCTCTGGTGAATACTCGCCACCAGAGCTGTTTTCGAATTCCAAGACGCTGCTTTTTACCATTACTACGTAAGTGTTTGTGAAAAGTCTGTCAGATAGGTAGGAATCGATCAGGACGTACATAGAGTGCGGGAGATGTAGTTTCACTTTACATAGTAGACCTTTGTGCCACACTCTTTCGAAAGCTTGTTGTACGTCCAGGAAAGCCACTGAACAGTAAAGTTTATTTTCTAAGCAGCGTCTGATTTCGTTATATACGCGGTGCATCTGCTCAATTGTTGAGTGCGATTTCCGAAATCCAAATTGGTGCTTGGGTATTAATGACGTCATGGTCGTCCAGATGTACTTTTACACGTGCCACAAAAACTTTGAAAGAACTGGAGTGACACTGATTGGACGGTAAGAAGATGCTTCGTGAGGAGGTTTCCCGGCTTTGTGGATCAGCGATGTCCTCAAGATCGCATTGAACAGGGACGTGAGGAAAGTAATACACTCCCTCGGTAGCATCTTCAAAACTTTTGGAGTAATCAGATCAAAGCCAGGGGCTTTATTAGGGTCAAGGGTACGTATTTCACTTGCTGTCTCTTTTGGCGACGCCGGTGTGATAGGTGGGTACATCTGGAGATCCTGCAATAGTATTTCGTCCACATCTGATTCATCGGCGCTACCCTCATTATATTCCTCGTCATATTCCTCTTTTGCCAGATGGTCCACAAATACCTCAGCTTTTTCAGCATCTGTTCTTGCCCAAACAGACAAATATGGCGACTGACACACATTAGTGACGTCACAGGAACTGTAGATCCGTTTAGGCGCGAAAGCCATTAACCATTGGGATCATGGTTACACTTGTCTTAAGGCGTGGTCCATCTCCAAGAATCGAATGATATGGCAGTGTTCTCTGTTCCCTTTTATTTATTTATTTATATAAGTACATCCACATCACATATATTACATTATTGACTTAACTTAATTTTAAAAGGTATTTACTACTGATATATGCGACAATTACGGCGTACATAGCATTGACTGGTTAGGGAGTAGGTACATACATAGCGGTAGCAGACTTAATTATAAATTATTATTGATTGCGATTCTACTTTGTGAAACTAATCAGCTATTATTTATTATTATCATTATTTTACATTAATAGTGGTAGTAACAGTATTAAATAGCTAATCATCAACCAATAACGAATAATGAATAAATTAATAAATTAATGAAATAAAATACAATAAATTATGTTAAATTAAATTAAATAAAATTTTACACACAGATATTACAAACCAAGTGAAACAGAAGGATTATTTAGGGTACGGCAACACCTTGGACTTAAATTTAGGCAGATTGCAGATTGTCGAGGCAATGCGTTTTGCTCATGACGGCATTATAGCTAGCGCATATACGCAACAAGGGCGACTGAGAACCAAGGTTTGTTCTTGTTATCGGAATTGAAAAGGGTTTTGCTATAGGTCGCCGAGGGTAATTACCTGGCACGGATAATGAAACTCGTTCGACCAAGTTACTGCATTTCACCTGCCCATTCAACACCTTGTGCAGGAAGCAGAGGTCCAACAACTGGCGACGATCGCGAAGACTGTGCATTTTAAATTTGGCAAGTCGACTGTTGTATGGGTTTCTGTGGGAGAAACCGGGGGTACCAAACGCAAGGCTTCTTGTACCACCCCCTTGTCCCTTTGGTCCACCCTCATGTCAGTGCTCTAACCCTCGCTGACCTGTCTCATAAAAGACCCTCTAATCTAAGCGCATACATTGACGTAACTGGTAAGTGGTGACCGAAGAGCTGGCAGCTTTCTCGCGCAACGCATCACCGTTGCAATTCACCGAGGAAATGCAATGTTATTGTTATCATCTTGTATATACTTTAGAAAATAAATTGATATTTTATCACATGCATTGTTCACAGAGCATAATCTACTACACCATGCAATCAGCCAAGCTGGAAGAGTGGCTATCATCACCAACTCTTACTGAAGCGCTGAAGTCGATGGCCGAGCGCTCATTCGTGGACCTGGACCCCATCTTCAACGTGAATCTGGACGAAGACTATGACTTCAGGGCTTCTGGCATCACCAGGTAACAGTAGCCAGGGAGTTCCTATCACCGACCCTAGCATCTATTACCGTACCACCTCGTCGTGAACCGTGATGAAGACTGCGACTTCAGGGCCTTGGATCTCCGGGTATCCTCACCGACCATCGACCCTTGGGGCAGCTATTACCGACCCTTGTGGCAGCTATTACCGACCCTAGTGGGTCCTATCACCGACCCTTGGCACCGACCCACTGAGACGCTCAACGCGTTATCCTGACATGTCCTAGGGTTGTAGCATACCGGGTAAACACCTCAGATCGCAGAAGTCGTAACATCAAGGGTGTGGTCTGCTAGACTTTCTGTTATAACTGGATTGGCACGCGTAGTGCAAACAATCCATCACGCAAAATAGACATCGTTTAGCTGCGGAAACGCAGCCCCCGAAAACCTATAGGCTAAGCTATATTTACCAGACCCCGTATCATGATCGGCCTTATCACGCGATAAGTGACAGGATAGGAGCGTAGGATCTCGTTCTATCAAACAGTGTCAGCCAGTGACGGACGCTCTATCCTGTCACTTATCGTGTGATAAGACGGACCATGATAGGGGGTCTGGTGAATATAGCTTCGCCTATAGGTGGCAGTGGTAGGTGGTTGAGGATAGGGTCCACTTTCTGGCAATAATTAGAATGTTGATGCGGGAGTAGAGAGGGTGAGTGTGGACTTCACCCTAGAGGGGTTTATGGCAGCCCACACACAGAGAGAGACTCGGAAGTACTGTCTGGTCAATGGTTATTTATTCATCAACTCACATGGTATATATACGGGTACAGTAGTACCACAAATATAAGTTACATCGGCAATCTTCTTTCACGCTGACGACTGCTGACTAGTACCGAATGATATCGAACGTATGACCATTTCAATAAAGACCTTGTTGTACTATACGTAGGGTACAATATGCAATGACAGGTGCTGTCGTGCTGTCCCGCTCATAGCGCCCAATCAATCGCTAATCTGATACATGTTTAGTACAATATCTAATCTCTAAATGTGCCTTGTTGACATAGTATACATGTATGTTTCCACTGATAATAAGATGTCCCCAGAACCCGTTTCTGCGCGGTGTACCAGGAGTGGATAGTGCACTGCGGCTCGCGGCGAGGCGCGGGCTGGAGACGCCGAGCCGCGGCGAGGGACTCTCCGCTGGTGACGCTGTGCTTCGCGCTCAGCGTGGTCGGGCGGCGCGCTCTCGCTCACGCGCAACATCTGTCGGCGTCCAGGTACATGCTGATCAGCAAATAAGTTTCTGTCAATAATAGCAATCGTCTATATAGGTTGGCGACCCCTTACTTCCCTGCCTCTGTAGTAATATACTATTATTATTCTGTTCTAGTGTGGAGTTCTTCCTATACGGGCTGCACTCGCTGTTCAAGGGTGACTTCCGTATAACGTGCGCGCGCGACGAGTGGGTGTTCACGGACATGACGCTGTTGCATTCAGTGTTAGCGCCCGCTATTAGGATGGCCTTGAAATTGCATCAGGTGAGATTTTTTTTTAAATAATTATTTGAGAGGTGTTTTTCAAACTTTCCTCTACATACGGAGCTCCCTACTTTATCAGCTACAAGCGTACTGCAACGAAATCTTTGGCACAGTATCTGTAAGGTACCGGAACGCGCGGCGTGGGGCCCCCACAAGGTGGTCCGATGACATGGTAAAGGTTGCTGGAGTCCGGATGCGGGTGCCGCGGGACCGGTCACTTTGGCACTCTGGGGGAGGCCTATGTCCAGCAGTGAACGTCTTTCGGCTGATATGATGATCAAGCAGCATCAAGCGCATTACGCGCGGAGCTATTTTCTCATGATAATAAATTTACGTGCTAGTTTTCAATAAATGTGTTAGTCGAAGAAAAGTGCATTATTATTGTCCCCCTAGACAATATTGGCGACCGTGACAGGACCCCCGCCGTCGTCCAATGCCCGCGCGTACAGACGATCTTGACATATCGGTTACCTTGGTTCTGCTGCGGATAGCCTCATTTCTGATGCGATCACGCAGAGAAACTCCCAACATGGCCCTCTTCATTGCCTTTTGGGTGACTTTGAGCCTTCTTATGAAGCCCATAGTAAGCGACCACGTTTCAGTGTCATATGTCATCACTGGCAACACACACTGGTCAAAGACTCTCGTCTTGAAAATATTTGTCGTAGCTTCCCGAAGCCCAGCCGAGCCGGATTCGACGATTTGACCTCTTTCTCGAAGTTGGACCTACCTAACTAAATAAATCGTCTGTCCTAGGTATACATAATCGTCTACAACATTGTAATGGAAGTTGATACTACATGGGCATTGGACATGATCTTCGTCTTATCCATGTTCATTCTTAGACCAACTCGCACGGATGCTTTACTGAGGTCATCGAGCATCGTACTTAAATCCTCCATGGTCTCAGCCAAGACTACTATATAGTAGTAGACGATATCGTCAGCAAACCGAAGGTGAGTGATGTACTCGCCGTTGATGCTGATGCCTAGCCTTCTCCAGTCCAGAGTCTTGAAAACGTCGTCCAGTGCAGCGGTGAACAGTTTTGGAGAAATAACATCTCCTTGCCTGACTCCCCGCTGCAGCGGAATAGGATTACAGGTTTATGTTGTGTTTGCAGGACCACTTCATGTTCCCCGAAGAGTACTGCAGCAGCTCGGCGCTGTTCTCGGCCATCGCGTGCCACTCGGCGCGGCTCGTGATCTGCCACGAGGCGGCGCCCGCGTGGCGCCACAGCGTGCTCCGTGGCGCCCCGCACCTGCTGGCGCTCAGGTATAACTTCATGTTCCCCGAAGAGTACTGCAGCAGCTCGGCGCTGTTCTCGGCCATCGCGTGCCACTCGGCGCGGCTCGTGATCTGCCACGAGGCGGCGCCCGCGTGGCGCCACAGCGTGCTCCGTGGCGCCCCGCACCTGCTGGCGCTCAGGTATAACTTCATGTTCCCCGAAGAGTACTGCAGCAGCTCGGCGCTGTTCGCGGCCATCGCGTGCCACTCGGCGCGGCTCGTGATCTGCCACGAGGCGGCGCCCGCGTGGCGCCACAGCGTGCTCCGTGGCGCCCCGCACCTGCTGGCGCTCAGGTATAACTTCATGTTCCCCGAAGAGTACTGCAGCAGCTCGGCGCTGTTCTCGGCCATCGCGTGCCACTCGGCGCGGCTCGTGATCTGCCACGAGGCGGCGCCCGCGTGGCGCCACAGCGTGCTCCGTGGCGCCCCGCACCTGCTGGCGCTCAGGTATAACTTCATGTTCCCCGAAGAGTACTGCAGCAGCTCGGCGCTGTTCGCGGCCATCGCGTGCCACTCGGCGCGGCTCGTGATCTGCCACGAGGCGGCGCCCGCGTGGCGCCACAGCGTGCTCCGTGGCGCCCCGCACCTGCTGGCGCTCAGGTATAACTTCATGTTCCCCGAAGAGTACTGCAGCAGCTCGGCGCTGTTCTCGGCCATCGCGTGCCACTCGGCGCGGCTCGTGATCTGCCACGAGGCGGCGCCCGCGTGGCGCCACAGCGTGCTCCGTGGCGCCCCGCACCTGCTGGCGCTCAGGTATAACTTCATGTTCCCCGAAGAGTACTGCAGCAGCTCGGCGCTGTTCTCGGCCATCGCGTGCCACTCGGCGCGGCTCGTGATCTGCCACGAGGCGGCGCCCGCGTGGCGCCACAGCGTGCTCCGTGGCGCCCCGCACCTGCTGGCGCTCAGGTATAACTTCATGTTCCCCGAAGAGTACTGCAGCAGCTCGGCGCTGTTCGCGGCCATCGCGTGCCACTCGGCGCGGCTCGTGATCTGCCACGAGGCGGCGCCCGCGTGGCGCCACAGCGTGCTCCGTGGCGCCCCGCACCTGCTGGCGCTCAGGTATAACTTCATGTTCCCCGAAGAGTACTGCAGCAGCTCGGCGCTGTTCTCGGCCATCGCGTGCCACTCGGCGCGGCTCGTGATCTGCCACGAGGCGGCGCCCGCGTGGCGCCACAGCGTGCTCCGTGGCGCCCCGCACCTGCTGGCGCTCAGGTATAACTTCATGTTCCCCGAAGAGTACTGCAGCAGCTCGGCGCTGTTCGCGGCCATCGCGTGCCACTCGGCGCGGCTCGTGATCTGCCACGAGGCGGCGCCCGCGTGGCGCCACAGCGTGCTCCGTGGCGCCCCGCACCTGCTGGCGCTCAGGTATAACTTCATGTTCCCCGAAGAGTACTGCAGCAGCTCGGCGCTGTTCTCGGCCATCGCGTGCCACTCGGCGCGGCTCGTGATCTGCCACGAGGCGGCGCCCGCGTGGCGCCACAGCGTGCTCCGTGGCGCCCCGCACCTGCTGGCGCTCAGGTATAACTTCATGTTCCCCGAAGAGTACTGCAGCAGCTCGGCGCTGTTCTCGGCCATCGCGTGCCACTCGGCGCGGCTCGTGATCTGCCACGAGGCGGCGCCCGCGTGGCGCCACAGCGTGCTCCGTGGCGCCCCGCACCTGCTGGCGCTCAGGTATAACTTCATGTTCCCCGAAGAGTACTGCAGCAGCTCGGCGCTGTTCGCGGCCATCGCGTGCCACTCGGCGCGGCTCGTGATCTGCCACGAGGCGGCGCCCGCGTGGCGCCACAGCGTGCTCCGTGGCGCCCCGCACCTGCTGGCGCTCAGGTATAACTTCATGTTCCCCGAAGAGTACTGCAGCAGCTCGGCGCTGTTCTCGGCCATCGCGTGCCACTCGGCGCGGCTCGTGATCTGCCACGAGGCGGCGCCCGCGTGGCGCCACAGCGTGCTCCGTGGCGCCCCGCACCTGCTGGCGCTCAGGTATAACTTCATGTTCCCCGAAGAGTACTGCAGCAGCTCGGCGCTGTTCTCGGCCATCGCGTGCCACTCGGCGCGGCTCGTGATCTGCCACGAGGCGGCGCCCGCGTGGCGCCACAGCGTGCTCCGTGGCGCCCCGCACCTGCTGGCGCTCAGGTATAACTTCATGTTCCCCGAAGAGTACTGCAGCAGCTCGGCGCTGTTCTCGGCCATCGCGTGCCACTCGGCGCGGCTCGTGATCTGCCACGAGGCGGCGCCCGCGTGGCGCCACAGCGTGCTCCGTGGCGCCCCGCACCTGCTGGCGCTCAGGTATAACTTCATGTTCCCCGAAGAGTACTGCAGCAGCTCGGCGCTGTTCGCGGCCATCGCGTGCCACTCGGCGCGGCTCGTGATCTGCCACGAGGCGGCGCCCGCGTGGCGCCACAGCGTGCTCCGTGGCGCCCCGCACCTGCTGGCGCTCAGGTATAACTTCATGTTCCCCGAAGAGTACTGCAGCAGCTCGGCGCTGTTCTCGGCCATCGCGTGCCACTCGGCGCGGCTCGTGATCTGCCACGAGGCGGCGCCCGCGTGGCGCCACAGCGTGCTCCGTGGCGCCCCGCACCTGCTGGCGCTCAGGTATAACTTCATGTTCCCCGAAGAGTACTGCAGCAGCTCGGCGCTGTTCTCGGCCATCGCGTGCCACTCGGCGCGGCTCGTGATCTGCCACGAGGCGGCGCCCGCGTGGCGCCACAGCGTGCTCCGTGGCGCCCCGCACCTGCTGGCGCTCAGGTATAACTTCATGTTCCCCGAAGAGTACTGCAGCAGCTCGGCGCTGTTCTCGGCCATCGCGTGCCACTCGGCGCGGCTCGTGATCTGCCACGAGGCGGCGCCCGCGTGGCGCCACAGCGTGCTCCGTGGCGCCCCGCACCTGCTGGCGCTCAGGTATAACTTCATGTTCCCCGAAGAGTACTGCAGCAGCTCGGCGCTGTTCTCGGCCATCGCGTGCCACTCGGCGCGGCTCGTGATCTGCCACGAGGCGGCGCCCGCGTGGCGCCACAGCGTGCTCCGTGGCGCCCCGCACCTGCTGGCGCTCAGGTATAACTTCATGTTCCCCGAAGAGTACTGCAGCAGCTCGGCGCTGTTCTCGGCCATCGCGTGCCACTCGGCGCGGCTCGTGATCTGCCACGAGGCGGCGCCCGCGTGGCGCCACAGCGTGCTCCGTGGCGCCCCGCACCTGCTGGCGCTCAGGTATAACTTCATGTTCCCCGAAGAGTACTGCAGCAGCTCGGCGCTGTTCTCGGCCATCGCGTGCCACTCGGCGCGGCTCGTGATCTGCCACGAGGCGGCGCCCGCGTGGCGCCACAGCGTGCTCCGTGGCGCCCCGCACCTGCTGGCGCTCAGGTATAACTTCATGTTCCCCGAAGAGTACTGCAGCAGCTCGGCGCTGTTCTCGGCCATCGCGTGCCACTCGGCGCGGCTCGTGATCTGCCACGAGGCGGCGCCCGCGTGGCGCCACAGCGTGCTCCGTGGCGCCCCGCACCTGCTGGCGCTCAGGTATAACTTCATGTTCCCCGAAGAGTACTGCAGCAGCTCGGCGCTGTTCTCGGCTGTTCTGTTCTCTCTCTGGGTGGAAAACTCGCGCAGCAAGAAGATGTTGATACCCGCACAAGCCAGTTGTCCCGTGACCATGGATGTTGCAACACATCCGAAACGTCGGGAGACCTCAGTGAGGTAAATAAATAAGTTAATACGCGATTAAGTCCCGTTTAGTATAAATAATGTGTGAGAATCGTGAATGTTTAAATCAATATATAAATGATTTTGTCTTGAAGTCTATCCGTTGGAATACGTACTAAAATTATTATCTATTATCGTACTAATATCACCACTCTAAAATTCAATAACTGAACATTTAAAGTAGGACAAGTAATCATTCAACCTTGTATTAAGGTAAAAAAACCATAGTAAAAACGATTTATTAAAATTATTACCAAAAATAAACTGTTTTTAATTCCGCTCAATTATTTGTTATAAAATTTCTAAGCAGTGTCAACCCTAACGTCGGCCAGCACGAGGGGGCCACGACCCGCGCGTTCAAGGCAGCTCCATTGTTAAATTTTGTAGGCATGCATAACGGTAGGTATATCCGTTTTTATTTGGACTTGAGCATTTTTTCGTAGTACTATTATATCATCTGTGCCGCGGTATTAAAACCAGACCACAATAGTGACCTAGTCGGATCCTACCGACGCCTGGTTACCTAGTAGGTACTGTCGCAGCGTTTCCAGCGATCTATATAAAAACCGATACCCGATAGCAATAAAAAATGCATCCTCCAAATATCGTCAGAATAGTTTCCTAACGCGTGCCAGTCGAAATCTAAATAAGTTATCAAATGAACTTGATATCGATGTTTTCAACTGTAGAATCCCTAGCGTGAGACGTAATGTAGTGCAGCGATACTTTGAGTCTTTTGAGTGAGCGTGTTGCCTCCGTTATGTAGGCAATTATAATTAATAGGACTGTAAATCTATTCCTCTTACCTTGTTATACTTACTTTATTTTATTAGTAAACTTGAACTTCAGCGTTAGAAGAAAAAATGTAATTTTTATTCTTCATGTGCGGTTGTGTTAGTGCGCAACTTTAGTATCTAAGTACTTTTAGTTAAATAATATCAATATTTCATTACATGTTTGAGGAAAAGATCAATCATTCATTGTTGTTCAAAAAGCCCTTAAGGGGTATTTTGATGCCTCACAATACCGTCATAAATTTACTACCTAAAAACTATAAAGCACTCTATCTAGGTACTTTTGCCTTTTGTGTTTTTTCTTTGTAAGTGGCAGTATGTTCGAGCTAGCTATCGTACATCGTATCGCATTCAATATACTATTGCCTTTACAGTTGAATATGATGACATGGATGACATGCGTAACCTAGATTATTGACTTATTATATTTTTAGTGCATTAAAGAAGCAGATGTGTTTTAGTTATTATGACATTACTCCTGACATTTCCCATCGTATCCTGCATACTCTGACATACAACTGACATACATATAGACATTTTTGACAGTACGGTCAGACAGGACCGTACACTAGCCACTTAAATTTACTAATAGTGGAAGCCCCACAAGCCCAATTTCATAAGAAAACCGCAAATCGATGTACAGTTTAGCCGTTTGGCACACGCATACTAGAGGTCAAAACAATTTTTTTGACCCCCAGTTCCTAAAAAAAATTCCGTTAGGGGGGGAGTGCCGAAACATTTTTCTTTTTGTATGGAAAAAAATTTTTTTTTTTTAGAAACCTATCGTGTGTAGTATCATATGAAAGTGCTTTCTGAGACGATTCTAAAAATATGCCACATCATTACATTTTAGCCATATTTTTTTAATTAAAACAAAAATAATTTTCGAAACGTACCATTGAAAAATTAAAAAAAAAAATACTTAATGCAATCCTTTTCAAAATTGCTTTTTTGAGGTTAGATATGAGGATATCACGTATCATTTGTGGTAAATTGAATTTAAAAAAAATCAGCCATATCGTGTCTGGAGGAGCCCAAACTTGGTATGTTTCGAAAATTATTTTTGTTTCAATTAAAAGAATATGGCTAAAATGTAATGATGTGGTATATTTTTAGAATCGCCTCGAAAAGCCCTTTCATATGATACTACACACGATAGGTTTCTGAAAAAAAAATTTTTTTTTCCCATACAAAAAGAAAAATGTTTTGGCACTCCCCCCCTAACGGAATTTTTTTTAGGAACTGCGGGTCAAAAAAATTGTTTTGCCCTATAGTATGTGTGTGCCAAACGGCTAAACTGTACATCGATTTGCGGTTTTTTTAAGCGTAGGGCTACCACTATAAAGGTTCAACACTTACGGAGTGTGCCGGCGTTTCGCTTTAAGGTGGGCAGTTCAGTCATAATTAGGGTCAAGTCAAATGTCGAGTATAAGTTACGTCTCCCGACCCTGAGGGCACCGTGGTCCCGCCGCACAATATCTCCTCGCATACGCCAACTCGATCCAATATCAAATATCACACTCGCGCCTAGCGCGGACCAGTATTACGAGATCTGAACCCAAGATTAGGTTTCCAAACAGATTCCACTTATATTTCTACAATTCTGCTTAGCATTGTAGCATTTCATTATATTTACAACTGCGAAATAGGCTTGCATGTGACACTTACCCACTCTGTTTCGACACATGTATTTAGGTAATAAAATAATACTTTTTGTCTGTACCTATATTTAATGGAACTATAGGTTTAATCGTGTAACTCATAAGCTAACATATTCCTGTTCAACCGTGTGTAACATAAATAAAAAATAAAAAAAGTCTACCACACCGCCCGTGCGGTTGCCAAAGTGAGCAAGACCGGGTGCAAAGTCATTCTGTCCAACTGACAGCTGACACTTATTTTACTTTTTAATTCTAAGGACCTACTGACGGGTCCGAACAATTATACTAACTTCTTGGTCGTATCCTCATGTCTGAGAGATGACATCTATGGGTGACTCTTTCGACCACTACTCTCCAGACCGTTTATACTAACCTAACTAACCTTTTGGTGAGATAGGGCACAGCGAAATGTCATCCCGCTCGAATGTGGAGCAGCCCAACTGGGGAAGTACCTCCACCTTGCAGAAGACCACAACCACAATAACACTACTACTTGCTCTGTAGTAGTGTTGTGTTCCTGAAGGTGAACAAGGTCGCCAGAGCTCCCGAAGGTGCGTTGTGTTGAATGCGAGGGCACTTGTTCCTTCAACTGTCGACACGGCGAATCGTCATAGTCAAACATATCAAGGGTCGGCAACGCCCATGTTAC
The DNA here is from genome assembly GCA_945867215.1 of Epinotia demarniana. NCBI lineage: Eukaryota > Metazoa > Arthropoda > Insecta > Lepidoptera > Tortricidae > Epinotia > Epinotia demarniana. Next base: position 21,201,469 of record OX244274.1, on the reverse strand, counting down.
TTTTGGAGTTGCGCAGGCTGCGGTGTCCGCTTACCATCAAGCGGGTCGTACGCTTGTTCGCCACTGTCGTTGTACCTATAAAAATACTATTTCTCTTATATTCCAGACACGTGATGGACGAAGGAAACGATGACTACAAGATAATAATGCTGAACAAGCGCCACCTAGGCTTCAGAGTCATCAAGCTTAACCGCGAGTGCGTGCGCGGGTTGTGGGCCGGCCAGCAACAGGAGCTCGTGTACCTGCGGAACCGGAACCCGGAGCGGGGGTCCATACAGAACGCTAAACAGGTAAAAAACCCCATTATCATATCTGTCGAACGGAACCCCGAGCTGGGCCCACACAGAACGTTAAACAGATGAGGTCATCATCATAATTATCTTGTCTTATCTAGATGGGGGCCCTTTCGAATGCACTTCGACCCAGCGGGATATTTTGTGCATTTGCCCTATCCATCATTCGCTCGCTCCATCATTTCCACATAGCGGATGATGCAGCTCAGCGGTAGCACCTTGAATTCCTTTGGTTGCGGATAGTCGTTACCAAAGTAATTCATTCTTTGTCTGGCAAGGGCATGACATTCACACAGTAAGTGTTCCATAGTCTCATCCTCCTCACCACACATTCTACAGTCTAAACTGGCCATGAAGCCCTAGCCCTCGTGCCCTGGTATCCAAACTAGTTGCACCGTATAGTGCTTCCAAAGCTTGTTCAGTCCCTGGACGCAATTATAGACTAGTCCAGAATCCACTTTCGGCGGCGTAAGCGCTTTAAGACGCTGTCAACACCAAAATGCCCTTGAGGATTTGGGATAGCGCGCACACTGTCTATTTGTATCGGAGTGAACAAGAGCGAGTGTTACTGGGCGGCCCGGTTTTTTAAGAAAATAGTAAATAAATATTGAAATAAATAAAACTGTGGGTTATACATCGAAGCTACGGTAGCCCAGTGGTTCAGGCATGCGGCTGTCAAACGGCGGTCGTGGGTTCGAATCCCGGCTCGTACCAATGAGTTTTTCGGAACTTATGTACGGAATATGATTTCATATTTACCGTTAGCTTTTCGGTGAAGGAAAAACATCGTGAGGAAACCTGCATACATCTGCGAAGAAATTCAAAGGTGTATGTGAAGTCCCCAATCCGCACTGGGCCAGCGTGGGGACTACTGCCCGTTCCCTCTAATACATGAGAGGAGGCCTGTGCCCAGCAGTGGGACGTATATAGGCTGATGATGTGTAATGTGATGTGTGGGTTATATGACCCGTTAGCGGTTTAGGTATGAATATGTTTCCTTCATGTTTTAATTGCGGACCCGTTTTTTTTTTTTTTTACCCCTTCGTCAATAAAATGAAGACAACCGTTTAGTGATGATTTTAAGACCAATCTTTGCAATTATTATCTATCGAGTCCGTCTACGGTATTTGAAATATGGTGAATATTAACATATTTTTTTTGGTGCGCTAGAACAATTAGTTTTGCTTAAAAAACTGCTTAACATAAATTTCAACAAAATTAGGTCATGTCAGCCTCTTAATTGTCATCATCATATTAGCCGAAAAACGAATGCTGGAACCACCGGACAGACAGAAACCTTTTTTTTTTAATAATATCTGAATATTTCAACCTGCTAATTGCGGTACCATCTTACACAGATAGGCATAGCCCCAAACTAGGCATAAGTTGTACTATGAGTATAGGTTACGATTTACAAACTCATACAGAGAATATAATCATCGTCCATACTATCCATACTAATATTATAAATGCAAAAGTGTGTCTGGCAGTATGTGTTTCGGCAGTTGGGTAGCCCCGTAGTGGAACCTACCCACAGGCCAGCCAAGACCCGCAGCTGCAGCCCTTCAGACTGCTGCCAAGAACCGAGGTCCAAAAAAAAATGTCTGTGTCTTTCGGTTACCTCTTCACGCTTAAACTGCTGAACCAATTTAGGTGAAATTTGGTATAGAGATAATTTGAGTCACGGGGAAGGACATAGGATATTTTTTATCCCCGAAATCATCCCCTGAGGGGGTGAAATGGGGGGTGAAAGTTTGTATGGACTGTCGGTTACCTCTTCACGCTTAAACCGCTGAACCGATTTAGGTGAAATTTGGTATAGAGATAATTTGAGTCACGGGGAAGGACATAGGATATTTTTTATCCCCGAAATCATCCCCTGAGGGGGTGAAATGGGGGGTGAAAGTTTGTATGGACTGTCGGTTACCTCTTCACGCTTAAACCGCTGAACCGATGTAGGTGAAATTTGGTATAGAGATTTTTTGAGTCCCGGGGAAGGACATAGGATATTTTTTAACCCCGAAATCATTCCCTGAGGTGGTGAAATGGGAGGTGAAAGTTTGTATGGACTTTCGGTTACCTCTTCACGCTTAAACCGCTGAACCGATTTAGGTGAAATTTGGTATAGAGATAATTTGAGTCACGGGGAAGGTCATAGGATATTTTTTATCCACAAAATCAACCCCTGAGGGGGTGAAATGGGGGGTGAAAGTTTGTATGGACTGTCGGTTACCTCTTCACGCTTAAAACGCTGAACCGATTTAGGTGAAATTTGGTATAGAGATAATTTGAGTCCCGGGGAAAGACAGGATATTTTTTATCCCGGAAATCATCCACTGAGGGGGTGAAAGTTTGTATGGAGCTGCGATATAAACGAGCTCCACGCGGAAGGAGCCACGGGCAGAAGCTATTACAAAATATATAAAAGAAAACATCCAAAACTTGCTCATCGCCTTTAAGATTCCAACTCGTAACGGCTGATTTCGTAGGCAGGGTCACTACTAACTATCAAACGCTCGCTGCGCTCGGGGAAATAATATGTGACTATGGAACAGCTCTCTTCGCTCTCTGTCTCTGGTAAGCGCGAGAGAGGTATCTCGCACCTTAAACATTTTTAAAAGTGCCTCTTTATGCTGTGTGTAGGCGACATAGAGTCGTTTTTTATGTTCTAGTGCAGTAAAATCTTCGTCGAAGACCAAGGCAATCCAACAGCCACACAAACAACTTAAACTTCATAGAATGAACTCTTTATTTTTATTTTATTTTATGTTTCGTTAGTATTTTAAGAGCAAGGCAAGGATACCAACAGCCAAAGTACACAATAAAACTTCAACTTCATTTTTTTATGAAATAAACTTGTAGTTTTCATTTCCTCGTAATTGAAGTGAAAAGTCGGAAGGTGGCCATAGGAACTCCGTAATTAAACGAAGCAACCCCATCAAGTTGGGCTCGTTAGAATCGTCTCAATGAGAAGTTGATGATGGTATACAGAAAAGTACAGTCGGCAATAAAAGCTTGTACCAAAAATGATATTTTTGACCGTAAATTGTTTTTAGTCTATGAGGTACCTATTTGTAAACATGGATCTTTGTTGCTGATGTAAATAAATAGAGCATAAAATAAATAAACTTTGAATGTTTCCTTAGGCGCTCCGCAACATAATAAACTCGTCGTGCGACCAGCCTATCGGCTACCCGATCTACGTGTCGCCTCTGACCACCTCGTACGCGGACACGTCACCCTCGCTGTGCTCGCTGCTCGGCGGCCCCGTCACCGTCACCGCCATCAGGACCAGGGTCGCCGCGCTCTGCAAACGGTCAGTACATCTGTTCTATATATACTGTTATACATTGACTGTGGCATTGTTTTGATACGCTGCTGCGTTATGCGCTCCTGGTATCCGTTGAACCATTAGGGGGCTCCTAGCTCCCAATTAAAAGCTTCCCAAAAACCTGTAACTGTCGGCAAAACACGGTGCAACATGAAAAAATTAACATCTCTGTTTCTATGCAGCATTCACCTAAGTTTAACAAATAAAACACTTTGCCTTCGGTTTTTTCGTGTTTTTTTATGGCTTATCGTATTAACAACAACGAGGTGTACTGAAATGGTATCCCATATTTACATCAAAACTCATAGTTTTCGGGATATATGGCACCAAACTTTGGCAATTGCAGGCCATTAGAGCAGTTTTTCTGATGTAATTTTTGTGAAAATGAGCTTAAAATAAAAAATCTCTCATGTGTTGTTAGAGACGTCAATAAGGAACAGTTATATATAGATTTCGTACATAAAAATGCATAAACAACCTACTAATATCGAAAACAGAGCTATTTTGGACCATGTTTGAATAAGTCATGTAAAAATAAAATATTAATTATATTCAAAAAACTCGTGCACACTTAGATAAAGGATTGAAGAACCGATAAGTGTTTGTGCTATAAGTATAAGTATAGTTTTGACGGCGAAATATCAACTCAAAACTCTTCAAAACTAGCCAAAACGTGCGTGGAGCCTTTTAAGGCCTGCCATAGACTGTATGCATGTATGTCGCAGGAAAATGTACTTACAGACTTTATCATTTCACTAACCGTGGTAAAATGATAAAACGAGTTGACTCTGCGAGTTAGTTCCGTGAACTCACTGACGCGTCTCAGGGTTTTTTTTTTTAAAAAAACGAGTCTCTTTTTTTGGCTGATTTCGTTATTTCACTAAACAGATTCGGAGATATCATCAAATGACTGATTTTGTTAAATATCAAAGAGCTACGCTAGCCTAGTGGCTTAGGCATGTGGCTGTCAAGTGGCGGTTGTGGGTTCGAATCCCGGCTCGTACCAATGAGTTTTTCGGAACTTATGTACGGAATATTTACCGTTAGCTTTTCGGTGAAGGAAATCATCATGAGGAAACTGGTCTCATCCCAATAAGGTCTAGTTTTCCTTCCGGGTTGGAAGGTTAGATGGCGGTCGCTTTGCACAATTAGTGCCTATGCCAAATCTTGGGATTAGGTGTCAAAGCGGACCCCGGGCTCCTTTAGGGTCCAACCGGGAATAACGCTAGGAGGATGATGATGACTGATTTTATCAAATGGTAAAATGGATTCGCCACTTTAACAGGGTTGGTCTCAGACGGTCCTGAACGCAATTTGCCTAGTTGGAGTTTGGCCCACATTGCAGTTTGACCACCGAGCATTATGCCTAAAACGCAAAATGCCTACCCTAGTAGCATTTTATGTTGGCATTTCGTTGGGCCATTGATCACCGAATGGTTGGTCAATCGTTGCGAGTGAAACACCTGTTTTCGGTAAAACCAACTATGTCTTGGCCCAACATTGAGCCTACTATGATGACTATGTTGGGCCAACCACCGTTTCCGGTTGTAGGGCCAATTTAGATTTGCAACGTAGGGCCTGCAGCAACATTACTACAACAACCATGTTGGGCCAACCACAGTGTCTGCCTGTAGGGCCAATTTGGATTTGCAACATAAGGCCTACAGCAATACTACGGCACTTGGGCCTAAAGCAACATTGCGTAAGAAGGCCCTACAAAATAAAAGCACTCTGTACCAACGTAGAATACCCGTTGGCAGTTAGTAGGGTTAGGTACAGTTGTTTATCTCACGAAGGCGGGTTGGTCTTACTTATGTAGATACGATCTCCACCGAGCGACGCCGGGGCGCACATTGTAAGTGCTATAGGAAATTGAAGCGTCTCTGCTGTAGTCACAACCCGCCTTCGTGAGAATAAACATCTGTAACATACAAAGTAAAAGTCTTTAATTAACCGAATTCACATACGTAACTGCACATTAACATTAGTTAACGGAGATTTAAATGCCTTCTAAGAATTTTCACATTTACTTGCCATCATTTTGTACAGCTAACCCTTAAAATAAAACTTCACATACTTAATACGTTTATAATTTTATTGTACTGAAAAAAAGGGGTCTACCTCGCGATCCCTAACATCGTTTGTCCTAAAACCACTTGGCCGAACTGTTTTGTCCTAATGGGCATTAGCCTTAACAATCAATTGCCATAATAATCATTTTCCATAATGATTATTATGCCCTAAAACTCATTTGCCCTCATTTTTACCATAATTAATAATAATAATAATAAATACTCTTTATTGCACCACAACAAGAATGACAAACAGGTTACAAAAAAATTGCTTAATAAATAATGGACACAACAGGCGGTCTTATCGCTTTAAAGCGATCTCTTCCAGACAACCTTTGTACAGCAGGAAACATTTAAACTAGAATTTTTAACAGTAATTAATAATATCCCTAATATTATTATCCATATTCGTCGAAATCCCTAATAACGTTTCACCTCATGTCATTTATCCTAAGTGTTGTTGTCCTAATGGGCATTATCCCTAACGATCAATAGCAATAATAATCATTTTCCATAATGTAATGATTGCCCTAAAACTCATTTGCCATTCCCTAATATATCTGCCATAAGCGGAGCCTCCAGCTTCGTAGGCGGCGGGCTCACTACCAACTAGTGTACATTGCAGAGTTAAGGCTATTTAGAGGGGAGCTCTTAGGGCCGAAACACAACCGTGTTGCGGCGCCGCACCGCCAAAGGTGCGGCCTGACGCTACCGCCAACTTTGGCAATATTCGGCGTGGCGCAAACTGTGCATTAACAGTAGGTGTATGTAAAAAGATAGTAAATAAAAGAAAAGATCTTAATCTGTCCCCACGAGGTTAAGGGTGCATAGCCGCTGCACTCCCACCCCGCGAGGAACCATTAAATAAATAAATAAATAAATATTTGGGGACAATCTGACAGTTCTGACACAAATCGACCTAGTCACAAACTAAGCAAAGCTTGTACTATGGGTACTAGACGACGATAAACATACTTATATAGATAAATAAATACTTAAATACATAGATAACATCCATGACTCAGGAACAAATATTCATGCTCATCACACATATAAATGCCCTTACCGGGATTCGAACCCAGGACCTCTTGCTTCGTAGGCAGGGTCACTATCAACTAGGCTAAAGCGGTCGTCTAATACCTATTCTCTCTAGAATTAGAATCTAAGAAAGTCTAAAGAAGTCTAAGGCAGAGCCCAGTTAGGTACGACGACGAGCGAAGCGAGGAGGAGTGTTATGTTGAGCGGGCCGCGGCAGCGGCCGGCGAAGCGCCAGAACTGGACTGCTGTCAGGTAATAAAAGTAGGTTAGGTTAGGCAGAATAGTAGGTTAATCACAATTAGGGAAAATAATCATGAGGACAAATAATGTTAGGTAGTACAAATATAGGACAAACTACAATAGGCCATACAAAGTTAGGAAAAATAATCATTAGGATTAACGATCATTAGGCTTAGTGATAATTATGACACATGACTATTATGGCACATAACGTTAGGATGAATAATCAATATGGCAAGTGACGTTAGGAAATTAATCATTATGGGGAAAAAAATCATCCATACGATGTTAGGAAAACTAAAGAAAGCGCATATGAGTGTTAGGACAAATGATCATTAGGACATAAAACGTTAGGGAATGCAAAAATAGGTTAAAAAACGTTAGGGATTCAGATATAGATCCAAAAAAAGATTGGCTGGTGGTCCTTAACTGAGTCGTCGACTTTGGTGTAGTACCAGGTGGTGTACTTAGTATGGAGTCTGTAAAAAAAGAGACCTACATAAGTAACATGAAACTTGCGGTTTTATTGAAAGTGACGTGTGTGGTTGTTGTGTGTCATTTAATTCAAAATATTCAAATCACTGAACTTGACAAGAGCGATTTGGAAAAGTTGAAAAACCCCAGACATTTTCATTTCAAAGTTCAATAAGTACTTATGTCAAAAACGTAGCTAAGAACCATCACGATCACATCAGCTTACCGATGAAAAAAATGCATTCAAATTGGTCCATTCGTTTAGGAACTACGAAGTCCTAGGCCCCCCTTTACTACATGCTACAGTCCTTATTACTTATATTATAATAATAAGTAGCTAAAACGAACCTTTTCACAAAAACGGTGAAAACTATTAATTATTATGTACTTATAGAAAAATGGCAGCTCGAGACGTTTGCCAGCATCAGTTTTAAGTAAACCAATATTTAAACAAAATGAACACGACGTTACAAAACTAAATTGACCTTGTGATTTAAAAATTGAATAAACTATTATTAACTCACCTGTCTCGTTCAATATGCGTTTAATGGGATCAACACAACATGCCAATTCTTATCCGGTAATATTTTAGTTGCGAGGCATCTGTTAAATTTACTGACGATTTTATGAGGAGGCCAAAGGCACTCCTTCTTGCGAGGCGCGATCCACTCTTCTTTTATTAAGACCACCGCCGTCACCATCAGAGCCATTAAATTCCACCACTTTGAACATACCTACTAAACGTATTCATTTGCACACAATTTTTGTATGTATTTCCTAAGTAAATATGCAATCCTTTCAAAAACAAGTAATACTTTATACCATTACACGCACTATTACCGATGGCGATCGATAGCAAAATGGCCGCGCGTGCCCCTGTCCACCCCCCCGCACCGCACTTTGTTTTCGAATTCCCCTCTCCTCCCGCTGCCATTGTTGTCTGTTTTCAATATGCAATAGTACTAATGCTATGTGCCCTCTGGTGATGAATAGCGTAATAAGTACTTGTTTAGCCCATGTACAGGCCAGTGACGGCTGGGCAATGCCTCTAGTCGACACGCGATAGCGCTCAGTTCCAATTTTATATGGTAGGAAAGCCAACTAAGTTGGTGGTATTATTTATTTATTAGAGAAATGGCAGCCTCTAGAGCCTTTGCCAAGGACAAGTACACAATAAGAAAAACATTTCACAATACACAGTGTTATTAGCATGATGTACGGTGGAAGGGCTTCACGATTCACTGGGTGATAGCTGGAGCAGTACAAAGCACAATTGCGGCCGCGACCACGAACCACTGAATGATGCCCAAGACTTGGTTATTCGCATTTCCAGGAAAATTCTTCATTAACACTTTCGCAACTAGGCAAAATTCCGAACAATACCCCAGAAACCGACAGAACTCGCTAGTCGTGAGGGTTTATAGCTCGTGCTCGACTCTCGGGTATGCCGGCATCTTAGTAAAGTTTACGAGTGCCCGAGAGTCGGGTACGCGGTGTCCAATGTTTTAACTGTAGCCTTCACGTTTGCTATTCACTGCATAATACGCGTCCAATTATACATTAAACAGCAGGATGCAGAAAATAAAAATAAAATGTCTGGAGCACGATCCGCCATGTTCCATAGACAGAGTTGACATTGGGGACCGTTGGCGCCTTGGCGGTTGACAGCTAGTCTTTTTTTTTAAATTTCTAGTTCTTCATCCGGCCGCAAAGAAGCGCTGCAAACTGTGAAAATGTAGGCCTTTTTAAGTGTGCCCCCCCTGCCTTTAACATCCTGCGTGATTTGATCATAGGCCTTAGAGATTTGTTCCAATCTTTGTTATGGCTTGTTCTTTGCGACATATACAGGGTGACACATAAGATGTACTACAAAATAGCAAAATGTGAATCTATCCATGATTTTAAGCAACTTTTATTATGCGACCAACTTTGTGTTATGCCAAAAAAATCCAACTATTTCATACATTGTGCTCATTTTAGACTGAAGAAAATGTATGAACAGGTGTTTTTTTGGCATAGTACAAAGTTGGTCCCATAGTAAAAGTTGCTCAGAATCATGGATAGATTGACATGTTGGTATTTAGTATAACGTGTGATGTGTCACCCTGTATATTGTCAGGGCGCGGCGGGCCTGCGGGCTGTACTCTCCGGCTTGCTTGGCTTGGCTAACGTGTGGTCCCCAGGATCCGGCGGCGCTGCGGCGAGGGCTGCTCGTCGGGCGCGGACGCGGGCGCGGCCGAGGCGGGCGCCGCGCGCGCCACCTCTACACCCCGACACAACGCGCTGCACTTATCACGCAGCTCACTAGGTAACATCTTATGTGCCGGCCCATTAAAAAAAATCCACAGTGAAAACGACATCTTCTGAATGGTTAAAAAAACACCCCTCTCCCCCCTCACCCCTCACCCCTCGTCTCCGCCCCAAGCCCCTACGTATATCATCAAAAAAACCTATTTTTAAAAATCATTTGAAACTCTTGAAACTCGCCGTTTTGAAGCGCAACTCCCGCTTTTTGTGTTCCGAAAATTGGCATTCGGCGGGGGAAGCTGTGATTGAACGAATCGCTGTTCAATTCAAACTGTCCAACAAAATCATTGTTGGACAGTTTTTTTTTTTAAAAATTATTTAGGGAAACAAACAGCCACTACAAGGAAATCTTAATATTAATAGCCTTATAAATAGATACAATATGTGTGACCAACACCGTTCACCACGTATTACTTATTTGCATAAATCGTTCGGAGTAAGAGTTAGGGGTGCAGCCCCTGAAGTTTTGTGAAAGGAAAAAATATAAATAACAATTTTAAAAAAGAGAAAAAAAATACATTCCCGGCCACAGTTAAAGAGAGAATTGATTATGTGAGTTATTATTATTTATATACTAAGCAAGAACATGCTGAGTTAAACTAAATGAACAATATCAAAGTGTTTCAGTTATATTATACTGTTTTTGAGTACATCTATTATTTGTTTTGAACTCATAGTTGGCCTTTTCGTACGATCTCCAACCAACCCCAGCTATGAAACCTGCCACATTTCCGAGCAGTGGCGTGAAAAAGTAGTTTTCAATTCAAAAAACCCGGGTTGCACTCCGGGAGTGCCAGCAGAAGTGAAACCTTGTGAATTTCTTAAAAAAAAATCCCGCCCTCGACCCTCCCCCGCCCCCAAGCCCCGTCCGTCTTACGACCGACTTGTTTCGAATCTCACCTTACGCATCATGATATCGAAAATCTTACGGTCACGTGACCTCCTAAGCTCATACACCAGTGGCGAGTTAAAAAAAAATCCCCATATCAAAAGTGCACAACGCTGCTAAAGAAGTTTCACTTCAAAAGTCGTGTATCCAATAATGGACTTGTGCTCAAATCGCACGAGGTTTTTTCGGCTACTTTTTGACCCCCGCCTTGGTGATATTTGGTGAGGTTCTTGGCTCTTAGTTTCGTTCACTGTAGAAACATACGCTTGAGGTCTCCTTATACCCTCGATATGTCACTATAGTCCGCGCGCGAAAGCTTGAGAAAATTGGCATTTTTGTCAAAACGAATCATTGTTTCAAGAAAGTAACCAGTGAAGTTTTCGAATACGTTTTGATTCTTTTCCCGGTAGAGCGGTCAAAATATCACCCTCATAGTATAGGAAGTAAACGATTTATTTGTACTTCTTTTTCTATAGCCATTATTCTTTAAAATATCAAACAATAATATGGTTAATGAGAGACCGAATTCAAAGATTTATGTTGTTATTAAGAATGTTTAGTCATTGAGTTTCAGAGTTTACACTCTCAAAAATCACCTTTTTACCCTAGCGGAGGCTCCGCCTCAAATATGATATTGTATGAATGTGTTTCAGCGGGCACTCGCGGCAGCCTAGCCAGCGCGGGCAAGCCGGGCGCCACGCTGGCGTCCCTGGCCGGCTTGCTGCGGGAACACTCGCACGAGCGGACGCAGGAGGAAGCCACGAATGGTCAGTGCTACAACTCTACTTACACACTTCTTGTATGTAAGTAGAGTTGTATGTAATTATGTCGCAGCCGATAGTCGAATCGGCCGCCATATCGTTCAATACTCACCCTTTATACGTGAGTAGGGTGTCCAAAATTTAATTAAAATAGTAAGTATTTAAGTAAATGAAAAAAAAAGGAGTGCGGACTGATAATCCCCAGCGAGCCGACGTCACCCCGCTGCGCGGGGGTCGTCTATTTCTGGTCTGCGGGGCACAAGTGAACCCTAACCTAACCGACCTAAGACAGAGTTCGCTTATGACAAGCCATTGTGATGTGTGTTTTGGGCACACACCCAAATTCTCCGCCAGTTTCCAGACTAGCTCAGGGGTACTACGAGGGATCTAAGGGTGTAAGTAATGCAAACACGGATTAAATGTATGACAAATAAGGGTCTTACGCCCGTTTATTAACAAGCAAATACTATAGCCTAGCTCTTTAAATATACGGCACGGGTTAGAATAGAATAGAATAGAATAGAATGTTTTTATTGTCCACTGTGTAGGTATACATATAGATGATCGGTACAGAAAATGGTATCAACAGTTGCCCTTTGCGAACATACAATATAATTCTTATAAACTACTTATAAACTAAGCATATCATATACTATATTAACAAAACTAATTTACATTCTGTAGCTGCATGCGTCGTCAAAAAAGTCTTTAAGATTGTAGTATACCTTCTCAATCAGCCATTTCTTTAACTTATACTTAAATATATTACCTTGCAGCATTTTTAATTCGTTAGGTAATTCATTAAACACTCGTATTGCCGTTAAAAATGTGCTTTTGTAATACATTGTATTGTTAGCAATTGGACGCTGTAAATTAAATTTATATTGAGACCTTACATTTTCTCTTAACGAGTTTTGTTTAGCAAAATAGTCTGGATATTTTTTTACAAATAGACATAATTCCATTATATATATACCGGTAAGAGTGAGAAGAGCCTTTTCTTTAAAAATACTTCGAAGCGAATGTTGGTAATGTAAGCGGTATATGGTGCGTATACATCTCTTCTGCAAAATAAAAGTAGACTGTATATCGACAGAGTTTCCCCAGTAGATGATACCATATTTTAATAATGGATACACATTTCCGAAATAGGCATTTAAAACGATGTTTTCTGAACATGTTGCAGATAAAATCGACAAAGCGTAGCAGTTGCTAGAAATGCTATTGTTAATCCTTTTAATGTGAGTTTTCCAACTCAAATGGGTATCAATAGTCACTCCCAAAAAATTAATACTCTCTACTTCTTGTACCGAAACTCCAGCTTCGCTTATGTTTAATGATATAGGAGTTGATCTATTGCTTCTAAACTGCATTAGCTTCGTTTTGCTTAAATTTACACTAAGATTGATACTAGAGAGCCACTCTACAACTTTTTTCAGCGTTGTATTAATATTTTGTTTGAGTAAAGGTATTTCTGACTTATCCCCTGAGAAAAGTATTGTGGCATCATCCGCAAACAACACACAAAGTTCACTTACAACTTTAGGAAGTTCGTTAACATATACTAAAAATAACAATGGTCCCAGAACGCTGCCCTGGGGTACTCCTATATGTACTGCCTCAAATTCGGATCTGAAATACTCCAGAGTTTTGTTAGATTTACAATATTTAACAATGACTGTCGCTTGTTCCCGATTGGACAAGTAATTATCAAACAACTTAAGAGCTTGCCCTCTTACACCGATTGTCTCAAGCTGTTGCAACAGAGTATGATGGACAACACAATCAAACGCCTTAGACATGTCAACAAATAAGGAGAAACAAGGTTTATTTTCGTTAACGATATCCCATATATTTTTAAACATTTTGAAAATAGCTAGTGTAGTTGACTTGCCTTTTTGGAATCCAAATTGATTGGGATTTAAAAGTTCATTTGACTGTAGAAAGTGCATTAACCTATTGTATATTGGCTTTTCAAATACCTTCGACAAACTGGGAAGTAGGGTAGTAGGGCTATCGGTCTATAATTACTTATATCACCCCTGTCTCCCTTTTTGTGTAAAGGCTTAATTAGTGCTTTTTTAAAATCTATAGGAAATTCACCGGTTTCAAGAGTTAGATTGATGATATACACAAGAGGATGAACAATAAAGGGTATACATGCTTTGATAAGTTGCACTGGTATATCATCATGGCCTGAACTTTTTTTATTTTTTAATGATTTAACTATTTTAATAATTTCGTGATCGTCCACTGGAACTATAAACATGCTTTTGTGAAATTTACTAGAGATTGTCTTATAATTACTCCTAGCAGTCGAATTATTTACAGCTTGATTTGTGAAAAAATCATTAAAGCATTTTGCCATATTTATAGGATCCGTGGTGATGCGGCCATTAAAAACTATATTTTCAATGGTCGCTGGAATACTATTGTTCATAGTGGTTTGTTGTTTAATTATACCCCATGAAGCTTTTGTCTTATTAGTACTGTTAATAATACACCTATCATTTGATATCAGTTTTGAGTTCCTTATTACCTTTTTTAATGTATTGCAGTAGGCTTTGTATTTTGAAAGGCTAGGTTTATGCTTACACCTTTGCAGCTCCAAGTACATTGTACGTTTAACCTGGCATGCTTTTCGTATTCCTACTGTTTTCCAGTTGGGTCTCTTTTTATAAGTAACTTTTACTTTTTCCACAGGAATGCAGAGGTTGTATATTAATTGAAAAGCCTCTATAAATGCCTTGTAAGCTGCGTCGGCATTTGAATGCTGATAAACTTCCGTGAAGCTTATTTGGGACATGTACTTAAGGAATATTTCTAAGTTACTGTCAATTTTTCTTAATTTAACGTACCAGTACTTTTCGTGGAAACTTAAACTAATGGGTACTTTTAAAATTTGTCCAGTGTGATCCGATATCCCTTGATTCATTACTTGAGATACATGCTGGCGGTGATTAGTAAAAATGTTGTCAATACAAGTCTGCGAGGTTTCGGTTATTCTAGTGGGCTCGTGTATTGTAGGTATGAGATTAAAATTCGCAAACGTTGAAAGAAATGTCACAGATAGATTATCATCATTCATAAGATTAATATTAAAGTCACCAGCAATAAATATTTTCCGTTTAATATTGCGGTATCGATATGTCAACTTACATAAGAGCAGCTCTAAATTACGCATAAAAAGCTTATAATCACTATCTGGAGTCCTGTAAATTGCAATAACAACAAAATTCAAGTTAGGAATCAAGATACCGCACACTTCAAAGTGGCATTCTATGGACATATCAGAAATCCATTCGAGATCGGTGTAATTCAATGATTGTTTTACATAAATAGCTACACCGCCTCTTATTTTTCTACTGCGACAAAAATAGGACCCCAATTTATAGGAATCTATCTGCAACAGCGTTACCTCATATTTTTTTAAAAACGTCTCTGTAAAACAAAAAACGTCAATGCTGGTTGTCTCAGCTAACATTTCAATAAGACCTAGTTTAGATCTCAACCCTTGTACGTTTTGGTGAAAAATATTACAGGTGTACTGTTTAGTGACGAAAAAAATTATTACTAGATAGCGGTACATGTTCGTTTTCCATATCAGTTTCATGTGTCGTAGCAGAATGAAAGTTTACATCAGTTTGTGTTCCCACACAAATTGTGGTTCCTTTTTTAATCATTTTACCTTGGATTGTATCAAAACCTGATACATCTGTTGGTGCAGTAAGTGTATTAATCTTTATCAAGAAGCGTTCTTCAAGCAGCTGATCATTCCTAATCACACTATTAATGTATTTAAATATCTTTATCATTCCTATGTTTGTAATTTTACCCGAGAAGAATGAAAACATGTCCAAAGATAATCCTAGGTTAGTGTCTAGAAAACGTGCATATTTGTTTGCTTGAATATCTTCATTCAGAAGAGTATTAAATAGTTCAACTCGATAATTATATATGGGTGCGCCACAGACATATGTTGGCGTGCAGACTATTATATTAGTGTGTGTTATTGTTTTCAATGTGTTTTTTATTTCTTGTACGAGAACTGTATGATCGTAGTCCCGATGTATTTCAAAATCTTCGTCACCAACCATCAGAATACAGTAGTCACGCAGTGTATACTCTTGAATATTATTCGTTAAGTTGGATAAGAGCTGATGAATTCTACCGCCGTGATAGGAACCATGAAAGCAATCAAAAGTGTCACTAAAAGTTTTTAAAATAATATTCAGGATGTTTATATTGTTCCTGCTACTAATTGAGCTCACTACACATATTTTGTTTCTTTTTGTATCATTTGTTGGATTCACATAGATCTGTCGAATATTATTTTCGGAGACACCACTCGTACTGTGCGGCGATTGAATTTGCTCTATAGTGTCCAAGCTTGCACTGCTGCTGTCATGCGAAGGAGATTTTTCTGTATCAGACGTTTGGGATTGTAGATTAGGTGATTGTTTTGTTCCATCTCTACTCATGTCATCGAATTCATTTTTTGATAACGGATATTTTACTTTATTTGGATTTTTAGTAGCCTTTGTAGTTTTCTTTGTAGATTTACATATATCCTTTAGCTGTTGGATTTGTCGCGCGCATGCTGATAATTGTTTATTAAGGTTTTCATTGTCAAGTAATAGTTTGGTACTATAACTATCGGAAAGTTCTAGTTTATCTTGTAAATGTGCGATTTTGCTCTTTAATACTTCAACTTCTTCTTTATAATTTACAGTGAGATCCGGGCAGCTCCTGTTAAGCGTTTCATTGCGAAGCATAGAAATATCGTACCCTTCATCGTTTAGTGAGTCGAAAGAGTTTTGTACAGGAACATTGTATTTCCTCCTTGTGATATTGTCTACGGAAAAATTCAACTGTTGGTCTGGTTGTTGTAAGACAGGTGAGAGTGATAGATGTGTTTCTTGGGGTTTGATGTCCTGTATTTTTGAGACTTGTTTAGAATTTGAAGCACCGGCAGCGCTTTTTTTACTTGTGACTGGTGTACTAGCTTGTCTCAAAGGAGCCTTGGTTTGGCGGCATTTTATGCAAGACCATGAAGTTTTTCGTTCTGCATCCATTAAGTTGTACAGTTTATCCGCATTAGTGCATATAAGGTCGTATGATCGTCCACAAACCGAGCATGTCAAATAATGCTTGTCCATAATTCTTTTCTTGCAGTGAGCACACGTCGGTTTTTTGTGTCATTTTTCGGATTGCCTTTGGTGGCATTTTTGTATGTCAGTAGTGCTTATCAATTTTAAAAAAATACTTCTTAATCTTTGTTATATTTGGTCCAGCTTAAATAATAATTTAATTCATAATATTAAGGTGATGCAGCAATGTACCTTAAAGCAGCAGTGTAAAGCGTCCAATAGCAGCGACGTTATCTCTGCGAACCGCATGACTCATGCGCCTCGACCGCGCTTCTTGTTTAGGTTCACTGGTTCGCCGACGGTTAATTAAATTTTTAAAATGTATTTTGCTGTAGCTCCTAGACCACTGCGAGTTTTTTCACGAAGCAAACGGCACTTAAGAGGTCACATATTCAGCTTCATAACGATGTTTATTTTTTTACACAATAAGCACTTAAAACATTTTTTTATGAGTAAAACACGGAGAGAGAACTTTTATAGTGTTGTCCGCGCAGCAGCGACCACAGACCTACCCGGTTAACGCGGTCGCGGACCTATCCTTACGGACTAAGGGATATTAGTGGGAGCGTTAGTTCGGGAAGCCTAAGGCTGACGAGGACTTGCCAAAACCGCCGCCTTGAAGGTTGTAGGAACCTGGAACCCCTGGCTGATGAGGACTTGCCTAAACCACCGCCGCGGGGATGATTCCAGGGTGACTAGTCCAAGGCTGATGAGGGCTTGCCAAAGCCACCGCCTTGAGGACTAGGGTATTCGGGAACGTCTAAGGCAGACGAGGACGGGCCAACACCGCCTTGTTGAAGACGCAGGGGGGAAGGGAGGGGGCAGTGCTATCCGAAGAACACTGGTCGTTGTTTTTTTTTTAACCTGACTGTTGCTATAATAGGACGGACCCAATATAGCGGTCGAACTGCGTGGTTGGAGGGTGGCCTGGGGAAAATCCAGGGGAAGCCTCCGGCACGACCACGCGGGGAAGTTTGTACACTGGAATACTCTAAGAGTTTGCGCTCCAGTGAGATTGGTTGAACGGTATCAACCGAATCTGGGGTGTGAGTGGTATCGAACTACTGGGAGTTTTTTCGCTGGTTCGCTAAAAACCTAGCCTAGCTGAGAAGAGTCCAGCAAGAAACTCAGCTAGGCCCGAGTTGCGTCGGACTGACTCTACCCGGTATGCGGCGGTACCGGGACGAAAGCGGACTATGTGTCTGTGTTGTCGCGATCTCGCGGTGGCCGTCCGCGTTGAAGGCGCGCTCCAGCCTTATGTAGCCTTGTGGTGTGACGTCCCCGCACTGGTCGTTGAAGGCGCGCTCCAGCCTTATGTAGCCTTGTGGTGTGACGTCCCCGCACTGGTCGTTGAAGGCGCGCTCCAGCCTTATGTAGCCTTGTGGTGTGACGTCACCGCACTGGTCGTTGAAGGCGCGCTCCAGCCTTATGTAGCCTTGTGGTGTGACGTCCCCGCACTGGTCGTTGAAGGCGCGCTCCAGCCTTATGTAGCCTTGTGGTGTGACGTCCCCGCACTGGTCGTTGAAGGCGCGCTCCAGCCTTATGTAGCCTCGTGGTGTGACGTCCCCGCACTGGTCGTTGAAGGCGCGCTCCAGCCTTATGTAGCCTCGTGGTGTGACGTCACCGCACTGGTCGTTGAAGGCGCGCTCCAGCCTTATGTAGCCTTGTGGTGTGACGTCCCCGCACTGGTCGTTGAAGGCGCGCTCCAGCCTTATGTAGCCTTGTGGTGTGACGTCCCCGCACTGGTCGTTGAAGGCGCGCTCCAGCCTTATGTAGCCTTGTGGTGTGACGTCCCCGCACTGGTCGTTGAAGGCGCGCTCCAGCCTTATGTAGCCTTGTGGTGTGACGTCACCGCACTGGTCGTTGAAGGCGCGCTCCAGCCTTATGTAGCCTTGTGGTGTGACGTCCCCGCACTGGTCGTTGAAGGCGCGCTCCAGCCTTATGTAGCCTTGTGGTGTGACGTCACCGCACTGGTCGTTGAAGGCGCGCTCCAGCCTTATGTAGCCTTGTGGTGTGACGTCACCGCACTGGTCGTTGAAGGCGCGCTCCAGCCTTATGTAGCCTTGTGGTGTGACGTCCCCGCACTGGTCGTTGAAGGCGCGCTCCAGCCTTATGTAGCCTTGTGGTGTGACGTCCCCGCACTGGTCGTTGAAGGCGCGCTCCAGCCTTATGTAGCCTTGTGGTGTGACGTCACCGCACTGGTCGTTGAAGGCGCGCTCCAGCCTTATGTAGCCTTGTGGTGTGACGTCCCCGCACTGGTCGTTGAAGGCGCGCTCCAGCCTTATGTAGCCTTGTGGTGTGACGTCCCCGCACTGGTCGTTGAAGGCGCGCTCCAGCCTTATGTAGCCTTGTGGTGTGACGTCCCCGCACTGGTCGTTGAAGTCGCGCTCCAGCCTTATGTAGCCTTGTGGTGTGACGTCACCGCACTGGTCGTTGAAGGCGCGCTCCAGCCTTATGTAGCCTTGTGGTGTGACGTCACCGCACTGGTCGTTGAAGGCGCGCTCCAGCCTTATGTAGCCTTGTGGTGTGACGTCCCCGCACTGGTCGTTGAAGGCGCGCTCCAGCCTTATGTAGCCTTGTGGTGTGACGTCACCGCTCTGGTCGTTGAAGGCGCGCTCCAGCCTTATGTAGCCTTGTGGTGTGACGTCCCCGCACTGGTCGTTGAAGGCGCGCTCCAGCCTTATGTAGCCTTGTGGTGTGACGTCCCCGCACTGGTCGTTGAAGGCGCGCTCCAGCCTTATGTAGCCTTGTGGTGTGACGTCACCGCACTGGTCGTTGAAGGCGCGCTCCAGCCTTATGTAGCCTTGTGGTGTGACGTCACCGCACTGGTCGTTGAAGGCGCGCTCCAGCCTTATGTAGCCTTGTGGTGTGACGTCCCCGCACTGGTCGTTGAAGGCGCGCTCCAGCCTTATGTAGCCTTGTGGTGTGACGTCACCGCACTGGTCGTTGAAGGCGCGCTCCAGCCTTATGTAGCCTTGTGGTGTGACGTCACCGCACTGGTCGTTGAAGGCGCGCTCCAGCCTTATGTAGCCTTGTGGTGTGACGTCCCCGCACTTGTCGTTGAAGGCGCGCTCCAGTCTTATGTAGCCTTGTGGTGTGACGTCCCCGCACTGGTCGTTGAAGGCGCGCTCCAGCCTTATGTAGCCTTGTGGTGTGACGTCACTGCACTGGTCGTTGAAGGCGCGCTCCAGCCTTATGTAGCCTTGTGGTGTGACGTCCCCGCACTGGTCGTTGAAGGCGCGCTCCAGCCTTATGTAGCCTTGTGGTGTGACGTCACCGCACTGGTCGTTGAAGGCGCGCTCCAGCCTTATGTAGCCTTGTGGTGTGACGTCCCCGCACTGGTCGTTGAAGGCGCGCTCCAGCCTTATGTAGCCTTGTGGTGTGACGTCACCGCACTGGTCGTTGAAGGCGCGCTCCAGCCTTATGTAGCCTTGTGGTGTGACGTCACCGCACTGGTCGTTGAAGGCGCGCTCCAGCCTTATGTAGCCTTGTGGTGTGACGTCCCCGCACTGGTCGTTGAAGGCGCGCTCCAGCCTTATGTAGCCTTGTGGTGTGACGTCCCCGCACTGGTCGTTGAAGGCGCGCTCCAGCCTTATGTAGCCTTGTGGTGTGACGTCACCGCACTGGTCGTTCAAGGCGCGCTCCAGCCTTATGTAGCCTTGTGGTGTGACGTCACCGCACTGGTCGTTGAAGGCGCGCTCCAGCCTTATGTAGCCTTGTGGTGTGACGTCCCCGCACTGGTCGTTGAAGGCGCGCTCCAGCCTTATGTAGCCTTGTGGTGTGACGTCACCGCACTGGTCGTTGAAGGCGCGCTCCAGCCTTATGTAGCCTTGTGGTGTGACGTCACCGCACTGGTCGTTGAAGGCGCGCTCCAGCCTTATGTAGCCTTGTGGTGTGACGTCCCCGCACTGGTCGTTGAAGGCGCGCTCCAGCCTTATGTAGCCTTGTGGTGTGACGTCCCCGCACTGGTCGTTGAAGGCGCGCTCCAGCCTTATGTAGCCTTGTGGTGTGACGTCACCGCACTGGTCGTTGAAGGCGCGCTCCAGCCTTATGTAGCCTTGTGGTGTGACGTCCCCGCACTGGTCGTTGAAGGCGCGCTCCAGCCTTATGTAGCCTTGTGGTGTGACGTCACCGCACTGGTCGTTGAAGGCGCGCTCCAGCCTTATGTAGCCTTGTGGTGTGACGTCACCGCACTGGTCGTTGAAGGCGCGCTCCAGCCTTATGTAGCCTTGTGGTGTGACGTCACCGCACTGGTCGTTGAAGGCGCGCTCCAGCCTTATGTAGCCTTGTGGTGTGACGTCACCGCTCTGCCCGCGCGCCGCGCCGCGTTGTGCGAGGCCGGCGCGTCGTCACACCATTTTTGTCCGCCTTGATTGTCCCCAAAACAAGGCCGCCATCGCATACGCAGCGCCACCAGTGGCTTAGACAGAAGCTATTTTACATTGTGTCCGGTATAGACCTAGGAATATCGACGAATTCGTTGCTCTAATCGATCTGCCGTATAGCTTATCAGGCACATCGTGATAAGCCTGGCCAACTTTTAGGCATATCATGAAATGCCGGCGTTTTATGACATACCTAGGAAGTTAATGATCTGCCTAAACGTCACTAGACAAAACGTTAAATGGTGATTTTTTACGAGCTTTTATTTTAATTGCAAGTTAAATTTGACCCACTTCCCGGTGACCGATTGAGCTGAAATTTTGGGCAAAAGTATAGTTAGGATGACAATTCAATAGTATGGTACCATCGAGCTAATCTGATGATGGACACAGAATGTGGCGATGGCAATTCAGTACTTAACCGACGTAACTCCGTTGAGTTTGGGCTCGTTAGAATCGTCTCAATGAGTAGTTGATGATGGTATACAGAAAAGTACAGTCGGCAATAAAAGCTTGTACCAATTGTAAAATTGAAATTATTGACAGAAACTTATTTACGATATTGCGGATATCACTCAGCCAAATCATGAAATGGCGGCGTTTCACGATATGCCTAGGCATTTTGTGATCTGGCGGATTTTACGATCGGCCTCCGACACATGCACCCCTACTATATATTGTGATGTGTTGTGTGTGCAGCAGCGTACAGCAGCGCGCAGGAAACGACCGACAACAGGCGACGGAGCGAGGAGCGCGCCCCGGCCGGCGCGAGAAGGGAACGGAACATGAGAGCGAGAAGTCACGGGAAGGAACCCGCTAGACAGGTATTATACACTAAACTTACCTCGTCCATCAAACCTTTTTTGGATGAAATGACGTTGTTAGTACATTTATATAACTATAGATCCTCTTCCCCCGGACCCTCCTACGGAGGCAGACGTGCCTAATATATCCGTATCGTTTTTGTACTAAAAATAATAAAATTAACTCGAAAATTAAATCATTTAAAAAAATAGGAGTGCATAAGACAACAGGAGTTTAACAACTCAACGCAGCTACTCACCGTCTACTACCTCTGCGAGCCTGGTACCTGGACCCTGTGAGTCGAACATTTTGCTACTAAGATCACTGCGCAAGCGCTGTCCAATCAGCGCCCGCGCTTGCCTCCTATTGGCTCACCAGACCACGCCCGCGAGATAACGTCGCGCAATAGCGCGGACGCACGAGCAATATACCTCTGCTGTATTATTATCGCCTGGTACAATGAATACGGCCACTGGAGCGCTGAACAAGTCGCTGTCGGACACAGATCTTGCACTGGGAGAGCATGACCCCAACACCACTCCGCCGAACAGTATAACTACGCGGTTCAAACGTAAACACAATGCCGACTTTTCGACCGACCTAGATCAATTTAAAAGGGAAATGACGGCTGTAATGACTAGCCTTATGGAGACGCAACTTACCGAAATTCGGAAGAACACACAAACGCTCTCGGAAATTAAAGAATCTAATAGGAATATCGAGAGCAGCATCGAATTTTTGACAGCGGAAAATGTAGCGACAAACAATAAAATACAGCGCCTGGAGCAGCAATCCGTCGAAGATAAAAAACAAATAAACCTACTGGAGGCCAAAGTCGAAGAGGTCTTAAAGCATAGCCGGCGGACGAATTTTGAGATCAAAAATGTACCCAAATTGGACAATGAGACCAAAGCCGAACTTATAAACATGGTTATGAACCTCTCAAAAACAATTGAGTGTCCCCTTTCACAGTCCGACATCAAGGACGTCTTCAGGACCCGCGGGAAACCCGGCGGCCCCCAAGCAACCCCCATAGTAGTCGAAACCTCGTCTATTATCCTTAAAAATGACGTGCTGAAACTATGTAAACTTTTTAATGCCAAGCACAGAGAAAAACTCCGCGCCAAACATCTGGGCCTGCGCAGCCTGAAAGAAACCCCCGTGTTCGTCGCGGAGCAGCTGACGCCCAAGGCGGCCCGTCTGTACTTCCTAGCCCGGGAGCTCAAACGGCAACACGAGTACAAATACTGCTGGACGGCGTATGGTAACATATACCTGAAAAAGGACGATAATGCGAAGGTTACCCAAATAATAAATGAGGCCCAAGTTACTCTACTAGCCAATGAAAAGTGACTATGCTATGGTTCGAGTGTATTTTTAGTTTTAAAGTGTAAATTTTATTGCACCAAGAAAAAAACCTTTCTCTCTTTATATAGTCATGAATTATTACGTTTTTTAAGTATGGTCATCTGCTGCCAACAAAAAAACATTATTGTAAGTACCAATACACACACAATCTCACACTCAATCACACACACTACACATGTACATGTTGTAAATGCCATGCCAATCTATCACTCAAATAGTTATCGCTACAAATACTGCGGATTACGCCTATCTCCCCTGCTCACTGTGTCTTGTATGTATGTATGTAAGCACTTTATTGTACACAATAACAGGTTAAGGAATATACATGTCACACAATAGATCAAAGTACAAAGGCGAACTTATCCCTATAAGGGATCTCTTCCAGCTAACCTTTGAGCAATTGAGAGGAAGGTAGGTAGAACGAGATAGGCAAACTTATACCGTGTACAAAAACAGAGAAAATAAAGCAAATCCTAATTAGTCTTGTATCTCCAGTCCAGACAAAACATGACCTTAAACTCTAATATCTTAAATGAAATTGACGAAGTGGAAGTTGCGATCCCTATACAGTGTGACATTCAGGACCTACATAAACATGTACCAACAGCAAACTCTAACTTAACCATCTGCTCACAAAATATTAGGAGTGTGTATCGCAACCTGGATGACTTCATCTTGAACTTAACTGAACTTAACCACTCTGTCGATA
Source organism: Epinotia demarniana (assembly GCA_945867215.1). Lineage (NCBI taxonomy): Eukaryota > Metazoa > Arthropoda > Insecta > Lepidoptera > Tortricidae > Epinotia > Epinotia demarniana. Next base: position 21,177,651 of record OX244274.1, on the reverse strand, counting down.
TAATTATTCTCACTGAATGTCACCTAAATCAATACAAACCAATTCCTCAATTAAACTCATACACCGGTTTATCCACAGTTAAAAGTTTAAATCAATGTGACGGCGTAGTGGCCTACATAAAAACCGAACTCAATGTCCAAGCAATAGAGATCAATATAGAAAAATCGACCTGTATACAACTAAAACTTGGAAACACCGCAATACTAGGTATATATCGTAGCCCCTCTAACTGCCACGCAGCAGACTTCATAAATTCACTGAATAATCACCTCGAAAAATTAACATCTTTTAAGAATATTATCATCACGGGAGACATAAACATTAACCTCATACCTCGACAGCAAGATTCAATATATGAAAGAGCCAATAGAACTAGTTATCTAAACATGCTGTCATCTCATGGCGTACTCCCTGGTCACACGCTACCTACCAGACAAACTAATTGCCTGGACCACTTCATGCTGAAAATTGAATCTCAAATAACGTCTGCCTATGTTGCTATCCTAAACACCTCTGTCACTGACCATCAAACTTTACATCTAACATTAACGTATAACAAACCCAATGAGCGAACTCCTGGTAAAATAGAAACCGTTGACTATGATAATGCACTTAAAAAACTTCTGGAAAAAAATATCGAAATTCTCCTTTTATCAAATGACCCATATTTTGTTTCAATTCAGCTTATAAACATAATTAGGCAGTCCTTGGATGAAAGTAGAAGTATTAAATACATACCAGCAAGTCAACGAATAATTAAACCGTGGATGACCCCTGGTATGTTACGTTGCATCAGGAATCGTAACAAACTTCAACTTAAGTCACGACTAGAACCATATAATGAAGTTCTTAAAATCACCTATAAGAGGTACCGCAATTTCTGCAATGATATAATAAAAAAAGTAAGGCGAAAATATGATAAGGAACAGCTGTTAAAATCGTCTAAAAATTCTAAAATGCTCTGGAAGACAATAAAAAGAATAACACACTACAAATCCGATAAAACAAAAAACACTGAACTGTTAAATACTAAGACATCCCCAACTGCTTCTGTTGATCACGTAAATAATTATTTCGCTGACGTTGGAAAAAGATTAGCAGAGGTAATTTTGAGTAATCCAAGACAGCAGGATATCCCTGCTGAAAGTAACATGCCAGATTGTAATACCTCCTCATTTGTTCTCCTGGACACTGACCCCCAGGAAGTACATTGCATTGTCATGGGCCTGAAAGCTGATAGCGCCCCTGGGTGGGATAATATATCAACCAAATTCCTTAAGCACGCCTGTACTGTTATTGCCCCTCTAATTAGCCACCTTACAAATTTGTGTTTCGAAAAGGGTGTATTCCCAGCCCCACTAAAACAATCTATTGTGACACCGGTGCATAAGAGTGGAGAGAAAGATGACGTAAGAAACTATCGACCTATCTCCGTACTGACTGCCATCTCCAAAGTAATAGAGAAAATTATAAATAATAGACTTGTCTCTTACCTCAATAAATTTAATACTCTATCCGACAACCAGTTTGGTTTCCGGAAATCTAGGTCCACTGAAGATGCAATACTATCCTTAACATCATTAATCACTGACAAAATTGACAAAGGCAAGAAATGCCTCGCCATATTTCTAGATCTTAAAAAGGCTTTTGATACGGTCTCTCTCTCCACTCTTATTCAAAAAATGGAACGGGCTGGCATACGGGGTTTACCTCTGCTACTGTTGAGTGACTACTTAAAGGGGCGAACACAAAAAGTCAAAATAGGAGACTTCATAAGTAAGGAACTAGATATAACTTACGGTGTCCCCCAGGGCAGCGTTTTAGGGCCCACGTTGTTCCTCTTATATATAAATGACTTGACGAATCTCAAACTACAACGTGGGCACATCGGCTCTTACGCTGATGACACTGCAATAGTGTTTGATGGAGAATCCTGGGAGTCAGTGTTCAGAAATGCAGAATCTGGCCTCTGTAAAGTCACTGCATGGCTTAGGAATAACCTCCTTACGCTCAATGAAAGCAAAACCAATTATATGTGCTTCTCTAAATATGATAGTACGCAACCTAACGTTAACTTAAAGCTTAAAATACATACCTGTAACCAACATGACCCTCCTCCCTGTAAATGCATAGGACTAGAAAAGGTTAAATTTACTAAATACCTAGGTGTACTCCTAGACCAGCGCCTATCATGGTACATGCAAATTGAAAACGTGAACAATAGAATAAGAAAACTTAACTGGATATTTAAGATGTTTAGACATATAACCACCAAGGAACTTATAAATCAACTTTATATAACACTAGCCCAGCCTGTCATGAGCTACTGTATCACTGTATGGGGTGGAGCAGCCAAAACCAAATTCCTAGAGGTTGAGCGGGGGCAACGCTGCTTGCTCAAGGTGATGTACTCAAAACCATACAGGTTTCCCACAAAGGAACTTTATGAAACCAGTGACCAACTAACTTCATGGCTGAACGCCGTGATCCTGTGCCACAAATTGTGGAATGGAAATTAAAAAAGATCATCTTGCCGGCCTAGGCCTCCGATTTTGTATGAAATGCCATTACGGGTCTCTCGTCTCGCTGCGCCGAAACGTGACACTTCGAAGCCCATTATGAAGAACACAACGTCAATAGTTCATTGCATGTTTGACAAAAATGTCATTGGTCTCTGTTGGTCTCTTTGACACTGGTGTTTGTGAGAAAGGGACGAACCGAAGAGTCCACTGTTGATACTTCATTTCTTGTTGCTTACAATGATATTCCTAAAAAAATGCATACCATGATATTCGAATCTAATCGACGCAATTTCATCAAACATTGACGAAAAATAAAAATGGACATGAAAATGATATTCGGTCCTGATATAAAATAACTCCAAATACGTACGTTGTTGTACAGGGCGGCAACCGCAGCCGGGTGCGGCGCGAGCGCGAGCGAGAGCGCACGCGTCCCGCCTCCTTCCGCCTCGACGCGCGCGCCGAGGACGCCAGACCTGACGAACCACAGGTACACACCTCGCCTTTATACATCTATTACACATTCAACTTCCATCTCATTAAGAGCGGCCGCACAATAAGCCCGCATCACACTGGCGCGGCCTGGCCGCGGCGGACAATACTAACCGTGGGTCATGCTCAAATTTAGGTTCGCGTCTTTCCTGTGGACACTATAAAAGTTAAGGGCCACGAAGCCTAATTTTGGTTTGGACTGTTAATCCGCATAAACAGTCTCCTCTTCTATATTACTATTCGATAAAAACCTTATTTTTATACACCTGAACACACTGTATAAGCAAAAATCGTCTCTCCTGTGGTCAATAATTAAGAGCTCACCTGCTTATAAATCAGGTTTTTATCGAATAGTCTTACATAAGATGAGACGCTGTTTATGCGGATTAGGAGTCTGAACCAAAATTAGCCCTTCACTTTTATAGTGTCCACAGGAAAGACGCGAACCTAAATTTGAGTATGACCCACGTGTCATTAGCTGTCAAATTTACTATTGACCGCCACCGCAGGCCGCTCCAGTCTGTGAGAAGCCTTACGGTCTCTAGTGGCCGCCACTAAACGCTACTAGCGAGGCCAGGCATCTTGCGATTGTAACCTTGCTGTTTTTTTTAAATAAATAATAATAAAGTAATAAATATAAGGGGACAATCTTACACAAATCGACCTAGTCCCATAGTAAGTTCAATAAGGCTTGTGTTGTGTAATAATCTTTTTGTTTAGTTATTTACACCAATTAACTCAGAAGAAGAGCTAATAAAAGTAATAATGTACTGTAGGGCTCCACGGGTAGCGGATGGGAAGGCGCCTGGCGAGACCAGCCGAGGCGCTCCTCAAGCTCTAAGGTAATTACTTGACATATTTATCATATCTGGGGGCACGGTAATCCGGCGCCAAGTCGAACAAACAAGGGTAAAACCGAAGCCATTCGGGGCATTTCGACCTTACCAATGTTGCCACTATTAAACAAAATTTTAAATTGCAATTAGGGAGGAATAAAAGAAACATCGGTAAACAAAAGAAGTCGAAAGATATGCAATTTCCTGCAGTTCTGATCGATCAACTGTCACAGATATGCCTGTTTGCATTTGTTGTACAATCTAATAATAACGACGTTTGAAAGATACAGAATTACACCACACAATTTGAAGCTTAAATAGCAATCCGTCTCAATAAATTTCCTCAGGCTGTAGACGAAGCATTGCGAGCTTTATAAAAAACTGATGATACAGAGAGAAAGAATATAATGGAAAAATATACCATCATTGTCTGCCCTAGACTCCAACCCGTGACCCCTCTATTTTCGGCGGAGTGCTCACACCAGTGATCTACGAAGACAGTGACCGAAGACGCGTATCTTTTAATCACATTCGCGTGATATTTTAGGAAACTTCTATATCACACTTTCATAACTTGGCTTTCCATTTGGTCGAAATTCCCCCTTTTCTAGATTAAACGTGTATAAATTATGATGATTTGAGAAATTAGTTGGTCACGTGATACTTTGGGAAAACGATTATTCTCAAATTATTTAACGTTTTGTATGTTTGTCGAACCACCTTGAGAAGTGTAAAACTGATGATGGTGATGATAATGTCCATTTCCCGTGGTGCGTACACAATTTTACGTCTTCTCCTGGGTGTGAAGTGAGATTAGCCGCTGCGCCCGTGGGCGGTAAATCTCGCTTACCGGGCAGAGTGACGTAAATGTCAATTTCCAGACGGCGGCGCCTTGTCGCTCCGAGGAGTCCTCCCTGGAGGAGCTGGCGCCGCACGCGCGCGGGGTGTCGGACGTGTCGCTGCCGGACTGCAAGATCCTCGCCAACCGGCACGCCAGGCAGGACAGAGACTTGCAAAGGTAGACACACACGCACTACTTTTTTGTATGTATGTAAATACCACTGCGACATCACGTTTTATCAATCTTTTATACCCGCATTAATGCGTTATGTGGCGGTGAAACATGACCTATGTATGCCTATCCGTTTTGTTACTGGTGTTGACTCCTAGCTACCAATGACCTTCGATCTGTAACTGTCGGTCTTTTCGTGATTTTTATGGCTTATCGCATTAACAACAACGTTTACCGAAATAACTCCAACAACCAAAACTCACAGTTTTCGGCGTATATGGCACCAAACTTTGGCAATTTCAGGCCAAAATACCGTTTTCAGGACGTAATTTATGTGAAATGAGTTACAAATAACAAAACTCTCGTGGGTTTTTAGATACGTCAATAAGGAACAGTTATAACAAAATACTAAAAGCGAAAACAGAGCTTTTTGGACCATGTTTGAATAAATCATAGAAAAACCCTGGTGCAAATGTAGATAAAGGATTGAAAAACCGATAAGTGTTTGTGCCATTGATAATAAATATAATTTTGACGCAGGAATATCAACTGAAAACTCCTAAAAACTAGTCATTTTTAGCGCGTGGGGCCTCTTAAGCCCCCTTAATGTACAGTGTGTGGCCTGTAACAGCAGCAAACATTTAAAAGTAAAGCTTACCATATCATCTGCAATAACCCCTGGTGTCCATTTTTTAAAAATAAGTTTCATTAATTCTTTGAAATTGTTACCGATTAGCACAACACTACGTCGCGGTGTGGCTGCACCGCGCGTGTCATAAAAGAGGAAGAAAACATCCGTCAATATTCATTCATACATGTCAACGAGAAGATTAATGTAAAACTATAAATAAATACGATTATTCTTTAAACTGTGCGCTTTTTATAACAACTACCATGGATAGCGTACATGTGGTGACCCCTTATCGACGAAGATTGAACATAAAATTTCTACAACATTGAAAATACTTGAACATCGGTGACGTGCGGATCCTTGGAAACAAGCGGAATCCCGAAGTCCAGACTGAGCTAAGCATTTCACCTAGCAAGAGCACAGAGATCACAAGGAAACCCTACGTGAAGTGTTTAAAATATCAAATAATTTCTGTTTTGTGACGAATCCATGGTTGCCTCGATCCTGCTCTGCTTAAGGTTGTATTATTTCACGCTACATTATAACGAAACAACGTTCCATTAATATACTATAGTGCACGATATTATTATTGCTAGAATTGCATGATTTCCATACTAAAAGTACAGTTCGTAAGAATAATTAGTGACGAATTGTCAAATTTGCTAAAACAAAAAAACTGTCAAATGATTTAATTTTGATTCAAGGTTTAGGGATGATATTTGCATGCAAAGGCATTAACTAGAATACAATTACAGAGCATTTTGTGCACGCTGCTTCCTGAATCTCTTTGAAACAATTTGACGTGAGCTGGCATTCCGCGCCTCCGCCGCCGCGTCGCGAGGGCAGCATCTTCGCTGCATGCGGACAGCTCTCCTTTTTGCCACTGGTTTGACACAACAGTGGCCTGCACGGTTTGAATTTTATTTTAATTTGTAGGTACAGTCTGTTCAATTTATTTGCGTTGTTTGTTGAATATGTGTTATTGATATTGAATTGTTTCAAAAATGTCTGACCAATTAAAACCGTTAGTGCGAAAACGTGGTGCCATTAAGGCCAAAGTAACGTTATTTCAGAAATATATTGACACAATTAAGGCAATTTCAACAGAGAACTTCACTAAGGTTTTGTACGGAGAATTTCAGTTGAAATTAGGCCGTTTTCAGGAATTATTGTCTAATTTTGATGAAATTCAGTCAGAAATAGAGAATTTAGTCGAGGAAAACCAATTAGATGAACAGCTGTCAGAACGAGAAGCAATTGAAGACTCTATTATAAAGTTGATTTCATTGTCACAATTGATACTGGAATCAAACCAACAAGCGACTGATATTAAATATGTTAGTGCCGTATCTCGAGCGGGAGGCTCTATTGAGTCAAATATCAACACTCAACAGTCCGTGAACTGTCAAATCCGCCTTCCATCAATAAATTTGCCCTCATTTGATGGTAGCTATACGAAGTGGATGGAATTTCGTGATACCTTTGACTCATTAATAAACAATAATGAGTCCATCCCAGCGATAAACAAATTTCATTATTTACGTGCATCATTGGAGGGTGGAGCCTCTATAGTTATAAAATCAATTGAGTTTACTAGCGCAAACTACAAAGTTGCATGGGACTTATTGTGTGAGCGTTACAATAATGAAAGAATTCTGATAAACAATCACATTAAGTCTCTATTCAACTTTGAGCCTATTACTAGAGAGTCACACAAGGCTATAAGGTACATGATAGACTATTATTCAAAGAATTTGCGAGCTTTACACACCCTAAAGGAACCGACCGACAGTTGGGACACATTGGTGATTTATATGATGGTGTCGAAACTAGATGGCGCCACTAGTAGGAAGTGGGAAGAACACAAAAATACACTCAAAGTTTCACCTAAGCTTGATGATTTCTTAGGATTTCTTCGTAATCGGGCCGATGTTTTAGAAACTATACAATGCAGTGCTTCCACACACAAACTTGATAAACCTACTACTTATCAAACAAGAGAATCCAAACATGTCAGAACAATGCTAGGCAATACTAGTGATTACAAATACACTACAAAAGATAATAAATATACATCGAATGATAATAATTATACATCCAATGAGAATAAATACAATACTAAGACAACTATTACTTGTGCGTTTTGCAATCAACATCATTTTAATCATGAGTGTGCCAAGTTTAAGGAACTATCAGTGGATTGTAGACAAAGTGAGGTGTCTAAGCATAATTTGTGTAAAAACTGTCTACGCCCTGGCCATCACACCTTTCGTTGCCGCCTAGGTCCGTGCAGAATTTGCAACAGGAAACACAACACATTATTACATAATGAAGGCAACGGTAGTACTAACGCAAGTTCACCTGATAGTACAAATGCCACTGCTATGAGTACTACATTGTCAACATTCATGCCGAGCCAAGTACTTTTGTGCACAACTGAAGTGGAAATACTTAATCCTGTAACAAAGGAGGTACACACAACTAAAGCTCTTCTTGATGTGGGGAGTCAATCTTCTTTCATATCCGCAACAATGCAAAGCAGATTGAACCTTACATGTGTAGAAACAAATCCAGTTTCCATCAGCGGCATCAACAAATGTTCAACCAGTACTACTAAGCGCTGCGATGTTCCTGTCAAATCGCGAATTGGGTCATTTGAAATTAATGTTTCCTGTCTAGTAGTGCCCGAAATAACTGGGCCTTTACCAAGTGTCAAAATTGACACATCTTGTTTCAACATTCCTGTCTCTGTAGAGTTAGCGGACCCCAGCTTTTACCGTCCATCAGAAATTCACATTTTGCTGGGGGCTGATGTATATTGGGATCTTGTAGGATCTAGGCAAATTAAATTGGGAAGAAACAAACCAACTCTTCAAGAGTCTAAATTAGGTTGGCTTGTTTCTGGTCCCACAGGTCAAAATCCAAGCTCCACTACTCAATGCCACTTTTCGCGTGAGATAAGAGAATCTCTCGCCAAATTTTGGGAGCTTGAAGATATACCCAATCCTACTTGTGAGTCGAAACTGTCAAAGGATGAAGAGTATTGTGAGACACATTTTAAGGAAAATACTGTTCGTCTTGAAGATGGACGCTTTTGTGTCAAGCTTCCTCTTCGCGAAGCCCCGGAGGATGCTCTAGGTGACTCTTACTACATCGCTAAGAAGCGATTCTACAGTCTTGAAAGAAAATTGGATAAATCCAACATGAAGGCCGATTATGCTGCATTCCTTAAAGAGTATGAGAGCTTAGGGCATTTGACCGAAACAGACCGTCCCGCATTTGGATATTACATACCGCATCATGCTGTTATTCGCGAAAAGAGTGAGACAACGCGTTTAAGAGTGGTCTTCGACGCCTCTTGCAAAACGTCAACAAATAAGTCATTAAATGACATCCAAATGGTGGGGCCTGTCGTCCAAGATGAGTTATTGTCAATATTATTGCGGTTTAGACAAAATACTTACGTCGTGACTGGTGATATAGAAAAAATGTACCGTCAAATTATGGTGGATGACTCTCAGCGCAACCTTCAATTAATACTATGGAGGGATGAGGAAAGTCAGACACTCAAAACTCTTAAACTAAACACAGTAACTTACGGCACCTCTTCTGCTCCTTATCTTAGCACGAGGTGTTTAGTACAGGTTGCTAACGAGTGCACTGATGAATCAGTGGCAAATATCATAAAACATGACTTTTATGTAGACGACTTAAATACTGGTTCTGATTCAAAAACGACTTTAGCGACAACGATTAAAGGCGTCATAGACGAATTGTCTGCTGCGAGCTTTCCATTGAGAAAGTTTCGTACTAATGCTACAGATATATTTGACAACATAGAATCAGTACAAAATAACATACAAGACTTCTGTAAGCAGTCGACAGTGCTAGGATTGAAATGGTCACCTTCACCTGATACCTTACACTTTTCTTCAGAGTTCGAACAAATCGAAAAGGTGACAAAGCGGAACATCTTGTCTAGCTCATGCAAAATATTCGACCCACTTGGTCTTCTGTCTGCTTGCACAATATTTCACAAGATATTACTACAACGGCTATGGTTAATGAAATTAGATTGGGACGATTCAGTGCCCAACGAACTTGCGAGTTCGTGGCGGAATTTTATTGCCGAATCGCAGCATTTGGCTGGTTTGAATATACCTCGCCACGCTCTCTGTCATGTACCTGATACAATTGAAATTCATACGTTTACAGATGCGTCAAAGGATGCCTACGGGGCATGTCTTTACTTGAAATCAATAGATAGCGAAGGCCGAATGTTTGTTCATCTATTGTGTGCAAAGGCGAGAGTGGCACCGTTAAAACCAGAATTGACTATTCCTCGTTTAGAGTTATTAGGTGCATTCTTAGGTGCTCGGTTGCACGCAAAGGTAACAAAGGCTCTACGAGTGACGGTTACAAGATCTATATTTTGGACTGACTCAATGATTGTGTTAGGTTGGCTTCAAACGCAGCCTAAAACTTTAAAAACATTTGTATGTAATCGTATTGACCAAATAAGAGAGTTATCATCCCCAGAGGCATGGCGTCATGTACCAACAGATCTTAATCCAGCGGATCTGGCTTCAAGGGGAATCAAACCACGACAATTACTCACCAGCATTATGTGGTGGGAGGGACCATGTTTCCTTAAGAAACCAGAGTCTGAGTGGCCTTCATCCATACGCGTTGACGCCCAATTACCAGAAATCAAGGTCTTTACGACTATACTATCTAAGGCAAATGATGTGGTTCCATTCAATAAGTATTCTAAACTACAAACTTTACAAAGAGTATTTGCATTTGCATTGCGATTCATAAATAACTGCAAGAAAACCAATGTTAAGTTATCGGGTGACTTAAGTGTTACAGAACTACACAATAGTTTAACAATATTAGCAACTGTATCGCAACGGCAATCATTTGACAAAGACATACACTCACTCAAAGCATCCAAGGTTTTAAATCGTAAATCTAAATTGCTAGATCTAAATCCATTTTTTGATGATAAGGATATTTTACGGGTTGGTGGTCGCATTGTCAACGCTTTACACTGCCCATATGAACAACGACACCCAATCCTCATTGACAGCAAACATTCACTTACCCGACTTTTATTTGAGAGGGAGCATGTTAGGTTGTTACATGGTGGCGCTCAACTGCTGTTAAGTTCTGTTCGTGAGCAATTTTGGCCAATTGGTGGTCGAACTTTGGCAGCCAGTATTGTAAATAAATGTATGAGATGTCAAAGGTTCAAGGTCAATTCAATACGGCCCATAATGGGTAACTTGCCCGCGCCTCGTGTGACTCCAGCTCCACCCTTCCTTAATTGTGGGACCGATTTCGCAGGCCCATTTCTAATTTCCAATAAAAAGGGTCGTGGGGCCAAGACGTCAAAATGCTACCTTTGTGTGTTCGTTTGCTTGTCAACAAAGGCTGTCCACCTCGAAGTTGTTAGTGATTTAAGTTCAAACGCCTTTATTATGTGTTTGCGTAGATTTATTGCCAGACGTGGTAAGCCAAATAATATCTATTGTGACAATGGAAAAAACTTCGTAGGGGCAAAAAATGAATTGAACAGAATGTTTATAACGTGTAAGCGGCAAATCGGAGAGTTCGCATGTAGTGAGGAGTTTGTCTTTCACTTTTCTCCAGTTTATGCTCCTAATTTTGGGGGGATCTGGGAGGCAGCTGTTAAATCTGCTAAATATCATTTGAAAAGAATTGCGGGCAATACAAGTTTAACATTTGAAGAATTAGCTACACTTTTTGCGCAGATTGAGGCAATTATGAACTCTCGTCCGTTAACACATTTATCAGAGAATCCATGTGATTTAGCACCACTCACGCCAGGGCATTTTCTCGTTGGGCGACCTTTAATGTCCTTGCCATCGCCTGAACTGAAAGCTTTATCAGTGAATAGATACCAGCTCATACAAAGACTGAGACAACACTTCTGGTCTCGTTGGTCAAGGGACTATCTAACTACGCTCCAGCAACGAGTCAAGTGGAAGACGAATAAGAGACGTATCAAGATTGACGACCTGGTTCTCATTGTCGATGACCACTTACCACCAATGAAATGGCTCTTAGGACGTGTAGTAAAACTGTATCCTGGTGAAGATGGCGTCTGCAGAGTCGTCGATATACGTACTAAGAATGGCATAATTAAGAGAGCCGTTTCAAAGCTCTCAGCATTAGAAGGACTACGCTCCCAGGAGCCTCTTGAAAGCCAGTCTTTCAAGGAGGGGGAGGATGTTACCGATTAGCACAACACTACGTCGCGGTGTGGCTGCACCGCGCGTGTCATAAAAGAGGAAGAAAACATCCGTCAATATTCATTCATACATGTCAACGAGAAGATTAATGTAAAACTATAAATAAATACGATTATTCTTTAAACTGTGCGCTTTTTATAACAACTACCATGGATAGCGTACAGAAATGTTTATCTAAAGTTATGACCTCCAAGTAATGTCACCACGAGATTACAACACGGATGTCAGTCTTAGTTAGCCAGTCGACTCAAAATTACTTAGGTACACTTGATTAATCACAACTAAATAAAAAAGGTTTATTATTTTTAGCTTTTCAGTTTTTTTTCGGCGGTTTCATTTTTTTGTTAAAAAGTTTTTATTTTACAATTTTCTCCGGCTTACTTAAGTTATTACTAACTTAATTACTAGATACATGAAATATTTTTGATTACTCGCTGCATATGTGGTCATACATTTCAATCAGTAAGTGAACAATCAATCATCCTCTGTTTTCCTACCTGTACAACTCGCAAACTGGATAATGTACCCCAGGTCAGGGTGTAAAATAATGCAAAGTAAGTAAAGGTACCCTTGGATCGGGTTTAAGTAGTAACTTCCCTAGGATGGGAATTCAGTAATAATTATCCTTGGATCGGGTTTAAGTAGTAATTTCCCTAGGGTGGGAGGTTTGTTATCCAGCGTGCGACTGCACAGACTGTGTAAGACTAAGGGGTGGGTTTATGCAAGGGAGCCTACCATCCTACGTCCCTAAGTCCCTAACCTATCCTCGACTTACACCTTACACACACGTTCACATGTAGCCAGGGATATCTGTTGCCACGAGACCTAAGGCAACAGATGGATACCTACGGGGAGGAATAGGGTTTAGCGGAGGGTGATTTCCTCACAGCAGATCAAACAGACTCTGTTGATCAATTGAGGGCTTGAAGGTGTCTTCGCCACTGTGAGAGGATGCTGAAAGGTGAGACCCTACACTCCCGGAGAGAGTGCAGGGTTTTAGGTAATAAAACACCAACGGACAATAGGTAACTAACTAGATTTATTTCTCTCTATTCTTTATATACAATGTTCGCCTACAGCACACTATTACATATTTTTCTTAGTATACTGTAGGTGTAAAGTGCAAACTGTAGAAAATTGTGCAGAGTTATCTTATATTCGATCTTTATACTTGTTATTTACAAATGTGCGGAATCTTATGATTTACTTAAACTAGGTTGATGTCGCAACCGTAGGCGCCTTGGGAGGCGCGTGATTCTGTTCTCTGAACACTACCCTTAGGGTTGAAATTTTTATTTAAAATTTATGTGGGACCAACTTCCCTTTCTAATAAAAAAAGAATTATCAAAATTGGACTACTCTGTAAAAAATTATAATACAGGGTGGAAAGATAAGTCGGACCCTGGAGGGAAACTACCTTAAATCCTTACGTTTGCTCATTTTACTTCAAGGAAACATTCCTTTATTTTTAAAAAGAAACTTCTCGTTTGACTCGCCCGGGACTCGAACCAACTAAACTTAAAAAAACAAACACTCGCTATTTTACTACACTAATCGATAGGATTATTATTCAGGATAAAATTTCTCCAACAAACATTTGGTCTTAAGAAGAAGAGTCGCAAGGCAACAAGTCCAGACCTGACGCCCATGTACTTCATTTTATGGAGTCATGTAAAAAATGTTATTTACGAAACCTGTTATGAAACCGTGCAAGAGCTAAGGGTTGCAGTAGAACATGTTATTAGGTGCTTAGACCACAACACTTTGCTGAAGGCTGCTCACGGAATGAATTTCAACGGAGACTAAATTTGTGTACCCGGAACGAGGGGGCTGATTTCGAACAATTTATCAGTTAAATAGTTTAAGCGTAACAAATGGATAGTAAAATAAAGTTATTGTAAGTTTTTACGATCATTTTTATTCTTAAGACCAAATGTTTGTTAGGGAAATTTTATCCTGAATAATAATCCTAATGATTAGTGTAATAAAATAGCGAGTGTTTTTTTATTTTTTATTTTAGTTGGTTCTAGTCCCGGGCGAGGCAAGCGAGTTTTCGAAAATCTTTGAATGCAGTTTTGTTTCTTTTTGAAAATAAAGGAATGTTTCCTTGAAGTAAAATGAGCCAACTTAAGGATTTAAGTTAGTTTCCCTCCAGGGCCCCGACTTATCTTTCCATCCTGTATATATACGCGTTGACTTGAGAACCTCCTCCGTTTTTTCGTCGGTAAAAAATTAAAGATACTTGTTTCACCCCAGAAGAGTAAAAAATACACGTAAACTTGCTTAAAAGAAAAAAAATCACCTGGGAATTATTGCTCACAAGCTCGAATAATCTACTTACTGTTTAATTTTTTGGTCCTATTCCAGGCCACACCCTGTATATGTAAATTCTTGTACACAAGGCCAGGGTAAAGGTCCAGCCAACAGATTATATGGGTACAAACACGAACTTGTCTCTGTAAGGTATCTCTTATTGTCCGTTTGAAGGCCGCAGGTGATGGTAAACAGCGGATGCCAGGGCAGAGGGAATTTATTTACATCACACTAGCTCGTAAAGGGCTTCATATTACGTAGGCATATAAAGCTACAATAGCCTATATTACATCCACGGGCGTAATGGTTTTTTTCTTAGATTGTATCTGTCACTTATGCTTCAGTTATAAAGCAAGGAGATTTTAACCCAAAACGATGTTTGAAAACTTGTTTATAAATAAATCTAAACGTATAAACACGAATGACAATGTTCAACTGGACTGTTTAAAGAAATAAAAATTAGAATGTGTTAATTTAGCGTCTCTGTGTGTGTAATTTAGCGTATTTTTAACCGCGATTTTTAAATTGCGTCTTTGTGCCAAAGCGTCTTTACTTCATGCATCTTACGTCCAATTCAACAAAATGTGGCAGTGGTTCGCACGGAAGACACATGCATGCATTTACTTCAGCCATCCATCATTTCTCTTTCCAGATACTTCCTTAACGAGGGCACGTCGAAAGACCTTTCCAAACTCAGCAAAGAAATCCGCCACGAGCGGGAGAGCTACCGCGAGCTCACCGGCCGCTACATCGAAAAACCCGAAGCTATACCTTTAAAAGAGACCCACTACTCCGACCTATCCAACAAGGAGTCCATACTTAAAAAGGAAGCGAAAAAGGACCCTAAAACTAAAGATATAAAGACTAAAATCAAGCGGTCGGATTCGGGGCGGAGCGAGTTGAAGATGAACGTCAGTGTGGGCAGCAAGGTGTTGATCGTGGAGCCGCTCGGGGTGTACGACTGTATCAACCTGGGGAGGAGGATCGACGTGCAGTGGCCCTCGGAGGGGGAGCGGGAGAGGGGCGGGAGGAACTACTGGGGCAGCTGGGTGCCCATGCCCGGGATGGACGGACTGGTGAGTTAGATGAACGTCAGTGTTGGCAGCAAGGTGTTGATCGTGGAGCCGCTCGGGGTGTACGACTGTATCAACCTGGGGAGGAGGATCGACGTGCAGTGGCCCTCGGAGGGGGAGCGGGAGAGGGGCGGGAGGAACTACTGGGGCAGCTGGGTGCCCATGCCCGGGATGGACGGACTGGTGAGTTAGATGAACGTCAGTGTTGGCAGCAAGGTGTTGATCGTGGAGCCGCTCGGGGTGTACGACTGTATCAACCTGGGGAGGAGGATCGACGTGCAGTGGCCCTCGGAGGGGGAGCGGGAGAGGGGCGGGAGGAACTACTGGGGCAGCTGGGTGCCCATGCCCGGGATGGACGGACTGGTGAGTTAGATGAACGTCAGTGTTGGCAGCAAGGTGTTGATCGTGGAGCCGCTCGGGGTGTACGACTGTATCAACCTGGGGAGGAGGATCGACGTGCAGTGGCCCTCGGAGGGGGAGCGGGAGAGGGGCGGGAGGAACTACTGGGGCAGCTGGGTGCCCATGCCCGGGATGGACGGACTGGTGAGTTAGATGAACGTCAGTGTTGGCAGCAAGGTGTTGATCGTGGAGCCGCTCGGGGTGTACGACTGTATCAACCTGGGGAGGAGGATCGACGTGCAGTGGCCCTCGGAGGGGGAGCGGGAGAGGGGCGGGAGGAACTACTGGGGCAGCTGGGTGCCCATGCCCGGGATGGACGGACTGGTGAGTTAGATGAACGTCAGTGTTGGCAGCAAGGTGTTGATCGTGGAGCCGCTCGGGGTGTACGACTGTATCAACCTGGGGAGGAGGATCGACGTGCAGTGGCCCTCGGAGGGGGAGCGGGAGAGGGGCGGGAGGAACTACTGGGGCAGCTGGGTGCCCATGCCCGGGATGGACGGACTGGTGAGTTAGATGAACGTCAGTGTTGGCAGCAAGGTGTTGATCGTGGAGCCGCTCGGGGTGTACGACTGTATCAACCTGGGGAGGAGGATCGACGTGCAGTGGCCCTCGGAGGGGGAGCGGGAGAGGGGCGGGAGGAACTACTGGGGCAGCTGGGTGCCCATGCCCGGGATGGACGGACTGGTGAGTTAGATGAACGTCAGTGTTGGCAGCAAGGTGTTGATTTTGGAGCCGCTCGGGGTGTACGACTGTATCAACCTGGGGAGGAGGATTGACGTGCAGTGGCCCTCGGAGGGGGAGCGGGAGAGGGGCGGGAGGAACTACTGGGGCAGCTGGGTGCCCATGCCCGGGATGGACGGACTGGTGAGTTAGATGAACGTCAGTGTTGGCAGCAAGGTGTTGATCGTGGAGCCGCTCGGGGTGTACGACTGTATCAACCTGGGGAGGAGGATCGACGTGCAGTGGCCCTCGGAGGGGGAGCGGGAGAGGGGCGGGAGGAACTACTGGGGCAGCTGGGTGCCCATGCCCGGGATGGACGGACTGGTGAGTTAGATGAACGTCAGTGTTGGCAGCAAGGTGTTGATCGTGGAGCCGCTCGGGGTGTACGACTGTATCAACCTGGGGAGGAGGATCGACGTGCAGTGGCCCTCGGAGGGGGAGCGGGAGAGGGGCGGGAGGAACTACTGGGGCAGCTGGGTGCCCATGCCCGGGATGGACGGACTGGTGAGTGTTTGAAGTGGAAACTTCCTTAGCGAACGCTGTTCACTTTTTGGGATGGGGATTTTTTTTTAAACCCGCCACAGATTTCGAAGTGAGATTTCTAGACAGGTCACGTGACAGGTAATTGAAACAGACTTAAAGCCATTCTTCATGAGAAGAAATGAAATTAGCATAGACAGAAATTGTCTGTTTTGGGGACATAGAATTATAGTACCCCATTCTATTCAAAATGAGGTTTTAAATGAGCTCCATAAGAGTCATTTTGGTACTAGCAGAATGATTGACATAGCCAAGTCATATTTGTGGTGGCCAAAATTAAATGAAGAGATTACATATATATATTACAGAAATGCGCCACCACCCACTCCATGGTATGGTATTCACGCTGATTATCTAGGGCCATTGTTTGGAAAGATGTTCTTGATAGTTGTTGATAGCTTTAGTAAGTGGCTACATAGATATAATACCACGGGATATGTATTAATTGTGAAATTTGTAAACTAAATCGTTTGTTTCCAGGTGGTGCACAAATGGACACCCAACCACCGCGACCCCAAGCTGCGATCCCACGTCGACAAGAGCATCCTTCTCATACAAATTGACGACAAATTCGTTCCCATAGCCGAAAACTGCGTTCAAGACCTGGGCGATGAGGTGTAAGCGAAAATGAACCGTATTGCGTAGTGTGAAGACTTAAAATCAGCATCAGAAGTGAGATAGAAGACAAATTCGTGACTCTAGCGGGAGACTCAGGATGGTGACTGACCTTGGGGATGATGTGTGAACGATTATGAACTGTATTGTCGGGTGATAAGACTCAAACTCAGTTCCTACGTTAGAACTATCGTTCTCGTAAAATTGGACGACAAAACCATGCCCATACCAGAGAACTGCTTTCAGGTCTGGGTGAGCTAATATGGACCTTGATGCGTGGTAATAAGACTCAAAGTTGCCGAATGTTGTAGTTCTGATGACTTAGACAAATTGCTAAATGATGTGAACCATTTTGAACTATGAACTAAAACTAAAATTGCGTTCTTATATTACGTTCTTATTAGCCAACTTTAGTTGCAATGCCGCTTTACGTTTTTTACAACTTAGAAAGGTTGAAAAACCATCGACATTATAATTTCAAAGTTGAATATCTCAAAACCGGATTAACCGATTTGTTAGAACGAAGCTAAGAACCATCTCGATGACATTAACCTTCGGACAAAAAAAAAACACATTAAAATCGGCCCATTCGTTTAGGAGTTACGACGCAACAGACACGACAAACTTATAACACAACGTAAAATTCGTTCGAAAATCGACGTTAACCCTTGGCAACCCGCTATCAAAATTTTGTTACGTAGGTACATCATAACATTTCCAAAATAGATGTCAAACTTACTGAAAACTTAATTTTGTGATCTCATAAATGGATATGCCTTTTAAATAGCTAGAAACCAACAAAAAAACTTTAGAAATTGAGAATGCCATGAAACTATGCACGGTAAAATGGTACCTATTCCTTTCCTAATGGTAGCATTTAGTTGTCACGAATAATGGATCAATCAAGTATTTCTGGGTGTTACACTGTCCTGTTACTTAGGAGACAACATGACAATAAAAACAATAAAAAAACTACTAACGTGCTTAGAAGATGGCCCAAAAACTGTTAAAATATCAACAAACTCCTTTATTTGGTCAAAAAGTCACCCAGGTGACAACCAAGCCAACTAGAGACAGGAAAAAGTTGATTGACTAAGATACGAGTTGAATAGCACAAAATGACATTCGCTTGTAAATATTGGCAATATCTTTGCCAATCAATTAGCAGTTTGGCAATTTGATAAAGTTTAATTTTAAATGAAATTATGTAATCGAATTATAGGGTTGATTTTAATTGGTTTGATACATTACATATTGATTCAATATTATTTATCAATAAATACTTTGAAATAGCTTAGTGTAATACAACATAAGTTAATAAACCATCTAGAATATAATTTGCATGTCTAGCACATCCGGTGTATAGGCTATCCGCCCCTTTCTAATAAGAACACTTAGAATGAGATGGGTAGTTTATCTCGCTTGGATTCGTGCTAGCCATGTTGGTGATTTTCAGCTTATGCAAATAATAATAATAGTGATCTGCAGTACCTATTTCGAAAATTAAGTATTAATATTTACTAAATTCGTCTCTTTAATTAATGTAATTATGAACAATAATAAAATGTAAGAAGGGTTTGGTTGGGTAGCCATAATAACATTTTACACAATTAATCTACACCAAGGAAATTATAAAAAATACTTGTTAGTTAAAACATCGCCTGTGCTGCAAGATGATAGGGCGATTTCTATAAATAAAATGGAAATAAATTGATACAGATCAAAATATTGGTCGCGTGACACAACCAATCGAGTCGCAGCTGAATTAGCGGTTAATGAAGCGTTAATTCGGGCAACAAGTTACTTAAAAGATTCATAAAGTATGTTAATGGTACAGTCAGTAACATATCTATAGTAACAGTCGAAGAAGACAAGTTCATCAATCATCATATCATAACCAGAGGTCGGCGGGGTGAGCTGTTTTCAGTTTTTGCATAACATGGACATACCTTGTCATTCAATGGTAAATGCCCCATGTGTAATTATTAAAAAATGAAATCATTTTATTTAGGCCGCCTTGCTGCTGCGAGCTTTACGTAGCCATCAAAACAAATGAAATTTGTAAGAATCTACGGAATGTGATTAATCTATTTTACACAGCTTTCCGCTTCAGTGGGAAAACAGTTTCAACTAGAATTTAAGCTCGTTTTGTAATGCATTTTCATTTTATATTTAATCATTTCAATTTAGTCTTCTTTTAATATTTCTTTATAGATACACCTTATCCATAGTAATATCTACAAGACACAACTATATGACATTAATGACGTAAAAAAAGCTCACCCCCGCCGACCTCTGATCATTACATCTTAATTGATGTGAGACTAAGAACATGTTACGATATATTTGATGATGATTGTACATGAACAGGTCACTTTTGTGTTTTACCCGAATAAATGTCGCGATTTAATTAATTCGTCAATTTGCTTTACAATTTGTGTCACAGTGGAAACTTTAACGTTGTGCGCTGCCCAACATTGCAACAAAATGGATGGATTAATAGATTTTAGATCAACCTTTTTTAGATCATTGGATAGGCTAATAACGTCAATCTGTACTCTCCCTATAAGAGAGGTTTAAGGTAACCAAATCAAATGGTACAGGATTTGTATGATAGCAAAATATAGCTCACTGTAACATAGTATGTTTAAAATTCTATAATATTACATAACGTTGTGCGTTGGCGAATTCTATTCGGTTTTGTATATAAGAACAAATGCTTAATTGTGTGTGCCTCACATGTTAATGTAAATACACTGTACATTATGTAAAAAATATATGTAAGCATTTGTATATTAATCGCTTTAATATATGAAAGAACCCGTACACATTATTTTGTAAGTAGATTTTTTTATTTTTGTTATTTTTTTAACTTCGCTCCCTTTACTGAAAATTTCCTTTGACGCCAAATAATTTGTGTGTATTTATGTCTTTGTATTTATTGGATAGTGTTATGTGTTGAGAATGCGTGCACAAGGCAAAAGGGTCACAAATCATGTAAGTAAACGAGTTGTCACAAAAGTGGCTGCGTAACATTTAATTAGTATGGTGAGAAACGTATGTTTAACTTTTTTTTACATTATCAGTTATCACCAGAAAAAGTATTCTTAATAAATGTAAATTATTTTCTTTCTTTCTTTCTGATAATGTAAAAAAAAGACATCGTCAAAACATTCACTGGATCCGCCTTTTTTTTATTACTATTGTCACCTAAAAATAAAATGTACAGGAGTGAAGAGAAACGTGACCCGTCCTACATACAAACTTTATCGACTGAAGTAAGTATCCACCTCTGAAATTCCAGCAATGATGAATAAAGTAGTGTCCCCCTCATGGGCATAAATGACGATTATTAAGCGATTAGATAAAAATGATGATTAAGTGTTATATGCAGAGGACCCGTTTCCCTGCAGCTGACTGCACATTGCTGGCTCAACGATTAAAGGTGACAGGTATACAGTATTATTGCTTATTGACACAGCAATGTACCTCAAATTGTCAGGTCAAATAGGGTCCTGCCAGATATACAACGTTACAAGATTGTCCAAGAGTTGCCATGTGACAACTCGTCTCGTAGCCTGTGCCACGCCGTTGTTTGTTGTCTATGATGGTGATGTATATTTGTATATCTATGCATTGTTTATAGTAATAAGTACGGCGCGTTGAGTTTATCGAATTTACGGGAGAATAAATTATTGAAGTTAAACACGTAAGTATCTTGATTCACCTTTCTTTCTACGCGCGGGTCATGCCTATCCGTTCGTGAATATTCTTTACTTGCCCAAGGACTAAATCAAATCCATACTATGATAAAGTAGTGTGAGTCGGACTCGCGCACGAAGGGTTCCGTACCATTATGTATAAAAATTGCATAAAACATGTTTGTTATCCATATAACAAACATGCAACAATTTTCGCAGATGTATTACTAAAAAAACAGAATACAATAAATATTTAATGGGGCTCCCATGAGCCCCATTAAATATTTATTGTATTCTGTTTTTTTAGTAATACATCTGCGAAAATTTCGATTGTCTAACTATCACGGTTCATGAGATACAGCCTGGTGACAGACGGACGGGCAGTGGACTTACTAAATAGGGTCCCGTTTTTTACCCTTTGGGTACACACCTTTTATCACGGTTAGCTAAAGACAGCGCGAGCTATATCGAGCTCTCTCGCACTACCCGTCTCTCTCTCTTATTAGAAAACTTAGAATGAGAGACCTCGCGCGCCGTCTTGTGCTAAACTTGCAATAGACATTCACTACGATACGGTGTCAAGTCGTTTTTAACTGCGTCTATAAAATAGATATTTCCAGTCGACTGTACTAGAAGTTCTGATACTCACGGACGGACCGCGCGTATACGATTATATATTCTCAAGTTGCCTTAATATATTTTAGACTGATTTTTTATATTCGTGAGCGATCATATGAGTAAATAAGTAATAATGAAATTATTTGCAATGAACACGTGATATTTCAAATATCGACAGTCTTAGTAAAAATGATCATATTGTAATGACGACGATATCGAAATGTCTACCTTATGATCGAAGCAATAAGGATAAACTTGCAATGTGTTCATTCCAAATAATTTCCACCGTAAAGTAAGTCGCTCTGATTATTAATGTTAAGGATATCAGTGTACTTACGTTGGGTTTAAGGCGGTCTCACATAGTTCTCGACAGAATTTCAATCTCGTAGTTTTTTTCTTATCAGAACACCAACCTCTTAAACCAATGATATCGAATGTAAAGATACGCCTGTCCGAACGATATTCGCTTGACATACTGTGACACACTGTGACAGCTGAAGACTAAGGCACGGTGGCCCGCGATTGCCCGTGGCGGGCCACCGCATTGGACGAATTACTGGTGGGCGTTGGGCCTATCTTTACGAAATAATATATATATATCTATGCCTTAAACGGTTTTGCGTTATTTTTGTTACACGTTGTATTTGTCCTTACTTATGTATGTATAATCCTGGAGTATTTCAAGTGAACTTCGTTTACTTGACAGTCGTGTTACTAAAAAGACTAGCTATTCTACCGTTTATGTCGGATACCACTGTCCCATACTGTCCAGTATGTTAGTGCGAGAAGGACGTATGCTTTGCGTCCGAATCGCGCTCAAGTGCTTAAATATCGTCACGTAAGCAATTTTCTCCTGAACTTAGAACTAAATCTTTTTCATAATATAATCTCTTTCAAACATTGATGTCTTTCCAGACATCCTATTTTTCGGTCTTGTTACTTGTTAAGGTCAGAAAAACGTTGTTATATATTATCTTTATCGATTTAATTACCTATATATAGTAAGTATTACTTTGCACAAACCCGTCAAAAAATGTACCTATTTATAAAAATAATGTCAACATTACCCATGTCCAATGCATTCAACTGGAATGGCTCATTTTCATGATTCATAACCCTTTGAACGCCAAGAACACCTTAATGCATGGCTCTATTAGACTCAGGACTAGATATACGTGTCGCCATAATGAGGGTCTTACAATGTTTGATAGCTTACCATAAACTACCTACTTAATTTGGGCGGGTAATTGATTAACACCTTCATACTAAATCAGTTGTGGCAAATAAAAAAGTAGGACAACGAATGATGCGTTGGTCTCAGACGGTCCTGAACGCAATTTGCCTAGTTGGAGTTTTGCCCACATTGCAGTTTGACCACCGAGCATTATGCCTAAAACGCAAAGTGACCACTTATAGGTTAGGTTCGTTAGGTTTCTTCAGATGCCCGAAGGGCAAACAGACCAGAAATAGGAGCCCCGCTCCGCGGGGCTCCGTCAATATCGCTAACGTTACCCCAAAACGACGAAAATGTGATGTAGGCATTTTGCGTTAGGCATAATGCTCGGTGGTCAAACTGCAATGTGGGCAAAACTCCAACTACGCAAATTGCGTTCAGGACCGTCTGAGACCAACCCCGGATGATATGTCCCCTTCTCTCACACTTATTGATATGTGTATGCTACCATCTCGCTCGGACGTGGTATTATGATTACCATAGCTTGTCCTGAGTATTATAGTTCCATGCAAAGGCATTGCGTGCTGTCGACCCCACAGTGCCAGGGACGACTGTAAGTGTTATAATGGCGGTAGAAATGAGTGATTACTAGAATAAATCACTTAATGCTTAGTAGGTATCTCATTCCGTCCACGAACGTTTTCTGTCACTGAAATACAATTATATGTTTGGAAATGCGTACCGAACTTATAGGATCGTTCAATACACAATTATTGTGTACTAGTGTGTTGTCCATGACGTGGGCATCTAGGTAGCTTTGTTATGGACAAATATCAAACTAGTACACATAGTTCTAGTCTAGACAGCATCAAATATTTTGTAGCAAAGCGGCCAAGTTATATTATTAGGATCGCTCGTCACTCCTATTCTGTAATTTGTTTTACGTCACACCTGGTCATAATGCGAGTTTTGCTGCACGCTGCGCGTACGGGAAAACTCGCGTTGTAGCCAGATGAAGACTTAAAATTTTGTACTCAACACGGGCGGTAATTCGTAAAGCCCCAGAGCGCATATTTATGGCCCTCATCTTGGGTTCGGGCCACAAACACCTGCGATCTGGCATTCACGAATTCACCGCCCTAGTTACGTAATGTACTATTAAGCTCATCTCAACGCTCTCGAACAAATGTATCTTGACACCGCGATTCGTAGTATTAGTTACTAGAAAGAGGTCTAGTTTCGGGTGGGGTGTGCATTCGTGCAAAGAATAGCCTTGGGCTGTCATTTGGAACGCGCTAAAACGCCTCACCCCAACCGTCACGACTAACGAAACTAGATATCTACCTACGCTTAGTTACTAAGAATAGCGGCATCAGGATACATTTGTTGACGCGCGGAGAGTTGAGGCTTCTTCATGTTGAAAAAAGGTAGACCATTACGAACAACCTATCGAAGCCGGTTTTCAACCATGCCACAATAAGTTCAGCACATACATAATTGCACAATACTCTTCAAAACGCGCAATACCGTGAAGATCACCAGAGTTGTGTGCAATTTAGTTTGCTTATGTGTGCGTGAGCGTGTGCTGAATTTATTTGCGCTTGGTTAAAAACAAGCTTCACTAGGTTGTTCGTCATGATCCGTCTATCTTTTTTTCTTGGTCAGAGGTTGAGGCTAAAAAAAGTGACACAATAGCGGGGCTAGATAAAATTAGCCCAGGGGACAGATTTTTGACTTTCGAGCGCTAGACTCTTTCACTGAAAACGGTCAAAAATTATGAAAAGCTATTTTGAAATAGCGATAGGAAAGTGAAAAACGGGTGCTATTGACCACTCGTATTCATTTCTATTGGTAGAAGTGCCTGCTAGTTAGACACTACAAACGTATTTAATTCTATTTGATTTTCGAGCGCTTGAAAGTCAAAAATCGGTCCGCAGGATCGGAACAAGTGGCGTATTCGAAGAGACGCCCTATGCTGAGCAGTGAGCGATTACGGGCTGAAAATGATGGGAAAGGTCAAATATACAACACATCCTTATCCCAATAGTAATAAAGAATGTGTTGCGATATGTGTCTACTTTGGCTTACTATCTTTTTGATGCAGACTGTACGTAGAGGCTTCTTTGTGGATTGAACGATCAAAACGGTCCACGGTTGTCTTTCAGTCCTTATGAAAATGAACTTTATTGTATGATTTTAACTGAGCAATGATTGCTTCTCTTTCGCACTATTGTTCAGTATGTGGGTGTGAGAGAGAGCGAAACTTGCCTTCAGTTCCATTATAGACTAGCGTGAACCGCCGATAGTACTGTTGATTGTGTTATTACTATGAATATCAGAATAAAATCCTTGAAATTGAAATAGTAGTTTTATTTTCTACGAGCCTTATTCTCGTAAGTAATTTTTCTCAAAAATTCAATGAAATATTGACCTTACGTCATGTTCAGGTGCGGCGAGATGAGAGGCCAATAATGAGTTTGACTTTAAAATTTATTCATCCTTTTTTTATTCGTGTATGTGCTTATGTGCTTACATATAATGACGATAATATAATTACGCCACTATCCGGTATCCGGCCGGATAATATTCCTACGCCACTCCGGTATCCGGCCGGATAATATACCTATGCCACTATCCGGCCGGATAATATAACTATACCACTATCCGGCCGGATAATATAACTATACCACTATCCGGCCGGATAATATACCTACGCCACTATTATTCGGCCGAATACCGGACAGTGACCGGAGATCCGTTACATTTACATCTCCAAATGATGTTTCATGTAGAACTATTTCAAAATAAAATACAAATTCAGGAAAATATACTTTATTCTAAAAACACTCCATAAACTATAAATAAACAATAGGTAAGTATAGAGACGCGTCCAAAATTTCGAAATATATTTCTACCTCATACTGAAGTATATAAAGGTGGTGAATGTATATACCTACCCGAATTCAACAGCAGATAACGAGCAATTTTGCTATCTCTGCAAACCTTATATTACTCACCCGTTTTATAAAGATCCGTTAGACCTAAAGTCGGTAAGAATTTTCTAAAACTGTACTATATGTTACTAAAAAAATACCTGATATTTGGTCTATCGCATCTATCATGGGTTCTCATACTAGTTACACTCTATATACTTGAAAGGTTTGGACAAAACAAACGACGTGACTTGGTCATTCAACCAATCATAGCAACCTTTTGTATATATGGTATTATCTTATTGGCTGAATGACCAAAAGTCGCGTGGTTTGTTTTGTTTACATTTACTTAAGAGGCCGCAGTAAGCTCGGCCGAATTTCACCTTCCCATACAAACGTAGTTACGCTCTCATTTTAAAACTACGTGTTGGATTGTGACGAAACTTTGCACATACAATGACATGAGGTATATCTATGTCTGTAATTAGTTTATATGGTTCCAATTTATAAAACAAAGTAAATACAGCAAAAACTAGTTTTGTATGAAAAACTTAAATTCGCTGTATCTTTTTTATTATGGTACCTGAAGCTACGTAAACTAATTTCAGACATAGATATACCTCATTTCATTGAACATGCAAAGTTTCGTTACAATCCAACACGTAGTTTTAAAATGAGAGCGTAACTACGTATTACTCAAACCTTTCAAGTTATAAACAGTAGGTAGTGCACACTACCAAACCACAAGAAAGAATAATCCATGCTCTGAAAAATTGAGTTTCTAACAAAGTGCATTTGAAGCAGAGAGAACAGCAAGGCATTTCTTCTTTATTTCGGGCATCTGTGAAAAAATCTACTGCTGACTGACAATGTCCACACTGAAGACAATACGTTGGACGAAATGGGGTTCACGAGGGACTACAGTCTAGTAAAATGGACCCAATAGTGGTCTATATGTTCTACGACTACGAAATGTATGACATTTCAAGCTCAGCGCATAAAGATCTATCATCAAGCGTTCAAAACAGGGATGTTGCAGATATTCGCATAGGCACCCGCAACCGCAGACCTTCCGCATCATTTTCAAAATCCGCATCCACAAAAAACGATGCGGATCGAGCTTTTTACTGATGCGGGTGTAGATAATAGGCATGATGACAGTAATTGAAAATCACTAAAATATGGTATATTCTTAGTGAAATTTTAATCTTAGAATTCGAAAAATGCTCATATTTTTTTATTACCTAAGTAGTTAAGAGATTATTATTTATTTTGATAAAATTAAACTGAAAAATACGGACGCCCGCCATGATATGTTAAACACCAATCAGAGCGCATGACGTCACGTTTGTCACAGATTACAGAGAAAACTTACGTACTGAACGAATAGTAAGACAGGGATAGAACCATGTTATCTGTCAGATCTTCATACGTCATTGTCCCGCTTTCTCGCTCGCACGGCCGCGCAACTTTTTAATTTATGTTCATTCAATGAGCAATTGAGCGATCTAGGTAGCAAACGTCAAAGGTCTGCGTTCTGTTTATACAAACGTGACGTCACTCGAGACGCCATTACACTGACAGCGTTTTAGCGCCAATTTGAAATTTAAAAACTAAAATGCATTTTTTTCCTACTTAACTGTTATATTCTCTTGAAAAATCTTATTCGTAGAACATAATAAATGTTTCTAAACAATGTAGAACACTTTTTCAAAATGTGTCATCATGCCTAAGCCGCATCCGCATAAGCGAATGTGGGCCTCGAAATAGCCGCATCTGCGAATGTGAGCCTCGAAATAGCCGCATCTGCGGATGTGAACCTCGAAATAGTAGCATCTGCGGATGCTTATAAACCGCAACCTCCCTGATTAAGAAGACTGAATGACTAGTATGACTTATAGTCTGCGTCATATATGTAGCTAGTATTAGCAGCCAAGGTAGCAAAATATATTGGTACACGTGTTTATTACTGTAAGAATAAGGGTGTGTTACGAATTATTTGGCTACTCTGGCTGCTACTATATGACGCTGACTGTACAAGAACTTAGATACAGTCATTCAATCTATCCCGAGTTATACTAACTTCCACCGGCTGCGCCCGCGCGGTGTTTAGTTCGCTATTCTTCGTTTTCTACAAGTGCTTCCGGGATAAAACGACACAATCGCTTTAACCCCGGACCATTATCTTTTACTACAAAGTTGTGCAATCACTACGTTTTCACTAGTTTCTATATTACTATAAATATTCGAACTACTTTAAATATTATCGCACTCCCAGCTGTGTAGAAGGATAGAAAACTCAAAAATATCTACACACAAGTCAAGTAGACGTTTAGATATTCTCGAGTTTTCCGTCCTGGATGTCTGTAGCTGACTGTACTTTCTAAATCAATAAATTCGCTCGACTCGACCTATGCAAAACAATGTACAGTGTGGGATGGATAATTGAGCACCAAAAAGCTGTAAAGAATCCAAAACTTACTGTTTAAAGAGTTACTGTTTTACTCTTTAAGAAACTGGGCAAAACTTGGCATTCAGCATTTCAGGGCGGGTCGCACCAACTTACGATTGACAGACCGATCAATGTTAAATATGGCCCCGGAATTGAACATTCAGATTTTAACGAGCATCACTTAGGATTACAGACGGTTCGGTGCAGCCCACAGCGTCGAGGTACACGACAAATTAACAGGATTTTTACGTTAGAAAACTTTTTTATACTCAGGAGAAGGATATACCTAATTCTGAATGCGTATATTGATAAAGCAACTTACGAGCGTATAGTATAAAAGTATACAGTACTGTCTACACAGCGTAATAACATTAAGATTAAACCCCTGTATAAGAGATACAGTATACATATGTGAGGGTGGTATTCAACATGTCCAATTTTTGATGCAATCTTTGATCAAATTTCTGCGCCGTAGTATATATTTGATGAAATCGTCCAATATCTTTAATCAAATGCACATTGGACAATGATCTTGGACAGGTGGAATACCCTAAGGAAATGGCTGTGGCGTCATTTGAACCTAATCATTTAATAAGGTCACAGTTCATTAGAGCCACCCGGCGCCCGACCCGCACCGCCTCGCCTCGAGCGGTTAGTATTCAATATCCATATTTGTACCGGCATGCGCTCACTGCATCAACTCCGTAGTTAGTACATTTACGAGGCAGGCGGTGCGGGTCGGGCGCCGGGTGGCTCTAATGAGCTGTGACCTATAGTTTTAAAGTGGATGTAGAGAGTTATAGTTGAAGGCCAGCCAAGTTGAGATATGTCTAATACGGGTCGGATATTATTATAAAGTTTATTTATAATTTTAAAAAATTCACAACAGTTTTTATTGAACTTATTGACTTGACCTTATGACCTTTACCAACTTACCCTTGTAATTATATTACTGCGAATAAACCTTTCATACTTATAGTATGGTTGGTGGATATAATCTATAGGGTATTTGACAAAAGTAAAATATCAGCTTCACGTAGGTACCATAAACGTCAATAATGACGTATGATGACATTAATTTTACTGGGATGACAGCTGTCAAATATTGAATGTAAGGGCATTTTCACTATAATATGGAATTCGTAGGGATTGCTTGTGGTGTCACAATCAAATAAAGTCCTTATGTGATTTATATATGAAAGATTGATACTTTCCGACTATCTTCGGAATGTTTATCAGTTGCTAATAAAAAACCGGATGGACGATATGCGTCAGAAATGGAGCACCCGATGTTACACAACACGAAGACAACTTTAAGCCCAAACTTGTAATTGTAGAGTCAGTAGGCAAGTCGACAGATCTCGCCTTAGAAAGAGATGTGAAAGCAGGAGGCATGGCGAGCAGTAGGTAACATGTGGCGAAAAGGATTCGCGAGAACAAGAATACCTCAGGAAGACCGTGAGTCAAAGAATACATTTAATCATAGACTAAAGTACAAACCAGATCGAGAAAGATTGTCATCGTCGTTTATTTATACTAAAGAGGTTCTTAGCACCCTTCTTCAGGTTACAAAGATATAAAGAAAAACCAATGGTAGAATGGTTTTTGAAGAAAATAAAATTTAAAGATGAAATTGTTATGCATTGTGTCAAATATTATCGATGTTTTGTAAGTATCATAGAAATGCAGGATATAAAAGAGAACAGCAGATTAAAAATCGAACAGCTACTGACTTCGAGCGTTACACCTTGTGCACTAGCGTCAAAATTAAGCCAATCTTATAGACACTCAGTCTGATTTACCGTGAGTTAGTTTACGGTGGGCGGTTAGCTTCATAGTATCACTATGCATTACATTCATTTGCATTTTGGGGTTGCGGGCGGTACACTTGTTATTAAAGTTATTAGGTTTAAAATACTCCTCAAACCTAAAATTTGGTCTACACTATGTTCTAGCAGAAACTTGCTTTCCCCAGTAGTACTCATATACATACTATAGGCAAAAGACAATACCAGAAACTGTTAAACATAGCACATTTTACTTAAATTTAAAGTTTATGAGAATAATAAAACAGTCTTAATTAGACTAGGCTTTGATTAGAAAACGTTTATTTATAGTGAAGTCTAATCTGTTTTTAATAATAATAAATAAATATATAATATGTTTATCAGTATGAACATTTATTACAACAGTCGTAATAAGTCATTATAAGAACTAATACACTGACAAAATAAGGCATCTGTTTAATTTCAAGTTTTTTTTTAACCACTTTGTCTAAACATGTAATGCTGCAACATTAATGTTCGTTTATGCAACATGGTCAACTAGTGTTTAAAGCAGAAATAAGTCTACTAATCTAAAGCTGCGGTTTCACTGCGGCGCGGCGAATAAAAATCGCATCTCGTATCGGCTTCAATGAATTAATTTGATTGGTCAACTCAGAAGGTCCCCACTCTACATATTGGCTATATCTTATTCGGCACATGAACACAATTAAATAATATAACATTATCTATCTACTTATATCACGAATTGCGAGATACAACTTACAATAAAACAATTATAAAAGTATTGCTTCAACAAATAATATACCTATCCACACAAAAACGAGCACAAAATTTCGACAACATAATATTATATACTTACATTAGGGATGTTAGCATTACAACTGCCTGTGACAGACAGACACCTAGTGATCGCAAAAGTGTTCAGTTATAAAATTAAAGTGAATGAACGAAAGTATATTTTATTTAATTGTAAAATTTGCACTAAGAATGCCATACCCTTTTACAGTCTCTGAGCCGTTAAAATAATCTTCAGGTCTAATGCCAGGGACTGATTTCGGTTACGGTTTTACCGGTATGAAACCGGTATTCAATTACCGTAATGGTGTCAATGTTACGGGCACCGCGCCAACATAACGGTACCATGCATACATAACCGTTTTGGAATATCGGTTACCAGTATTCGATTTAAAGGAAACCGACACTTAATTATGTACGATCAGTTCGAAACCGGTATTATAAAGGTTACCGAAAAAATAAGCGACATTACACTTACACAGACAATTTCTTCCAATAGGAACGAACGAACGAATCAGAAAAGTATCAGAACAGAACCGACAAAACTGAAAGACAAAACGGCAGCGCCGGCGGTTTGGCAACACGCCAAAATCGGTTACGGTACCGAAAAAAAAATGTTACCGTTATATTTCGATAGCGAAATATAAAGGTTCTGCTATCGAAACCGCTATTTGAAAAGCGATATGATGTCATATCGGTTTTAAAATATACCGGTATTTTTCGGTTATGCAGTCCCTGGTTTATAATTCTTATGCCAAAAGGAGCAATTTCATTCCCGAAGACAATTCTCAAGAGCTCAAGAGTGTTTGTACTCAACTTGTACACGTCATGTGACATTTCACTCACAAAAGTTAGTTTCTATCATCAAGTTAAAATTAAAACTTGACTATTAAGACTAATAAAACTAAGTGCGAGAAGTGAAACAGAATAAAAAATTAAACTTCCCACTTACCCTTAAATATAGGCATACCTAGTATTGTATTGAAAACTGACTGACTGATTGACTTCCGCTCTAAGCAATAAGGCTTTCGAACCACCTAGAATGTATGAATGTATACAAGTTTATGATACTGACTGTACAATCTGCTGTTCGATTGCGAAACTCTTCGTACATACGTCAGGTAGATCTAGAGTGACATCACCAGACATAGGAATCCGCGGGGCAAAATTTTTTGACAAGTAGGGCGTTCCTATATCAATAAACTCAACTATCGATGCTAGTTCTATATACTAGTATTCACTGAAGGGTTTGCTTATAAAAATATGTTTTTATTAAGAGTTTAAAAAAAATTCTTACGCAAACCTTATGTTTGGCATATTCATGTTTAGGATTCTCGTTTACCAACTGGTACTTTGACCAAATTTCATTCAGTCAAATATGTTAGTTGGCATAATATGTTTTAACCAAAACAAAATAAGCCAAATGATTTGTATCGTCAATATTTAATTGACCATTTCTATTCCGTCGGTTAATCAGCAGAGGAACTCTTCAATGACAAATCATTTGCATCTTTATTTCAATGGTGTATAAGATACACAATAAAATAACAGCTTTTTTTGTTATGTGGGTAGGGAAAATTAATTTGTGTAGAAGTCGCAATTCTAACCTAACCGCCAGCGTGTCGACGTCACCCCGCTTCGCGGGGTGCCTATTTCCGCTCTAAGGGATACAAGCTAACCCTAACCTAACCTACCAAATAATAACATTGTTACGATTATTTGTTTTTTTACTGCTAGGAGGCTTCGCCCCCCGAGCCCCCCTTTTTTCGCTGCCCTAACCTAATTTAACGCCTTTGCTTAACCGTGCATTTTTTTTATTTAAGGGACCGTGCCGTTTAATTAATAGTATTTTGGTAAAATGTCATAACCCAAACAATTGTGATGTTTGTCTATTTATAGTTTGCCATAACATTAACTTGACGAAATGTTGATTGTCTTATGTTTTTTTGCCTTATTAAGGCATTTGCTAAAATACCACATGCCATAATGTAATTTTTCGTAATAATATTTTGTCGAATGAAAATTTGACGTAATGAAAATATACGTATTAAAATTGTGCCAAAGTTTGCATTGGCAAACAAAATAGCTGTTAATTTTTTTTTTTGGAAATGAAATTTGACCAAAATAAATTTGGTAAAACAACACGATCCCACAAAAAACACATAATGTTGGGGGCGATCACTATGCTAGCATATAGAACGAGCATAATTTAATTTGTCGATACAGAAACTCCCTGCTTGTCAAATAATTTTGCCCCGCGGATTCCTATGTCTGCACATCACTCTTTGTATAAGAAAATGACAGTAGATCTGCCCTAAGGCCTACTGTCCACGGACGCGTCATTTGACGAATGCATGCAGCTTTCATACATTGGTACGTCGATATTGTATGAAAGCTGCATGCATTCGTCAAATGACGCGTCCGTGGACAGTAGGCCTAACTCGCGTTCGTAGTTACTTTGGACACAACCATTATATTCTAAGACATTCAAAAATTCACTTCTCCACTCCATAATGGTGTAGTTTACGCGCCATCTTTTTTCTTCCCGGACATCCGGTCGATGAGGCTGGTGATCATGTCGGCGTCGACGAGGCCGATAAACTTGTCCACTATGAGCCCGTTTTTGATGGCTATCACCGCCGGCACCGCTTTTACCTGCCAGAATAAAACCAGTAAACATAGGCTGACAGGTCGAGTTATTACTTAAAACAAGTTTCTGTCAATTTTTTTTGGTACAAGCTTTTATTGCCGACTGTATTTTTCTGTATAACATCATCAACTGATCCCGTGTGGTGTCGGGTTAGAATTTCACCACCCCCTTTCTTCCCGTGGGTGTCGTAAAAGTCGACTAAGGGACCAGGGTTGAACTGTGTTGTGGGCGATGGGCTAGCAACCTATCACTGCAATATCACATTTAGTCGATCTTTTATACCCACATTTATGCTAAAAGCGGCGCTGGAACATAAGTTTCATGTGCTCTGCCTACCCCTTTTGGGAATAAAGGCGTGAATGTATGTATGTATGTATGTACATCATCAACTACTCATTGAGACGATTCTATCGAGCCCAAACTCGATGCGTTGCCTCGTTTAATTTCGGAGTTCTTATGGCCACCTTCCAGCTCCATCATCAGATCAGTTTTGTCATAACAATATTGAATTTTCATCCGATTCATACATGCATGCAAAATTTCAGCTCAATCGGAAATCAGGAAGTGGATCCAATTAACTTGCAAGATTTGATTACAGACAATGGTACAGGTGAAACTAAATGACAGACCTAGTAGCAAAAGGATACACCCAGAAGATGGACTGATGACCCGGTAAAAGTAGCAGGAGTCCGCTGAATGCGAGTAGCCCACCGGCCATTGTGGCGTGGAGGCCTATGTCCAGGCCCCTAATTCACCAACTTGACAATTGTCACCTGTCACTGATAATTCGCCACATATTGCTTGTTCTGGAAGTTAAGGTGGTTGCTACGTTACTTGTGGAACCGGCAATGTACGGAGAATTGTCGTTGTCAGATGACAATTGTCAAGTTAGTGAAATAGGGGCCAGGAGGTTTTTCCGCTGATAATTTGACGACGATTGGACTGGTAAAGGTCACGAGAGTCCGCGGGATGCGGAGATCACAGGAGCGCTCAAAGTGGCACTCTTTGGGGGAGGCCTGTGTCAACGAATCCTCGAATCAATAAAGGGTCGCGCGCTTGTGATTCCTCTGGTGACAAAAGCGTCCATAAGCGACGGTGTCTGCCTACCATCAGGCATGTGCTTGTTTGCGAACTTCGTAGTATAATAATTTACTTTAAAAACAAAGTTTTAACCGACTTCAATTTAGTATTCCGCCAAACCACTAGAACATTTCCACATTTTTTTTCAATTTACCACTTGAACTGATTTCCGATAGCAAATGCGTTGATTACTATAGAAAAAAACCGAATCTCTGTATGTGGGCCGATAATATTTGAGGACTTCCGTCGATTCCCCAAGATCATCACCAATGGCACTTCATTAGTTCGTATTTCAACGAAATCTTATCAGAACCTGTGACGTACTTTTTCACTTTTTAGTACATAATTGAGGAATTTGATAAGTCATCTGTGGTCTTCATCATCAATTCCTCGCCACCAAATTTATGATTTCCGGATGTAAATACACGATTCATAATAGAAAATACCAAAATTACTACACGCGTGCCTAATAAAATTGAGGAGTTCCCTCATTTCCTAATGGATCCCATCATCTAACTGAATTTTGAAAAAAATGGGCCCCACCTGGAACCATATACATACAAACAAAAAAAAATTCAAATCGGCTCATCAATGACGGAGTTCGGAGGTAACAAACATTGAAAAAAATAAAATACAACCGAATCGAGAACCTCCTCCTTTTTTTGGAAATCGGTTCAAAAGACTCGACCCAAAAACGTGACGTGAAGGGATGGAGAGTGACATAGGATAGTTTTTATCCCCGAAATCATCCCCTAAAGGGGTGAAATGGGGGGGGGATAAAGTTTGTTTAGAGCTGCGATATCAACGAGTTCCACGCGGACGGAGTCGCGGGCAGAAGCTAGTCGTAGTATAAAAAGACTCGACTAAAAAACGTGCACCTTAGCGTTGTTTTCAAGTCCAATTTACCTAGCGGTTCGTTTAGCTTCCGTAGTTTCGGGGTGAGCCCCCACTGTGGCACTCTTTGGGGGAGGCCTGTGCCCAGGAGTTGACGTCTTTCAGCTAATGCGGATGATAAGACTCACCTCAAACGCGTGCACAAGCTCTGCGTTCTCCTCAACGTCGACCACGGCCAAGTCCAAGTTGCCTAGCGGTTCGTTTAGCTTCCGGGTGAGCCGGGTGAGTGCCACAGTGAACACTGTGGCACTCTTTGGGCGAGGCCTGTAAGCAGACGTGAACGTCTTGCGGCTAATGCGGATGGTAAGGCTCACCTCAAACGCGTGAACAAGCTCTGCGTTGTCCTCAACGTCGACCACGGCTAAGTCGAGGTTGCCAAGTGGTTCGATCAGCTCACGTAACTTCGGAGTGAGGATTTTGCAAGGCTCACACCAATCTGCGTGGAAGTTGACTATCACTGGCTTGTCATTGTTCATCACCTGGGGAAGTAAAGTGAGGATTTAATTAAAGGTTAAAGTTTTGGCCAAATTAGCTACTGAATGGACACAAGATACAGCGCGAGGCTACAGCGCGATTCAGGAATAGACCCGAACGGTACATCGCCATCTAGCGGGCAACTCGACGAAACTTATGTACACCTATACACACGGCTGAAAAGAAAGAGACGGGTAATTTATCTCGCGCACTAGACAGCTAGCGCGCGGCCTTGTGATAAACATGCTAAGCGACGTGTTTGTCTCTTTGAGATCCTTTAAGTACCTAAGTAAGAAAACAAAGACTTTACTGATATGAATAGACATAAGTAGTAGGTACTGTTGGATTTATCGATGTTTGCGTTCCCGATAAGTAGATTAAGGTTGAGGATACGATATTGGCATCCTTCCCAATTCTTTTTTTTTTTATGTGATAGGAGGCAATATTTTTTATGTCATAGCAATCTTGTCCTTACTTCTAAGGCGAAAAGTACACTTAACTCTGTCGTTGATGCATTGACTTATGTGTTATGTATGTCTTACTAGCTTTTGCCGGCGACCTAGTACATTCAGCGACATATAGTTAGTAGCAGCCAGAGTAGCCAAATATTTCGTAACACACCCTTATTCTTACAGTAATAAATAAAAATAAAATAAAAAATTAAAATCATTTAATTCGGATATCAGTGACCCATAACCCATAACAAAGCAAATATAGAATTAAATTAGAATAAATTAAATTTAAATTAAAATGCTTTATATTTAGTTCATGTTACATGAATTAAATTGAAATAAATTAAACTAAATTACATTAAATAAAATTAAACAAATTACCTGCCTACGCTAAAGCGTAATAAAGACGTGTACTTAAATATTTGGCTACATACAAATTTACGCCCCCCATTTTGGTCCCTTAGGGGATGATGAGGGGATAACACTACCATATGTCCTTCCCCGGGATTCAAAAATCTCCATACCAAATTTCATCGAAGAGTTTCAGCGGTTTAAGCTTGAAAAGGCAACAAATAGACAGACAGACAGTTACTTTCGCATTTATAATATTAACATGGATATATAGGTATTCCGTTACAGTAAAAATACTAGTTATTTCCGCGCCCCTAGAGATCCTTACATGTTTGTGCATCATTTACCATCAAACAAAATTTTACGCTGTATTATGTCATTATCGTTAGAAATACTATGCAATGTGGGTGGGCCTTATCACCAAAGGTCAAGGAAAACCATTCAAGCGATTAATCATCTCAGCTTATCAGTATATGTCTTAATGTCGTTTTGACACGAAAATGCTAACTTGGATATTATTTCAAACGCGAATACTTAAAATTTTAGTCTGAAGTCTGAAAATGTTTTGTCAATGTCAGCAACAGGTAGGTACCGACATGTAATGGTTCATTCGACTTCGGTCGGTAAAATCATTGTATAAACGTAGATTTATAAAATTCCGTGTAGGCCCGAAATTGAAAACGGCCGTTGTAAGTGGCACCTTAATGGCAAATCGCACTCCAGTTAGGACAGAAATACATCGGATTCCAGTTAGGACAGAAATATCTGCCCGAGGTAGCTTCAGATTGCCAAAGGATCAGATTCCTACGTAGCGGGGCTCCTATCCGTCTAATTAGGAAAAATGGTTAGGTCATATTCTTCTTTCGATAGTGGAGTAAAATAAGTCTTGAAGGTGCAAACTTCTATTGCTGAGCCACGGTGATGCTGGTGACGACTACATGTATGTGTATACGTTGTTGCCCATATCCTCATTGTTCTTGACGAGTATCGTCTCGTTGTGCACAACGGAGGTGGAGATGGTGCGCACAGCGGCGAGACGACAGACGACATTGGTGCCTAGACCTTTCACCCTTGTAGTAAGGCTGAAGGTGGCATGACTTGTTGAGCCACGGTGATGACCACGTACCTTATTGACGAACTCCTCGTTGTTCTTGACGAGTATCGTCTCGTTGTGCACGACGGAGGTGGAGATGGTACGCGCCGCCAGTCGCAACGGCGAGCGGAGCCCGCGACTCAACGCGGACGACATTGTGCCTGAAACATACGCATAATACATCCTTGCGAATTCAAACTTCCGTGAGACATGTCCAAAATACTACCAATAAATCTACGGTTAAATTCACGTATTAAATGTCACGGAAGACATGTTTCGACCTCTTCGGAAGTTCTTCTTCAAGGTAATTTCGCGGCAATGTCGCTTGAAGCGCTCAAGCGTTTGACCGGGGATTATTAGTACTATCCACCTAGCATTTTTCCCGGTAGTGCCGTTAACGAATCCGGTGTACAAAAGCCACTGCTATCTGTCCTTCCAATTCCAACCCAGAGGGAAAACCGGACCCTATTGGAATAAGATCGGTTACCACATGATACTTAATCTTTTTACATTTACTGACAAATTTTGCACCATTTTTACCTACTTCGGTATACAACAACTACCTGCCCGCGCGGGTTCGCCCGCGTATTATAAAGAACGCAGCCAAAACTTCATCCAGAAAGTCCATTTTACATGCGGAAGAAAGAATTTGTGAAATCGTATAAGCAGATCCGGATATTACCCATTACATACAAACAACAGTCGCACATACTTATCCTCTTTACTATATTAGTATAGACGAGTAGGTAAGCAGAAATCATGAATTAATGACCAAATATTCAACACTAGACAAGTAGAAACTCATTAAAATACTGGGAAAACCCATTTACAACTAATTTGGTGGTCACATATTTGCTCTTATGAGATATTTATACGCCAACTTGTTCTATAGAAGAAGATATCACGAATCACATTTGTTTTGACAGGGTTTTTATCTCACTGACTTCCGCCCGCGACTTCGTCGGCGTGGACGCGGGATAAAAACTATCCTATATTTAATCCAGGCTATTCGTGCAAAATTATATCCAAATCGGTTTAGCCGTTTAAGCGTGATTGAGTAATAAACGTCCAAACTTTTGCATTTACTATATTAGCAGGATAAATAAAGGTGGGGTTTTCCTTAGGGGCCATTCATAAATTACGTCATAGTTTTTTGACGATTTTTGACCCCACCCCCCCTATCACCATCCTGTTATTCCTTGAAATGGCCTAATAAAATGACTATCGTCATCCAATGGCCAGATCCCCCCCCTTATTTTGAAATGACGTAATTTATGAACGGCCCCTTATCAAGCATCATGCGTTTTATGGTTATCTACGTTTTACGTATCGTTTCAGTACAGTCAGCGACATACAGTTAGTAGCAGCCAAGGTAGCCAAATATTTATTTACTTTTTTTATGTTATAGGAGGCAAACGAGCAGACGGATCACCTGATGGTAAGCGATTACCGCCGCCCATGGACACCTGCAACACCAGAGGTGTTGTGTTGTGAGTGCGTTGCTGGCCTTTAAGATATGTTATAAGATATGTATATTTATTTATTGGTATTCAGGATAACAACAGCCGTAAATATACAGTTTACATATGTTTCCTTACAAAATAAGAGGCCAATAATAGTTATCCGTTAATTACATCAATAAAAAGAAAAACAGAGATGATTAAGTAGTTATAACTGTGATAATTAATGTGGAAGCATGCTACAAAAAACTAACAACATGGTATAGTTAAGATTATTTGAGCTGACCGACTTTTTGTGAAACAGTCATTGTTAATCTCAGTTAATCTATTCATTTCATTAGTGAAGTTGTTTTACTAGTGGACAAATTTGATACAATTTCGTCTTCTCAAACAAAACCAACTACACCTAAGATAATTATCAATTAAATTGGATAATAGAAAGGTTATATGCAGAAACAGCACATTTAGTTATAGGTTTTCAATAGAATTTAAAAAAAAAATTCCGCTAAATGGGTCTGTTGTATGTTGTATCAAATTCCTGATTATACAGATGGGGGGCGATTACGCCGTTATTACTATACGAATAAGGGTGTGTTACGAAATTTTCGACTACTCTGGCTGCTACTATATGAAGCTGACTGTACATGGAAGCCGTAAAACGTGTCCATAAAACATATCGTGCTTGCTAGTCGGGTAAGAATGGTTATGTGAAAAATTTGATTCGGTATTTTTTTCAATATTTTCTGCATGAGTACCTAGGTAAATGCTTGACTATTGCATTGTTTATCTAATTTAAATACGGTGGTGTTATGAGATTTTATAGTAAACCAAAGTCTGAATTTGACATGCACCCAATGAAAGAGTATTGACAAGGTTTTTTAATGTCATGAAATCATGATAGTTGAAAATACGCATATGGTTTGCTGGATGGTAAACTGACGCCATAGCCTATGGAGTTTTAAGTCCAGAGGATTCACAAGCACATTGTCAACCCTTTTTTGATTGGATATTTCATTGTATTAGTTCCTGAGTTTGATAGTTTTTGAGTAAAATGCGGACAGACAGACAGATAGACATGATGAAAGTATAAGGGTTCCCGAAAAAGTGCCATTAAGAACTATTGGTTTGTTTATGATGTTCACACATTTATCTGTTACATTAATCACTCAGTAGAGTTCAATGACCTATGTCAGTTGCGTGACTTATATGTATTTGCGTCACAACCATTTAAATGCAACAAAACAACACCTGGTGATATTCAAATGAAAGTTTTTTGTATGTTTCCAAAGGTTCGAAAATATCTAAACGGCCTTATGCTCTTAACAATAAACTCGTGTTCACATATTATTGATCGCTGTGACCATGCACATATTTTGATATAAACCAAGGTCCAAGGAATATTGTATGGCCAGCATCAAATCATCATCACCATCATTATCATATCAGCCGAAAGACGTCCACTGCTGGACATAGGCCTCCCCCAAAGAGTGCCAAAGTGACCGGTCCTGCGCCACCCGCATCCAGCGGACATCGAAGCATCAAATACATAGTGACAACTTGTATTGCATAGTTGGTAGTGACCCTGCCTATGAAGCTGAAGGTCCCGGGTGGGAATCCCCAGTAAGAGTATATATTCATGTGATTAGAACGATTATTCGTTCCTGAGTCATGGATGTTTTCTATGTATTTAAGTATTCATTTTTCGTTTTTGACGACCGCTTTAGCCTAGTTGGTAGTGACCCTGCCTACGAAGCAAGAGGTTCTGGGTTAGAATCCCGGTAAGGGCAAACATTTATGTGATGAGCATGAATATTTGTTTCTGAGTCATGGATATTTTCTATGTATTTAAGTATTTATATCTATTATATATATCGTCGTCTAGTACCCATAACACAAGCCTTACTGAGCTTACTATGGGACTAGGTCGATTTGTGTAAGATTGTCCCCTTATATTTATTTATTTATTTATATATTTATTTATTCATTTATCTATATAAGTATGTATATCGTCGTCTAGTACCCATAGTACAAGCTTTGCTTAGTTTGGGGCTAGGTTGCTTTGTGTAAGATTGTCCCCAATATTAGTACATTACTGTGTTCTGATCAATAAAGAAATAAAATATATACTGCAGAGGCCGAGAGTAAGGGGTTGCCGGCCCAGTACATATAGACGGGATAGCATAGCGAGGTTGGATAGTTATGAGGCTGGTAACCCTTTTTGACACCGAGGTATGTATAGGGCTTTTCTCAAAAATGCAAAGATATAAATTAAAAAATACTCAAATCAAGCTTTAACTTTCATGGCTGAACGGATCCTGTGCAGCAAATTGTAAGATGGAAATTTAAAAAAACCATCTCGCAGGACTATACCTCCAATTTTGTATGAAATGCAAATTTGGTCTCTCGTCTCGCTGAGCCCGAAACCTGACACTTCGAAGCCTGTTATGAAGAACACAACATCAATATTTATATTATTATATTATAGTAGCAGTTGAATATGTTAGTATGTTAAATATCACTTTTTTGCAACAATTTATTCAACACTGTCTTTCCATAAAATCGTAAAAAAACAGATTTAATAACTTGTATAATTTGTTCAGTATATTCCATGACATAAACTAGAATAAACGGAGGAAGATAACATAAGAATAGCTAATGTTATCATCTTAATGGGGTTGATAAGACAGTACCACTCTGTTTCATATACTTATAGTATGTACTCATATTTTGTTTGAAGTTCCTTTAATTGAGATAACATCTACCAGATAACTAGGTAATATAAATACCGGACAAGTCTTTATATCTTAATTATTAATTAAAACAGAAATCCTAAAAAAACTTCCTAAGTGCAGCATAGGAAATAGGGGAAACATTTACTATGACAAGAATGGTAATTCATGCTATGGTTTATTTTTTATTCTGTTTCTCATGAAATTGATATAAATACATAACTAGGGTGGAATGATATTCTGCCTGCAAAAGGAGGTCTGTGAACAGTAATGAGATATACAGGGTGGACAGTTGAGATCCATGGGGCAGTAAGGGCAGCTACTGGATCCCTTACTGATACGCGGAAATGCTCTGAGGAGACCTTTACTGACTTTTTAAGTGATGACATTTGACATTCACAGATTTTAGATGAAAAGTACAGTGAGCGAGAAAATCAACAGATACAAGTACATTTTTTTAAATGCTGTGATGATTAAAGATGACATAATCTTATTGGAAATTCCAAAATGAATGAAAATGAGAAATCAGTAATGTAGTCAAGAAAATGAAATGGTAGTGTAAATAGCACACACCTATTCTGGTAAAACTAATTATCTTAAATGATGACATAATTACTGCACTTATATGACATTAAACACAGATCACTTACGCTACACTTCAGATTTATCAGAAAAGGTGCACGCTGATAAGCTTACATAATTAGGAAAATTTGCAGGGATTAAAGCACTTACCTACAGCCTAATTAACAGATCCCAAGCGTCTTATCTTAGTAGTTTCAAGGGGAGTGAGACACACGTGAGCGACACAATACGCACAACCCACGACAACACTGG
This sequence comes from Epinotia demarniana, assembly GCA_945867215.1. Lineage (NCBI taxonomy): Eukaryota > Metazoa > Arthropoda > Insecta > Lepidoptera > Tortricidae > Epinotia > Epinotia demarniana. The sequence continues at coordinate 21,134,743 of OX244274.1, read as the reverse complement.
CCAGCAACAAGGAAAGAACCGCGAACCTAAACACGAATAGTCTATCGTAAAAATTGCCAGAATCGGCCTCCCCTTTTGGCAATGCCAACAACACTAGCGTTATCACAGCTGCCACCGGCACTGCGATCTTCCCGATGAGGTGACCCGTACGCACAGACACCCAGCACAGCATTAACGTTACAAACCAGATCACCGCCAAACAATACACCCCCACGCCGAAACTAGACATCTCTCAGGCATTGGGATAGTTTCTTTAGTTAGTCCAGCATGCAGGAAGCATAAATGTGTAGAGGACAGTAGGTACAGAAACTCACAAGGCGGTTAATACTAGTTTTAGTAGTTTTCTTGTTTTAGCGATAAAAACCTTGAATAGACAAATTCACAACAAAAAATCCGTGCGTCACGTTATCTCAGAAATTTGACAGATGACGGGAGTGACGGACTGACGGTGACGGCAGAGGGCAGTGACGGGTGATGTGGAGGGGAGGAAATATTTTGACAGTCAGATGTTGCCATATTCGAAAATTAAGCACCTAGACGTTCTTATTAATTGGCCACACAGAAAGAGTTCATAGACAATTAAACTACTTCTTTTTACGTTTAGTTATATTTTTCATCCACAATTGAGCAAAAACCTCTAACTTTTATATCAAAATTAAAAAATATTACTCAATAAACTATACTTAAACATTGAAAACACCATATTTTCATTACGAACTGTGCGAAAATCTCGAAAAACTATCCAAATAAAACGCAGTCAAGATGGCATCTTGACAGAACTCAGTGACGGGATTGTCTTGTCTGTTTTTATTCCTGTAAGTTGTCATACTTGTCAACTGTGAATTTTATAGTGCTGTGTGTTGCTGTCAATTTATAGAAAGGTGAGTTATTTTATTAGATTTTCATTACAATATGCCTAATTTATAACCTGGTTCGTCGTATTCCAACATCTTCTTTTAGGTTCCTAAATATTTTAGAAAATAACTCGCGCCAAACGGTTTTTATAACCGTAAATTTCTAACGCCATTTTCCGCTCCGTGCTCGAGTTATCACAAAGTATTTTTTCCTTTTATCAAGTGGAGACAACCTGTGTCGAGTACCACAGGTGTTGAAAACGTCTATTAAGCGTCTAGGGAAGATATATGTAGTTTGCTTGACGATTAAATCCGCCTGGTTCTGTTGCAAAATATTTGATGACTAATCCTGCAACTGAACAAGGCCTATTAATTGGTCTCGCGGGCGTAATGAAAGGCCAGAGCGTATGCTTGTGTTGCTGCTAAGTCAGTGACCTTCTGGAGGCATTGATTGGAGCTAAATGGCAGGTGCCTCAAAGGGCATATACCCTTTAGTTGCACAGGGCCGATCTACGAACTTCATTATGGTACAAAGTTTCAAGGTTGCATATACGGGAATGTTTATTTGTTCAGATGGTTTAGATGAGTTGCTTGCAAAAAGATTTAGTAGGGATTTTTGTATGGTTACAGTATTTCCTGATGGTTGGGATATGCTGTTATAAATACTTCATTATTTACGTCTTATTATCAATAAGCTGACTATGAAATTGTCTTCCCTTCTAAAACTATATATGTAATTACTGTATGTCAATAAGAAAAACAAATTTTGAATGTGTTAGCGGTTATGATATGATGAACTGTACCTTACTGTATAATCAGATATATTCATATTTGTACAGAGTTAAAGACATCCCCTATAGGTCTATACACATCTTTATGTCAGTAATAATAGAGTCCTGTACACATTATTTTGTGGCTGTCTGTATATTAGGTGTAGCAGAATAAAAAAAACAGAACACAAGCCAAGCAAAAGTAGATTTTTTCTGAATATCACAAAACCTGATGTTGTTTTCCAAACCTATGAACAGTACATAAGTAATAGCAGAAAAGTACTATGACTTATGTTGTATCTCTGACTTGCCCGTGCGAAGCCGGGCCGGGGCTCTAGTTATACATATAAACCTTCCTCTTGAATCACTCTATCTCTTAACAAAAACCGCATCAAAATCCGTTGCGCAGTTTCAAAGATCTAAGCATACAAAGGGACAGATCGTGGAAAGTGACTTTGTTTTATACTATGTAGTGATGATAATTCAACATGAAACTAATACTTCGGGTTCTGTCCCAGGTTTTCCTTTTATGTATCAATAAAAAACCAAGTTATGTATCAATAAACTGAGCAATATATAACAGTAAACAAACATAAACCTCGCTCATCTTTAAAGATGGCTCCTTTAAGTATGATGTCACATTGGGTGTGGACACTGTAGATGTTATCAGTGGACCATTGGCCAGTTATGTTGGCCTGGTTAATTTACTTAAAAATAAATGTTTTGCCTCATGGTATGCAGACACTATAGCATCTGGACATTTAAAACTCCAGCAGTCATCAGCACATTGTCAACCTTAGCAAGGGCGGCAACCCTCTTACAAAACCACGTTTTTGCTCATTAATATTTATGCCCACATATTATAGACTTTGTAATTATATCAATGTAATACTTCATGTTTGGCCAACTTGTGTCCAAAGTAAATTTTGGAGATTTAGGAAATGCTTGTTAAAATATTCCAAAATATGAGTGTTCCAGCGTAATTGCAAGACTAAAGTAAATCCATAATCAACAATTTTTTGCAACATGTTATATGATTCCCCATCAATTGAAGTTGTTGATCATACAGGATATGGTAGATACCATACTAAATTCATATTTAATGTTTTTTGGAGTGGAGGCTAACAACATTTTTCCAACAACTCAATGCTACTATCAAATTCATGGTCATGTCAGATATCAAGAATATCAAGATCAAAAAACATAATTGTTTTCCTTAATTATTACTTGTTGGCCTAGTCATATATATATGGATTGAAAGTTATACTGAAATAATATGAGCATTGTGCAGTGACACAAGTTTCAGACAAATAAAAACCAAGTCCCCTAATTCAATAAAAATCCATCAAACCTATTTTAGCTGTAATGTCGTTAAAATTCATCAGAAAGAAACTCTTGAGAAACAACCACACGTATACTTAGATCTCTTGAGAAACAACCACACGTATACTTAGATATCAGACCCCCTAGCACACTAAGTTTTATATCGGACATAAAGCATTCGTCCCATTCTGGCAAATATGCGAGTGCAAGAGGGACAAACGCTTTATGTCCGACATAAAACTTAGTGTGCTAGGGGGTCAGAAGTCTGTTAAATTTTATGAAGGAGGTAAGTAGGAAATAAAAATGCAATCTAGGGGCTTGTCTCATTCCGTGGGCCCTTTATATTTACTGTGTCAACAATTTCCGTGACAATCGAATGCACACGGAACGTAATGTAACCGAAGAACCGTCCAGGTCCATTGAAGCGCTGCACTCCCGCTGCCCTTGCGCAGGGGTCACGGTCGCGCATGCGCGCAAGCATCGGCGCAGTGACCATTGTTTCTGAAACGATTGTTTTTTTTTTAATGCGACAGTGGCAAAGGCAAATATGCGTTGATGGGAAAGAACGTAGTATATAGACGCTACAAGTTCGGGTGTATCATGTGTGATGCCGTTTAAAACCATGTTCGCTAAGTTCTTAAAGAGGCGTAGGTACTGTAGTCGGAAGACCCTCGGCAAAAAGTCCTATACTTGACGCCGTATATAGATTCCAAAAAAATAACCTTAAAATTGTCATTAAAATTTAAAATAAAATCCGACACTGGCAAACTTGCACTTTTCGAAAAGATGGACGTAGCTAGTTTTTAGCTACGTTCATTTTTTGGAAGAGTGGGGCACATAACTCGAACAAAAATTAAGGCGCCGTAGGTTCATGGTCTTCTCTCCCTCTCACTGAGCATAAGCGTGAGCGAGATGGAAGTGCGTGCTCGGAAGCGCGGAAATCATGTTTTTTAATTTTAATTTTTTGGCCGTTTAAATAAATAAAAAAGTAAACACTGATTTCCCTCAAACATGATATTGCCGATTTTTAGAAGCTATTTCAATATTTTTAGCTTTTGTTCGTAATTTGTAATAAATATTTTAAGTGAATTTTAGACCCTTTTAGACCTATGTTCGTGATTTTTTTCTATCGAGCGAAAAATGGTTAATCATGTTTCTAAACACTGATTTCCCTGCAGAAAAGCCTGAAGATTACTATTCGTATTTTTTTAAAACCATATTATTATAAACAGACGCATTATATTGTTTCAAAAACACTGTTCGCTTAACTTCGCTGAACCTACGGCGCCTTAAGTGCCAATATCTCGCAAACGAATCACTCATTTGAAAAATGTTTTTTTAAAACCCATAATATTTTTGAACGAGGTATCCAACGATACCCCGTAACATGGGTTTAACGATAAAAAAAATTACATCCTCGCTTTAGGTTTTGGGGAGGTACCCCAATTTTATTTATTCTTGTGTTTTGTCGGCGTGATTGATTTATATATTCCGCCTCCGAGTACCCATCTATATTATGCCGCGTTTATACGCTTGCGATGGCTTGGCGCGTGAGCAGGACGCAGCTATGTAAACGAATGAGATCGAATTATAGCCTTCTCCCTCTAACGCATAGCTGCGTCCTGCTCACGCGCCAAGCCATCGCAAGCGTATAAACGCGGCATTATAATCGAACAAGCGAGCGAAGCGAACGAAGTTCTTTGCTTCAGCTTCGGCCGAAAATCGTTTGTCCGGCGTCTGTCCCGCTGAGCTCCTCTACAGGTCGCATTTCTCAACCGATTCTCGTGAAATTCTGTAAGCAGGTTAATTATAAATTTTTGGTTAATGAATATAGGATTTTTGACGAGTCACTCTTTTGTTTTTTTTTTAATACAGGCTTGCTAGTTCTACAGTTCACAGAGCCACTGGGTTATTAATATTTCTAAACGGGTTGTATTTGTGCTTATTAATAATTCGCGAGTTCACTTCATTTTCTTTTTTCTGCACTCACTTGGCCGCTGGCGCTGCCTGGCAACCTTCAGCTGTATTTTTTTTACCTCGTTATGACTGTGTCGTGTGACAGTGACTGATCTATAAGTTAGATGCATTGCTGATATATTCATGACTAGATGCATTATTACTGACAGAATACGTACCAGGCGCATACGGAATCTTAAAAACAAGTCTTGTTTCCTGTGGTCAGTCGTTCAGGGTTTACGTGCATCGTGCATTGCATGTATAATCCTATACTACCAAACGAGCAATATTTTTATAAAAATATGTATTTGAAATCACGTTCTTGAAAAGGCTCTAACAAAATATTGTTTTTAACTTTCACGATACTCACACATTATTTTTTATACCGTCCCGTGAACATGGATGTTGCAACGAAACGTCGGGAGACCTCAGTGAGGTAAATAAATAAGTTAATTATACGCGATTTACGTCCCGTTTAGTATAAATACGCCTCTAACATAATTTTTAACTGTACTTAGTTGTTTTGATAATTTGTGTGCGTGTGGACTGAGGGACCACTTGGTTTTTAATGCAAAAAATAAATTTTAGTAAGTGGAAAATTTAGTAGTAGTAGCGAATTACTTTGTAAAAAAACCTGGAATTCGTAAAGAATTCACTAAAAAGTTATACAGCCAAAGGTGTGGTCCCTCAGTTCACACACTGAACCTTCCACTTCTGGGCAAGTATTTAATATGCTGGCTTATTTTGATGTTACAGATTTAGTAAAAACATGTTTAAACGTATTCGTAATGACCGAAACGTAATTTGGCAATGGTTATACACTAAAGCAGTCTTCCTTCGTTGGTCCCTGAGAGACCACATAAAATAACTAATAAATCGGTACATTTGTACAAATAAATAATGCATTTTTCTTTGCCAACATTAGTAAAAATCGCAAGGAAGTTTATAAAAGTTAAACAGAAGCACAACTATTAATCAATTTCGTCAAATTTATATTTGTTTGTGGTCCCTCAGTTCACACACTATGAAGTAATAAAATAATTAAAATATCCTAAAATATAAACACTACGGAAAGGTTTGTCGTACTGAGGTTTAGTAAAAAAGTTTTACTACATATATATATTTTTTGTACATGTATTGATGGCGTATAATATAAGATAAATTGCTTTTTAATATATCCTTAGCAGAGTGTTCATTAGGGTGTCCAAACAATGAAAAGCATTTAAGTAGTAACGTGAATAATTTATAAATTCTACTTTTTAAATTTGCTTACTTAAATGGCCCAAGGAAAAACTGCATACAGCCAACTACATTTTAGATTCTGTGAGCAAAATTACGAAATTAAAAACAAACTAAGTATATGGTATCAGATTTGGTGCGGTAAAACATGTAGCTCGTATATTTGCCCCGCGTATTATGTTTAAAAAATAAAAAGGCGGTAAATTAAATTTACTTGAATTGATGTGTTTGGTTTGTTATTGCTGTGTAATAGGCAAATTGTGCTCATTTTTACATTACTTAAATTACGTAAAATATATATATAGCAAAAAGAAGTCTAGTGTTGCCAATATATTCAACTTTATTTCTACCAATTATTACATTCTTTTCATACGTTCAATCGCAGTCCATGGTTAGAGACCCAATACAATACTACTTAAGAGGGCGCGTACCGCCAGGGAAAAATCAGAAATCACCCGCGCGCCCCGCACCTGCCGCGCTGATGCGTCTATTGCTGCCCCGCTCCTTCTCGCATAGTACATGCCCCGACAGTCAGATGAAACATGATGAATACCTATGAATAATAGGCATGATGACTCATGTTCAAATTGATAACGTAGTGATGCTAAATGTATAGAAAACCATCAAATTACCGTAATAAAGTATAAATAATAAAATATAATTAAAATTGTAAAAAGATATGAACCTTGAAAGTTTAGATTTTTTTTTTATTGTACAAGAGTAAATTTAAAGGTACCAATAGAATCCTTAGGCTTTTATAGAAACAAAATTGTACAACAATTATGTACTTAAAGGCAGTATTCCGCGAATGAAACAACAATTTAAGAACCTGATTTTCCATACGACGATACATGTAGGTACTTTGTATTAACAAATGTCGGCTGTGACGTTACGCCTGTCCGTCTTTCAGTATTAAGCGTTTTGCGCTGCCGCCAGCGAGGTTAATCTTTGTCTCAAATTTTTGGGTATTTATGTTCTTTAATTGTAGTTCCTCCAATACAAACATTTGTTCCTGTCCAAAAACTGGTTCAAATGACATCATAAAAAAATTTAGTCATCATCTCTATTATAAAAAGTGGGAAGCAATTCCAATTTTTAGGGTTCCGTACCCAAAAGGTAAAAACGGGACCCTATTACTAAGACTTCTCTGTCCGTCTGTCTGTCTGTCACCAGGCTGTAACTCAAGAACCGTGATAGCTAGCTATCACGATAGTTGAAATTTTCACAGATGATGTATTTCTGTTGCCGCTATAACAACAAATACTAAAAAAACAAAATAAAATAAATATTTAAGGGGGGCTCCCATACAATAAACTTTTTTTTACTGTTTTATAGATAATGGTACGGAACCCTTCGTGCGCGAGTCTGACTCGCACTTGGCCGGTTTTTTATTTACTAAATCACGTAAGGGTTACAATGGCTAGTAAAAACCTAAAGAAAAAAAAGCCATAATCGAATTAAAACTTTTGTGAGACATGTCTAAAATACTACTAATAAAACCACGGTTAAATTCACGTATTAAATGTCACGGCAGGCGACATGTTTCGAACTCTTCGGGAGTTCTTCTTCAAAACAATCATCGAAAACACTCATCCTGAAGAAGAACTCCCGAAGAGTTCGAAACATGTCGCCTGTCATGTCATTGAATACGTGAATTTAATTGTGAATTTATAAGTAGCATTAAAAAAAACTGTTATATATTATGAAACCTTCGATCATGTCTATGAAAGTCAGATTTTCAGGCCACAGTGTTGCGGCCAAATTTTTCAATTCTGATCTCGGATTCCTGCTTGGAGTCAATGGAGACGCTCTGGCCCTTTAGTTATCAATTTTGAACATGCTGGTAGGTACTAAAGAAAAACTGCTTTTCACTTTTTTTAATATAAAAATGACCAAGTTCGCAGGCAATAATTGTTGGAATCTGCACCCTCGATAACCCTAAAAGCGACACCCGTGATGACTTCAAAGAAAAACAATGTCAATAATGTCACTACGGGCGACATGTTTCGAAATCTTCGGGAGTTCTTTTTCAGGATGAATGCTTTCGAGGCGGTGTCGCTTGAATCACGACAAGATTCAAGCGAAACCGCCGCGAAAACACTCATCCTGATGAACCCCCGCAGAGTTCGAAACATTTAATACGCCCGTAGTGACATTTAATACGTGAGTTGAACCTTGTATTAGTATTATTTCAACATGTCTCACGAAAGTTTAAATTCGAAAAACAATGTCCGCCATCTTGGAATTCAAAATGGACATCATTTCTCGAAAAGCCTGAAAACGTATATTGTTCTTTAAAAAAAAACCCGCATCGTAATTTACAACAAATATTTCAAAAATGAAAATAATGCGACCACCTTTTGAATTATTTCCGACTTCGAATTCGTATTTAGAGACCGAGAGGACATCGATTTTGAAATTAACCGGATTTATTCTCAACTAGCGATCGGCCCTGGCTTCGCTCGGATACTATATTAAATTATATTATACATATAAACCTTCCTCTTGAATCACTATCTGTTAAAAAAATCCGTTGCGTAGTTTTAAAGATCTACGCATTCATAGGGGCAGACAGCGGGAAGCGACTTTGTTTTATTATACGAGTACTATGTTGTTGTAGTGATAGTGATAATCTTTCATAAAGTAAATACACGCTCGACAGAAAAAATGTTCGTGTAGTTTTGCATGTACTGCACAAATTATTCTAAGAAGCCGGTCGCCGGCCGATCGCTGCGTGATCTTATGGTTGTATTTTGAACTTTAAGGTCTACATGTTAAAGTCGACTTTTCAATATATTATTTCAAAATATACCAAAATATCTACTGGAATGTAATGATACATTCATTTACTGGACGAATATACTGGGTCACAATATTATTGAAATAATTATGTTCACCGTGCTGTCGTGAGAGCACAGAACGTAGTCCTCTCGTCTCAGCGGAGCGATTGCGATTGACTCCGCCCGCGAACGGCAACAGAAGATATACCAAACGGCACGAAACACGCGACGGGAGAAACAGTATCGCGCTAAATAAAAAAGACCTATACGCCAAATACGTTATACCTCAATAAGTCTGAAAAGGGACTACATAAAAAAACGCCGCTCGTCAAATCACTAGGCAATATCAAGAGCTATTATACACTAAATTTTTACGTAAATTATATGCACGGGAACGGCACACAATTGAAATTAGGTAAAAATAAGACATGTTTTGGCGATTGTTTTCTATCGAGGCAATTTTGGTTTTGGTATGTATGGTTTTTTTCAGACAAATAGATTGCAAATATGATGTAGTTTCTGTATGTTGATTTTCCTGGCATTCGCTTTAGTTTGTCATAGGTAAATATTCAATTTAAGAACTCCGATTTCGCGGAGCGCCCCCTCTTAATTAAAGAGTAATAATAAGCACTGTCCTGCTACTAAAAAGTTGTACTCTTGTATTAAGTTGTATTATAATCGTTTTTTGTCTTTATTTATTTACTTTACTCCCGCCCCGTTTTTCCTATAATATTTGTAAGTTTGTATCGTAATTCATTTTATGGTACAAGTGTTACTATTTTCTTCGTGCATACTTGTTGAAATTGAGAAAAAGTAAATGTTGACCAAGGCTAAAGTTAACAATTGATTTATTAGACGACAAGCTGCCCGCGCTGCTTCTCCCGCATAATTCAAAGAATGTAGGCAAACCCGTGGGATAAAATATAGCCTACCACCACCCAGAAACCCCAATCTAAACGCATTCAAAGATTTTTTGAAACACGCAAACTTGCAAAGCTTCAATCTCACAGAATTTGTCCTCTTATAATATTAGGATAGATAATTTCAACAATTTCAACAATGGATAAGGAGAATTTGTGTCTACTTAAGTATAATTATTTTCGTTAAATATTTACTCCATAATAATTTATTAGGTTTCTTGAAGATGCGCATATTATATACTCGTATGCCTTTAAATGAAAGCAAATTACCACGGGTCGTGTTAATATGCGATATCGAAATCAAATTGTCAAGCAAAAAGTCATAGAAAAGTACTTAATCCATCCAAACAGCAAACGAACTAATAAGTTTTGAAACTGAAACCATGTGTTGTGACATAAATTTTACAGATATCCTGCGGCCAATTGTATTGTTTCCATAGTGTTAAAATTTATCAGGGGTCTCGAGTGACCTACGTAAAATTTCGTCCGTCAAATATTACAATCGTCACGTTGTATGTACGAAAGTCAAGAGCATGTTAGAATGTGACGTTAAAAAAAGTAGTTTTATGTGCAAGACATATAAATGGTCACATTTTACGTAGATGACGGTATACCATGTTAGCTCATGACGGTAAAATTTTATACGTCGGTTGTGGGCATAAAACATGTGCATAAAAGATGTCATTTTGTTAGTATGCTAGGGCCGCTGATACCATATACTTCGTTTGTTTTTAATTTTGTAATTTTGCTTACAGAATCTAAAATGTAGTTGGCTTTATGCAGTTTTTCCTTGGTCCATTTAAGTAAGCAAATTTAAAAAAATAGTATTTAAAAATGATTCACGTTATTAAATGCTTTTCATTGTGTGGACACCCTAATAAACACTGCTAAGGAAATATTAAAAAGCAATATATCTTATATTATACGCCATCAATCCACGTACAAAAAATATATATATGTAGTCAAACTTTTTAACTAAACCTCGGTACGACAAACCTTTCCATATTGTTTATATTTTAGGATATTTTAATTATTTTATTACTTCATAGTGTGGGAACTGAGGGACCACAAACAAATATAAATTTGACGACATTTATTAATAGTTGTGCTTTTGTTTAACTTTTATAATCTTCCTTGCGATTTTTACTAATGTTTGCAAAGAAAAATGCATTATTTATTTGTACAAATGTGCCGATTTATTAGTTATTTTATGTGGTCCCTCAGGGACCAACGAAGGAAGACTGCTTTAGTGTATAATCATTGCCAAATTACGTTTCGGTCATTACGAATACGTTTAAACATGTTTTTACTAAATCTGTAACATCAAAATAAGCCAGCATATTAAATACTTGCCCAGAAGTGGAAGGTTCAGTGTGTGAACTGAGGGACCACACCTTTGGCTGTATAACTTTTTAGTGAATTCTTTATACGAATTCCAGGTTTTTTTTACAAAGCAATTCGCTACTACTACTAAATTTTCCACTTACTAAAATTTATTTTTTGCATTAAAAACCCAGTGGTCCCTCAGTCCACACGCACACGATAATTTGGAGTGTTTTTTAATTTTAACTTAATTTGATGACATTTATTTTCTCTGATTTCAATTATTATTATACGGGAAACGTTTGCGAGATAGGGGTTGTGAGTTGTGACCCAAGATCTGGTGCGTACCTGGTGCAACGTATTTCTTTGGCTATCCAACGTGGCAATGCGGCGAGTATTTTTGGGACGTTTGTGCCAGGCACGTGTCTCGCAGGACGGTAGGGTTGGATCTAGGTTTTGTGGGTGTATATGTATTATAGTTTTAGTTGACGATGCGTGTTGCGGATTGTGTGTTGTGTCTAGTTTATTATTACTTAGTTATTTAGTGACGAAACCTGTGGTGGATGCTTTATCTGTGGAATGTCGAAACCTGCGCTGTGGATCTTGATGGTATTGTTTTGTTCTTTGTGAGTAATAAATGTTTTTTTATTATTATTATTCATTTATTTTTAATGATCTTTAATTAGACTTTTATTTATGAATAATTATGTGGCACCTGCTCATCGATATTTGTTGTATATGTTCTAACTCATTCACCGTAACCTGAAATTATTTTCTATGTTCTTCGATCCTTGTATGTTACTAACATTAAATGTGTAAGAGCTTGTACATACCAACATTTTGTGGGCACTGCCTGAAATTTATGTTACGGGGGCTAAAAACCTATCCAGCTGGGTCTAATGTCTGGGAAAAATCGATTCCTCCGTTTATAGCCTTTAAGTTTTGCAATGTCCATATTAGGAAACACGAACCTAAATCTCTGTATGGACCTAGCTTATATTTTCGTCATTTAAGAGACGAGGAGAGTCTGGTTAAGGCGGGGCATTGTAATGGCGTGCTTTGAAACGCCGTTCTGGTCCGACTAGATTAAGAAACTATAAGGTCTGATTTTCAAATAAATGATTCTTGACTATCTGATTTGATCGATACATGATAATTTTCTCGATGGAAAAAAAATCCAAAGTTGGGACTTTATTTTCCTTTTTTTACTCAGCCTACTCAAACAATACATTATTTTACGACGGAATCAAGTTAATACTATAGTATTTTAACTCGCCTAACATCTCTCAAAATAAAAATTAACGAAGTAAGGTAGGTATTTATCGAAATTTGACCATAAAAGCCATTCCCGAAGAGTGTTGCATCTGTTTTTCCCGTGCGCGGAAGGCGCGTAAGCGTGTCTCTGCCAAGGGGGCCATTATTGGGGCCACCACCATTATTTAGCTAATTCAATTCGATATGATTTCATTATACAGGGCTTATCTGTAAAGTGCATTTAATAGATAAGCTCGGCGTCGCAACATTCACGGATATTGTCCGATGTTAAATATTATGTGGTCGGAATATGGACGAAGAAACACAATTTATGTTACAGTAATTATACTGCCTATTAGTTTGAATTAAAATGTTAATAATTGATTTACCAGTTTTCTAATAAAAACATAGCCTCGATTCGGCCGTAAAGCTTAATTTACAGTCTCACGCTGCCCGGTAATTTATTATTAATTAAAACAGCTTCTATTAACTAAAAGTCCATTAGCCATTATAGTATTTCGGAATTGGAACAGAAGCCTTAGCTGATTTTTATCTTGATTAATATTTATTGGTAATTAAGCCTCCTCACTGGAGTAGTCTGTCAAGGTGTCCTAAATATGCCTCGCTGATACGCCGCATCGATAAAATATGATGCATAATACAGAGCAGCTAACAATATTAGGTTACATAGCCATGTGATACGACACCGGACCGTAAAACGTGACCATAAAACTTATCGTGCTAGCTGGGAGAAATGTTATCGGTCTTATTGATTTAAACTTTCACGATTCTCACACATTATTTATACTACATAAGCCGTTGAAATCAGGAAACATCGTAATTTCAATCGGGATGACGGTTTTAAGATTTCATCTTCGTGGAATCCTATCATAAGTAAATGCCAGCGTCAGAGAACATCGTCCGTTATATCACCGGACATTGTTAGTGTCGTGTGTCGGCCGGGTGACAACCCTAGTGTACAAGTGGTTCAAAAAGACCAAATGCGGGTAGTTCGGAAAACCCGCGCAGCAAGAAGATGTTGATACCCGCACAAGCCAGTTGTCCCGTGACCATGGATGTTGCAACACATCCGAAACGTCGGGAGACCTCAGTGAGGTAAATAAATAAGTTAATACGCGATTAAGTCCCGTTTAGTATAAATAATGTTATCGGTCTTGTCATGTAAGAACAATTGCTGGTAATTTTATGTCTGTAAAGCAACTGAATAAGACCATTGACAAGATGGAATTACAGTTTTTTTGTAGGTGCTGATTTGTCGAATTTATTCGCAATGCGCCAGAGGGGGCGGGCCTTAGAAACCATTTCCATCTCTTTTAACCGACTTCTAAAAAAAAGGAGGAGGTTCTCAATTCGGTTGTATTTTTTTATGTTTTTCATGTTTTTTATTAATCCTCGAAGCAAAACGAGGGTTGTTATAATTTCTTAGTAAGGGACTTCCGCTTGTATTACAAGTTACAAGTCATTATGCAACAGACCCCAAATCTGTATTAGAAAAGCAGCTTGTCCACGGCTGGACAAATGGTCCTGCGCGACTTGTATCCAGCGTACTCCCGCGACACTGATTACCTAATCGAAAATATATTTATGGCCATATAGTGCGTGTCGCTGCTGTGGGTGGACATTGCCAAAGTTAAGGGTTATAAAACCAATGTTTTGGTTGGATCTGCACAAAAGGCATCTCCTCTTATATGATTTTACTACTTTCAATACTCAATACTCAATCATTTATTGCATTCCACAATATTAGTTTACAGGATTTTAGGTAAACTTAAGTTTTAGTTGTTAAGTGAGAATAAAACTTAATTGTGGACCCTGTTGGGCACCGCAAAAATCAGTGAAGAGAAGACGACTTACATACTTTACTTATTGAAAGTTCTGCTTTTTATAATTTTATTTTCATATTCTGCGCAATGTGCAAATTATAATAGTACATTACGTAACTAGGGCGGTGAATTCGTGAATGCCCCAGATCGCAGGTGTTTGTAGCCCGAACCGAAGGTGAGGGCTATAAATATGCGCTCTGGGGCTTTACGAATCACCGCCCGTGTTGCGTACAAAATTTTACGTCTTAACCTGGCCTAAATGCGAGTTTTCCCGTACGCGCAGCGTGCAGTAAAACTCGCATTATGGCCAAGTGTGACGTAAAGAGCATTATATTTAAGTATCTAAATTTACTTATTGCACATTTATTTATACATAACTTTTCATAGGAACTTGGTTCTATATATTATATTTGTGTATAAGATGAGTTTAAATTTTAATGTTATTTTATAGTTTTTCTTCTAAGTATTCTCTTAGTGTCTAATAACTTTTATTAATGAGGAATTCTCTTAATATTCTTATTAATGTGTTGTGGTTTTTCCGTTTTTTGGTTTGCGTTTTTTGGTTTGATGAGGGTAATATGAGTCTTTCTCTATATCGGTGATTATGAGTTGTAGGTATGTCTTCGCGTTTCTTATAGTATCGGGGATAGTTTCGAACAAACTTACAGACTTCTAAAATATATAAACTAGTTAGTCAGTATTTTCTGATTCTTAAAACTGTCTCTTTTATCAATATTTACTAATATGCGAATAAGTTTTTTCTGTAAAGTAAATAGGGATGATACCTCTGTGCTATTGCCCCAAAGTATTATACCGTAGCTTTCTGCCCGCGACTCCGTCCGCGTAGAACTCATTTATATTGCCGTTTATACAAACTTTTACCCCCCATTTCACTCCCTTAGGGGATGATTTCGCGGATAAAAACTATCCTATGTCATTCCACATCCCTTCAACTATCTCCACTTTAAAAATCTCCGCTCCGTTTTGCCGTGAAAGACGGACAAACAAACACACCCATACACTTTCCCATTTATAATATTAGTATGGATGAACAACATTTTATATATGCATTGATGGTTTTGATTCCAGCACTCGAGCAAACTTATTCTCGCAACAAAAAGAACCCGCATAGCAGGCGCCTACGCCGTAGGCGCTTTCCGCTACATACAAGGATCACGGGATCGTCTACGAGAGTAGCGCGTTGCGATTCTTGGCAGTGAATGTATTAATGTCGTTCGAGAAAGTTTGCCCTTAAAGAGACTGCAACGAATCTATTGATGTACACATAAATAGTACTACAATTACTTATAGTTACTCATTGAGCAGTTAAAGGCGGGCGGCGATTTCTCGCGGGCTTCTAATTCAATTATTTCCCGTATTGAGGTCATCTCCAGCGATATTTGCAATAGACGTTTTCCCTGCGGTATAATTGGTGGAATACAATTGGGTCTTGGAAGTAATCCACTTTCTAGTTTATCGAGATGAGTCGTTCGATTGTTTTCTGCCACGGAATAAATAATAGTAATTACTTAACGAACAGAAGGTCCTACGTCTAGCAAAACCGATATTTGACAGCTACAAAGTCACATCATGGCATCCCGCTCAACAGCATAATGACACGTGGTTCTTATTTTCGACTGACTACTTTCCAGAAGAATATTTAAAAATTAAAGTTAATTATAATGACAAAGCTTTTAATGCAGCAGTTAATGTTTTGGACATCAATATTCCAAGCACAATTAATACAGAAAATAACAGAGATATCTGTAGTTATTTACTTGTATAATACCTAATATAAATATATCTTTCTTTTCTTTCTTTTCTAATCGCCAATAAATACTTATCTCTAATAAAAGTCGTTGACCCACAAATGTCAAGAGTTAATCACCAACATAAATAATGATTAAGATCATCCATGCTCTATACCTTTCACAATCAATTGGCGTAACGTAATCATAGCAGATACTAATGAGTGTCATTGCTCTTAATCTCGATTAATTTCACTTTTCCTTTTTGAGATCTCGCTAGAAAGCTTCCCTTTCGATTACTAAGTGGAAACCATGCATTTTGAACGATTACGGTTAAATGTCCGTTATTAGTTCTTCTCTGTGATTAATTTACTTTTAACAGGTATAATTTTGCATGGGAACCTTTTCAGTATAGTATAATAGGTTTGTACTATTGTACGGACCCTATATGCGCATAGAGTTTGCGCTTATTCATATGTAGGGATCTTTATATAAATTAGTACTAATTAGGGTATTTAGTATTTGTATACTAAATACCTTCATAGACCAATTTTGGCGTGGTGCTATGCTACACTATCCGGTTTGTTGGAGCGGCAGTGAATGCCTGCCTAGCTTTAGTTATTATTTACCTTGTTCCAGTTTTTCTTGCGATTCACGGGGATAACAAGCTTAGGGTAGCTCTGGAGGCAAATTCTCGGGCTTTTCGAGATGACCTCTATTGACGTCATATATGTCTATTGAAAAATCTCACCAAAATGTCGAAGACAGCAAAATGGATATAAGACAGCAATTATTCTGGGGCATCCCGTCCCGTTCGCCGATCTCAAAATCTATTGCAACATGCGTTTAGTTTTCAGGGTTCCGTACCTCAATAGGAAAAAACGGAACGCTTATAAGATCACTTTGTTGTCCGTCCTTCCGTCCGTCCATCTGTATCTGAGTTATCAAGCTAAAATTTATAGCAAATTCTCAGGTCTACTGTCCCTTGGAGCTGTGAAAAAAATCAAACTTCTAAGCCAACGCAATCAAAAGATAAAGCCGTTTATGCCGCGAATTTTCGAAACTCGCGAGTTTCGAGATTCCCGTGAGCTCAGAATCTGGAAATTTGGTACGAAGCAACGTCTTATAGCACAGATATATAAAAAATTGCGAAAACCGTAATTTTTTGTACAGAACCCTCGGTGCGCGAGTCCGACTCTCACTGGGCCGGTTTTTCTGGATTGGGTTTGTTTAGATGAGAGTTTTGTCGAGATATCTCTATGGGACATCATCTCGAACGGCCCGGGAGTTGGCTTCCTAATGGTATGCCCACTAGGCGGCGGTCACCGTTTCCTAATTAAGACGGCACAGAAGAACCTTACACAGACAAGTTCAAAGCGCACTTGACCGACGTTGCGGGCGGAATAATAGGTAAATGATTAAATGCCATAAGTCAACCTCCACCTCGCGAATTACGTACCTTTCCTTTCCCTCCTTAATGTATTAATCTCGCCATGTTGATTTATGGACTTTCTCTATGTACTTTTACTCCATTTTGATATTAGGTACGGTGATATTACCATGATTGCAATGCGGCACCACACTCTTCATTTTGTTTTAGAAATTGAGATTAAATTGGACTAATGCAAAAATTGCATTAAGCTCAAGAGTGGTTTCCTTTATACAGTGAGTTGCCTATTGTATCGATATAACACCAGTAACTCTCTCTTTGTCAACACATTTCAAAGATTACACGAAACGAAATAATATCACGTGAAGCCCGTGCAAAGCAATCGTTCAATTTAAATATCGATTTCAATGGAACACCTGTAAGATCGCCATTGTAACTATGAAATTAATGGTATTTAATGCATTGTGATGCATGTGTATGTTTATATCATCCTCAATATTTATTTCTACAACAGATTTTTATTATTATTAGGAGCCTATGGTGTCCCACTGCTGGGCAAGGCCTCCCCTTTCCGTTTCCAGGCATGCAGATCCCGGGCAGCCTCTGACCAATCCTTTAAAAAGGAGTCTGTCTCGTCCATCATCGCCGAATGAAACAGATATGTTTTTATAGTTGTCCGTATTAGTTTGTGGCCATAAAGGGTCGTATTTTATCCAATTCTTATACCAAGTGCTGTTATATTTCTACGGTTGTTAATCTCAAGAAAAATTGCACCCATTTATTACAAGTTGAAACTTGAAAGTCTCTTACGCAACTTTCCTCATACATTCAGGACGTTGTCGATTTAAGAACGTGATAAAATTTGCACCGTCGTAACTTCTAACACGGCGGTTTCTCTTAAATATACCTAGAGCTTTAGATTGGTTTTAAAATATTGCGTGTTACAGGTTTTTAGAACGATTTTCGTTCGACGAGCAATTTAGCCTAGTAGGCAGTGACCCTGCCTACGCAGCTGACGGCCCTGGCTTCGAATCCCGCTTAGGGCAAATTTTATTTGTGTGATGAGCTTGAATATTTGTTTCTGAGTCTTGGATGTTTTCTGTGTTAAGTATCCTTCGTTCGTACCTTAAGTTTACCATATAACCGTCATAGTAGTCATTCTATCACTTAATAAAGTACTTCACTCAAGTTATTTATACCACAATACCTCGCTCATGACTACCTTAATGGTGGTCGTGACTCGTTACTAATACTAACTGATGTCACTAGATCATATCCTGAATTGTGTTTCGCTTCTTTCGTCAGTGTGAGTGGATGGACCTTTGACGAAATAACGATGGTTTCCTCCACTCGAAAATGTTATTCTTTACCTGAGTATGTGTTGTACGTTATAGTTACTTATTCGGTTCCTAAGCGGTAATTCGTGGGTACAAAATCCGTGCTTGCCAACCAGTGCTTCATGAGGGCCTCAGAGGTCCATAGGAACATGGAACATATTTGGCAGACTACCAATCCAATAAATATAAAACTCTTTATTTCTCTAAAACATGTTACATTTTGTAGCGATAAGGCATTATACTTAACAATATAGGTATTTCTCCGTGAAACAGCCTTTATTTTACGATTAATGGATTTGTAACTTATTTTACCATATGCGTGCTGCTTTCATTTTAAGTAGATACGAGGGTTTAATTTACATAACAGCTACATACATATTTTCAAATGTTAGGAATGTTAGAATTCAACGTAATTTTCAGATAATGATTCTCAAAGCTGTCCCTACTAACGACCGAGCAATAAAGTTAGTTTTTGATCTTAAATCTAAATTGTCTTGTTTTTCCTAAGTCACCTTGTCGTTCTTTGACATTGCTTTGTCATAATTACTGGTTAAATCGACTGTCATCAGTCCACCTTGTGGGGGCTCTAACCACGCGGCTTCTTCCGGTACGTAGTCGCCACTCGATAAACTTTCTTTATGTGCAATGTGCCCCGCCCATGCCACTTAAGCTTAGAAGATGAACGATATAAAAAGGGGAGTAAAACGTTGAAAAACCCTATATTAGGTGGATTTACACCCATAAACTCACGGTTGGTTTCACGGAGACAAGTTGATTCACCAATGTATACGGTCCTTTCTAACGTCCCTGCTTTGGCAACTGTTATGTCAAACTTTCTTCAGCATCTTAATATAATTCCCTTAATCTGACCATCATGCCTACCCGCTCTAAACAGCGTATCTTTAGAAGACATTCACAGTCCTTGTGACCTTCTGAGACTGCCTAATAGACTGTCGTGACTAACCAAGAGAAATTACCTATGGCCTAGACTGGATTGCACCATTCAGAGACAAAATGACCTATCACTGTACGATTGTCAGTAACATAGGACGTTTAGCAAATAACATTTTTGGAATTGATCGTTCTTTCTCTGCGAGTAATTACATTTTCTCTAAAGAATAGTATTTTATTGGTAATTGTTTTGTAGATGAACGGCTACTCTATATTCAATTTACTTCGTTAGCTTACTGATAAATTAAGTAATTTACTTGTTAGATTAAATATAAATTACAATCCTGATGGTTTGTTTATTTATGTTATGGCGAAGATTAAATTGGAATGGGTACACTCTACACTTTTGCAAGAATGTTCCATGTTAATTCTGATAAAACTTCAGAATTGTTTTCTTCAGTCCCGCAAGATTAAAAGTTGACGAATGAAATATTGATGTAATTGGAATGAATTATTACATGGCTTAAAAATAGTCTACTAAAATATTTATCGCCGCTGACCATATTCGCCTGATGGTCGCTCGCACTCTGTGTCGCGCAACATTACGCCTGTGCGCGTGCCTCTGGTCATATAGTAGGTACAGGGGCTACTTTAGGACCTATCTACAGTTACATTTGTTTACCTGTATATCCATCAAAAATACAGCTTAAGCACTCTTCTCAACATTCAATTCAAATTCTCATTCCTTATCAAAAATGTGGTTATGAACACTTATTTTATTATAATTTATTGTAAGATCGATATTTCATTGAATTATTTGGTTACAAATATACAATCACTGACCATGACCGCCGCTCCGGAACCGCGGTGAGTCACGCCGTCTCTGTCTTGTGCTAGCGGTGAAATGCGACGAAAATACTTTTTCAATTTAAGCAGGTGTAGTCAGTGACTAATAGTCTGTTTTACGCGGTCTAACGGTCAACATAGTCTAAGTAGGTATTTACCATACTTAAAGTGTCGCACTGACAAAGGATTTGACGGACGCTAGATGACCGTTTTCGATCGTATTTCTATGGAAAACTGTCACATTCAATCCCATTAATATTTCCAAAACTGAGTAATATACTCCATTGACAACCCAAGTCTTATGAATTCAATTGTTACAAACTGAGGCCTAGAAAAAGCTAAGCTACCAAACCAAATCGTCTTTAACTTGAGAAAAAAATAGTTGTTTTGGCAAAAAAAAACATGGAAAAGACTAACACTTTCGCAAAAAAAATGGAACAATACACCAGAAACCGACAGAACTCGCTAGGCGTGTAGGGTCATACTACTGCCCGCCTAGCGGGCCGAGTTACGACGAGTGCCTACCAGCCGGGTTCTTGGTAGCGAAAGCGTAAATGTGCCACTAAAGTCAGTACCCAATTCATTTACCAAGCAAACAGTATTAATGAAGACGTTATGTACCACCAGTGTAATGGAGCTGTCTCCCTTGGGGATTGACTCGTGAACAGACTTAGATGCAATTAGCTACAAAACTAGTAACTTTTCTCCAGGTGCACGTTTCTTTACGAGTTACGCTTTGGACTTTGGTTTGGAGCGACTTTTCCTTGCTGAACACACACATATTTGTTGTGACTGTGCAAGATATACAGACATTAGTTACGTTTAAAAAAACACGTGATTGTGATCCCTTCCTTACGTCCTACATACACTCGCGGACAATGAATACGGGTCGGTAAAATACCGTCACATTTCCTAAAAAGACCATTTAATTAATATGAATAAATGAATATGATCATTTTTATTTAATTATACATCTTAATAACTACAAAAAAAGTACTTTATATAAATAACGTTACCAGGGTTAAATCGGACTCGCTGAAACCCATGTAAAAAACAACATTAACGGAGAGAGATATAGCAAAAATCTTAATTTTTGGATATTTATATTTTTATGATAGAATCCCGGATATTGCTAATACAGTTGGGTATTATAAATAATAGTATATTATGTAAATAAAACTAGTGTTAATGTAAAAAAAAACCTATTACGGTTATTTAATTTAAGGTGACCCGTATTCATTGACCGCGAGTGTATAACATAATATACATAACCTCCAACAATCACGTAAATACGAGCGCAGCGTCTGCGCGCGCCTCAGTTGCCTCCGGCCGCCGATGCAGACGCATGCCCCATATACATATAACAAAAGTTTTTCAATAAGCCAGTTCAGATGAAACCATACATATTTCAATGTCATAAAGACATACAGGGAAGAACTTTTATCACTGTATTTGCATTTATGTCTGTCAGATTTGGGTCAGCAGACGCATTCCCTTTAGTTAATGAACTGTCCAGAAAATACTGTCGAGCAGAGCAGGTAATGAAACGGATAGGTGTAAGTGGAGTTCAAAAATATGCCGGTTTAACCGTACTGCGCGAGGTTATCACTATACGGCGAGGTAGACTATCCTTCTCTTTGTAATTAAAGCAGAATGTTATTAGGTATACAACTGTTTAGACTACTACAATGAATTTGACCGATCACAAGGCGCCTTTACTGATCTTTAATGAATTTGACAAATATCTAGGACATCGCCTTGGTCATAGAACAAAAGACATCAACGAAACGCTGAGCCCGTGGGCTGCGCTTCGTATCAGCAGGGCCTAGATTTTCAATAGATACCAACCTTATTTATTTCAGTGTACTCGTGGACAATAGTTACACAGTTAGCTCTTACACAGTGCCGAGTCGAGTCGAGTACGACTTTAAGAGTCCTCATTGTGTACCGATTTTATAAAATACTATTTCCGATTTGTTTTCAGCTCATACATCTTTTCGAATATATTTTTTTACAATCAAATTTACCCCACGAGCATAGTATGACGAATGTCGTGAAAGTGAATGAAGCGAGATACGATTGTCCAGATCTGCAAGTGGAAATCCTTGATATTTTGCCCACCCGTTCGGGAAGCGTGATTTGTATAAGTTTTATGTACGTATGTTTCAACAAACTCTTCGCCAATACAACGCCTTTCTCGCACTCTAATTAGTTTGTCGTAATTGAAATTGCGCAATTCGAAACAAATAAGAATGTACACGAGCCGAGTTTCTAACAATTACACTTCAAGTGAGAATGATGCTGTTTATGTTTAACCAATACTACGTAAACTCGTAAGTACCTAAAGCTCTGACATTGTCAAGTGCCAGTTGACATGTATCTTTGTCAATATATGTATCGACAAAGACAGAATAAGGCCGGATCTGAGGTTAAATGCCGTAATTCTAATCTTTTATGAAACACTTGTTGTTTGGTCGAATTTCAATAATAAACGTTCATCAAACCTATTTCATGTAAAATCCCATTCAAATTTGCTTTGATCTGTCACTGACATTTGTTTGTCTGACGAAGGTATACCTATAATGAAAGATTAACGCAGCGAAACATTGCTGCTCTTATACGAATCAATAAAGTGATATGAAGAGAGACTAATAAAAATCCGCTTTTCATTTCGTATATAGCGTTCTATAGGTACAAAGTTTGTTTGTAGGGAGTAATTTCGTGAACTACTAATCCGATCTCAAAATGCTTCATCA
The DNA here is from genome assembly GCA_945867215.1 of Epinotia demarniana. Classification (NCBI taxonomy): domain Eukaryota; kingdom Metazoa; phylum Arthropoda; class Insecta; order Lepidoptera; family Tortricidae; genus Epinotia; species Epinotia demarniana. The sequence continues at coordinate 21,111,512 of OX244274.1, read as the reverse complement.
GTAATACGGAATGAATTTTCAGGATAGCATGCTACTAATATTATACGAGTACTAGCTTTTGCCCGCGGCTTCGCCCGCGTAGTAAAAGTAATTTTCCAATAATTATTGAATTGCTACGCCGCCTACTAACCTACTACTACCAACTTCCCCTACTAATAACCCTTCATCATAACCCATTATGGTAAATTAATTTTTATTTACTATTATATTTATGCCCGTGTGGTGGCGGGTTAGAATTTCACCACCCTCTTTCTTCCCGTGTGTGTCGTAAAAGTCGATTAAGAGAGCAGGGTTGAAGTGTGTCCTGGGTGATGGGCTAACAACCTAAGCAATATCACTTTTTGTCGATCTTTTATACCCACATTTATGCTAAAAGTGGCGCTGGAACATAAAGTTCATGTGCTCTGCCTGCCCCTTTTGGGAATAAAGGCGTCAATGTATGTATGTATGTATGTACGTATTTCTGTTATTAAATTTACAATCATGATTAATGAGAATCTGTCCTCTGGAATAAAAGCTACTTTATGTTCATGAACATTAATGTTGAAATACCAAAATATCTCCACGAATGTTAAGTCAAATTTGTGGCCTGGACATTGCTATAGGCTTGTTTCCTAAGATTTTTTTCCATGCGAACCAGTATTTAACATAAATACCCAAAAATTTGTTTTAATTTAACGGCGGCCAAAATGCTTAACTTATTAAAAGTAAGCAGATCTTCGTGCAGCACCTTGAATGTACTTATTACGGATGCAGGCACTTTCCCAATGTCTCCTACCCTCCCGTCCCGCCGCGCCGCCCGCACTCGCCAAGGTACCGATTGCTGACGATCGAGATGGCACCAAATACAAACTTTAAAACCTATAACCCTATTTAACGCGGGTCTCGTTCCATACCTCAAAAGCAAAAATAGAACCCTTATTTATAGGATCACGTGTGTCTGTCTGTCAGTCCGTCTGTTACAACCGATTTGCTACGAAAATAACGGGACCGATTGAATTGCTATTTGGCACAAATATTTTCATGATTTTTCATGTCCACAACATTACGTCCCAAAAAACCGTAATAACAACGCCCATATTGATATTTAGACGCCACGTTGGAATGTAAAATCGTTGCTGTTTTCCTAATCAGCGACCCGATAAACCATAGAAACAATAGATGCCGATGTTGATTATCAGATTTTGTCACCACATGTCTCCTTTTAGGGGTTGAATTCTCAAAAAACCGGAAACACTTGTTTACTCATTTATCGTTAGGAATTATCCTGTGAATTCTCGAATAAAATTGTCTAACTAATCTTTTTTCTCCATACAAACTTTGGACCACCTTTTTAACCCCTTTAGGTGTAATTATTTCAAAAACGCTGAAAGCACTTTATTTGTAAATTAATAAGTTTAGTAATCTGTCCACAAAGTTTTAAGTACGTAGTAGCTAAATATAAGTTTCCCTTATACAAAATTTGGACCCTCATTTAACCCTCTTAGCGGTGGAATTTTATAAAACGCTGAAATTACTTTTTTTGTATCCTAATAAGTTATCTTCCTACAAAGTCTCAAGTCTCTAGTTCAATAAATAATGTTTCCCCTCCACAAACATTGCATCCCTATTTAACCCCCTTAAGGGAAGAATTTTATAAAACGCTGAAATTACTTTTTTGTATCTTAATAATGATATTCCTACAAAGTTTCAAGTCTCTAGTACAAAAAAATATGTTTCTCCCATACAAACTTTGCACCCCTATTTAACCCCCTTAGGGATAGAATTTCCAAAAATCCCATCTTATCCCTTGCCTACGTCATAATGTTTCCCTTATACAAACATTGCACCCCTAATAAACCCCCTTAAGGGTAGAATTTTCTAAAACGCTGAAAGAACTTTTTTTGTATCTTTATAAGTAATATCCCTACAAAGTTTCAAGTCTCTAGTACAAAAAATCATATTTCTCCCATACAAACTTTGCACCCCTTTTTAACCCCCTTTGGGATAGGATTTCCAAAAGTCCCGTCTTAACCCTTGCCTACGTCATAAAAGGAAGTTCTGGTGTAAATTTCAAGTTTGTACTCCCAGTTGTTTTGAATACAAACTTTGCACCCTTATTTAATCTCCTTAGGGGTGGAATTTTAAAAACGCTTAAGATATTTTTATTTGTATCCTAATAAGTAATTTTCCTACAAAGTTTCAAGTCTCTGGTTCAATAAATAATGTTTACCTCATACAAATATTGCACACCTATTTGAACTCCTTAGGGGTAGAATTTTCTAAAACGCTGAAAGGACTTTTTTTGTATCCTAATAAGTAATATCCCTACAAAGTTTCAAGTCTCTAATACAAAAAATAATGTTTCTCCCATACAAACTTTGCACCCCTATTTAACACCCTTAGGGACAGAATTTCCAAAAATCCCGTCTTATCCCTTGCCTATGTCATAAAAGGAAAATCTGGTGTAAATTTTAAGTTTCTAGACACAATAGTTTTTAATACAAACTTTGCACCCCTATTTAACCCCCTTAGGGTTAGAATTTTATAAAACGCCAAAAGTACCTTTTTGGTATCAATAAGTAATCCTCCTACAAAGTTTTAAGTCTCCAGTTCAATAAATAATGTTCCCCCATACAAACTTTGGACCCCCATTTCACCCCCTTAGGAATAGCATTTCCAAAAATCCTGTTCTATCCCCTGCCTACGTCATAAAAAGAAGTTCTGGTGTAATTTTCAAGTTCCTAGTCCCAGTAGTTTTGAATACAAAATTTGCACCCCTATTTAATCCCCTTAGGGGTGGAATTTTTTTAAACGCTGAAAGAACTTTTTTTGTATCTTTATAAGTAATATCCCTACAAAGTTTCATGTCTCTAGTACAAAAAATAATGTTTCACCCATACAAACTTTGCACCCCTATTTAACACCCTTAGGGATAGAATTTCCAAAAATCCCGTCTTATCCCTTGCCTACGTCATAAAAGGAAGGTCTGGTGTAAATTTCAAATTTGTAGTCCCAGTAGTTTTGAATACAAACTTTGCACCCCTATTTGACCCCCTTAGGGGTGGAATTTTGTAAAACGCTGAAAGTCCTTTTTTTGTATCTTAATAAGTAATCTTCCTACAAAGTTTTAAGTCTGTAGTTCAAAAAATAATGCTTCCCCCATATAAACTTTGGACCCCCGTTTTACCCCCTCAGGGGGTGAGTTTTGAAAAATCCTTTCTTAGTGCTCCCCTACACCTTATAAGGAACCTACGTGCCAAATTTGGAATCCGTAGACCCAGCGGTTTGGGCTGTGCGTTGATATGTCAGTCAGTCAGTCAGTCAGTCAGTCAGTCAGTCAGTCAGTCAGTCAGTCAGTCAGTCAGTCAGTCAGTCAGTCAGTCAGTCAGTCAGCTTCTTCTTTTATATATTTAGATATGTGAAAGTTTATATGTTTAAATGTTTGGATGTTTGTTACTCAATCACTCCTAAACGGCTCAACCGATTTGGTTGAAATTATGCGCGAAGATAGTTTATAGCCTAGATTAAAATATAGGATAGTTTTTAT